>JAOPUC010000005.1:4706239-4720434 GCA_027564185.1 Cephalocassis borneensis
CCGGAGCACCCGGAGGAAACCCACGCGGACACGGGGAGAACATGCAAACTCCACACAGAAAGGCCCTTGCCGGCCCCAGGGCTCGAACCCAGGACCTTCTTGCTATGAGGCGACAGCGCTAACCACTATACCACCGTGCCGCCGTTTAGGGTCTCCTTTGTCGGAATTTTCATTTTACAATGCACTAAATGCTTTCAGCAGATGACGGGTCTGGACTGCAGGCAAGCCAGTTTAGCAATCTTTTACTACGGAGCCATACACTTGTAATACATGCAGAATGCCGTTTAGCAATTTCTTGATGAAATAAGCATGACCTTCCCTGAAAAAGATGATGTCTGGATGGCAGCATATGTTGCCCCAAAACCTGTATAAATATTAACCCCATTTCCAGAAAAGTTGGGATATTTTCCAAAATGCAATAAAAACAGAAATCTTTGAATTGTTAATTCACATGAACCTTTATTTAACTGACAAAAGTACAAAGAAAAGACTTTCAATAGTCATACTGACCAACTCAATTGTATTTTTTAAATATAAACAAAGTTAGAATTTGATGCCTTTAACACACACAAAGTTGGGACAAAGACATTATTACCATTGTATTACATCACCTTTCCTTTTAATAATACTTTTTAATCATATGGGAACTGAGTATACTAATTGCTGCAGTTTTGCAATTGGAGCTCAAAAGTCCGTGGTCGCCATTGTCTGATTCTCCTCTTCATGATGTGCCATATATTCTCAATAGGAGACAGATCTGAACTGGCAGCAGGCCAGTCAAGCACGCACACTGCATCTATGAAGCCATGCTGTTGTAGTCCATGCAGAATGACGTCTGGCATTGTCCTGCTGAAATAAGCATGAACTTCCCAGGAAGAGACGTTGCCTTGATCTAATGTCTCTCTAAAATCCCAATATATGCCCCAATATACCAGTGGTACCTACATGCAACTCACCTGCGCCTTGGGCAATGATGCACTCCCATACAATCACAGACGCTGGCTTTTGCACCTTTTTTCTGATAGCAAACTGGATGGTCATGTTCACCTTTGGCACGGAGAACTCAATGTCCAGTTTTCCTGAAAACAAGCTGAAATCTGGACTCATCTGACCACAGCACACATTTTCACTGTCTTTCAGTCCATCTGAGAAGAGTTCGGGCCCAGAAAAATCAGTGGCATTTCTGCATAGAATTGATGAATGGCTTTCTTCTGTGTAATACAGTTTCAGGTTGCATTTCTGGATGTAGCGGTGGAGTGTGTTAAGTGACAGTGGTTTTCCATGGTAGCTGTAGTGATTTCCCAGCCATAATGTATGTACATATATCTCACTATGGCAAAGCTAATAAAAAATAATAAAATAAACAAAAAATTCCAAGGTACTCCTGAACCCATTTGGCTTACATATTCATCACATTAGTATTGATGATTTCTCAGGCAGTGCCGCCTAAGGGCTCAAAGGTTATGCACGTTCGGCAGTGGTTTCCGACCTTGCCGTTTACGCACAGAGATCTCAGAATTCCCTGAATCTTTTCACAATATTATGTACTGTATTTACACTGTACTTTGAAAGACCTAAAATCTTTGGTTGAGATGTTCTTTTTGAATTGACTAACAATTCTCTCAAGAATTTTGGCACAAAGGAGTGAGCCATGACCCATCCTTGCTTGCAAAGTCTGAGCCTTTGGTGCATGATCCTTTTATATCCAATCATGTTACCAATTAATCAGCTTTTTGTGGAATCTTCCAAAATGGTGTTACTTGAATAACCTATAAACTTTTCAGTCTTATTTTACCTCTATCCCAACTTTTTTTTGAGTGTGTTCCAGGCATCAAATTCTAACTTTGTTTATATTTACAAAATACTATTAAGTTGGTCAGTAAAACTATTGGAATTTTTTTCTTTGTACTTTTGTCAGTTAAATAAAGGTTCACGTGAATTAACAAATCACATATTTTTGTTTTTATTGGATTTTGGAAAATATTCCAACTTTTCTGGAAATGGAGTTAGTAATTCAGCAATAATGTAGATGTGAAATCTACCCATGCAATGTGCATTAATGCACTGCCATACCATCGCAGATGCTGGCTTTTGAACTGTGTGTGATGATAAGCCAGATGGTCCCTCACCTTTTTAGCCCAGAGGGTACAGCATCCATAATTTCCAAAAATAATTTACATTTTCAATTCACTAGACCACAGGACAGTTCTACAGTTCACCTCAGTTCATTGTGAATGAGCTTTGGCTCCGAGAAGGCGGTGATATTTCTGGATATTGTTTTATGCATGGCTTCTTTGCATTGTAGAATTTTAACTTGCATTTGTGGATGCAGTGACAAACTGTGTTCACAGACGGTGGTTTTTGGAAAGTGTTCCTAAGCCCATGTAGCAATTTCCACTACAGAATCGTATCTGTTTTTAATGCAGTGCCACCTGAAGGCCCGAAGATCACAAACATCTAATATTGGTTTACAGCCTTGTCCCTTGTGTTTCCGATATTTCTCTGATTTGTTTGCATCTTTGAATGATGTTATGCACCACAGATGATGTGATCCCCAATTCTTTGCAATTTTACATTGAGGAACATTATTCTTAAATTGTTGCACTATTTGCCCCCACAGTCTTTCTCTGGGATGCTATTTTTATACCACATCATATTACTGACCTTTTGCCAATTTACCTAATTAGTTGTGAGGTATTCCTTTTTTATAATTGGAAAAGGTGTGCAATCTTTTGTTGCCCCGTCTTAACTTTTTTAAAATGTGGTGTTGGCATGAAAATGAGCATATATTAAATTTTTTTTTCTCAGTTTCAACATTTGGCATGTTGTCTTTGTACTATTTTCAATAAACTATAGGGTTTCCATGATTTCTGAATCATCACATTCTGTTTTCATATACATTTTACACAGTGTCCCAACTTTTTTGGAAATGGGGTTGTAGTTGCACAAAGATAGAACCCAAGTTAAATTTGCATTTTAGATTCAGTTCCAATTACAGAGTAGCTTACACAATTGAGAGCCAGTTTATAATAGCTTTGTTTCAGTATATTGAAATTAAATAACTTGATCTTAAATGTTAAATGAACAGATATTACTTTAAAATTTAATTAATCTTTTAGTGTTTAACCATCTTATTTTTGCTTCTGTTTCTTCAGATCTACTATCATGGTGAACCAATTAGTGTAAATGTTCATGTCACAAACAACACAAACAAGACTGTGAAGAAAATGAAGATCTCAGGTTTTTATCAATACACCTTAGAATTGTATACAGACTATTCATTTGATTAAAAAAATGTAATCTGCTTTTGTTTTTTTTTTAACCAATTATAGTGCGTCAATATGCTGATATTTGTCTCTTCAACACTGCTCAGTATAAATGTCCAGTGGCAATGGAGGAATCAGAGTATGTATACAATACACGTATAATGAACAATACAATAATAGAGGTTTATAAAACCCCAAATCAGAAAAAGGTGGGATGTTCTGGAAAATGCAAATAAAAAAACAAACAAAAGAAAGCAGTGATTTTTAAACTTACTTGTAGACGGTATGAACTAAACATATTTTTCATGTTTTGTCTGCTCAACTTAATTTTGTTTGTTAATATATATCTATTCCTGAGTTTCAAGCCTGCAACACATTCCACAAAAAAGTTGGAACGGGGCAATTTAGGGCTAGTAATGTAGTAAAAAAATGAATGAATGAATAAATAAATGATTTGAAACAGCTGAAAATCAACAGATGAATGTAATCATGATATGGTATGGTACAAAATCAGTATCCAGGAAAGGCCTAGTCTTTGAGGACAAAATATGGACAGTGGCTCTCCAGTCTGTCAAAAAAAATGCATGAGAAAATTATTGAAATGTTTAAAAATAGTGTTCCTCAAAGAAAGATATTAAGGGGATCACTAATGTGCATAAGATCATTAAATGATGTGCTACAAACAAAAGATGAAACGGACCATCCAGACTGTTATCAGCAACAAGTCCAAAAGCTAGGGTCTTCATCATATGGATTTGTCAGTGCCCTTGGCAAAGTTAACTTGCACTTCAGTGATGGCAGTATTAATGCAGAAAAGTACATTGAAACTTTGGTGCCATTTTGGAGATGCTCAGACCCAGTCATCTTTTCCAGGGATATTTCAACAAGACAATGCAAAACCACATTCTGCACACTCTGCAACACAAGGTTGTGGAAAAAGAGGGTGCCTGTCCCCTCTGTTCCTAATAGAGAATGTGTGCCGAATTTTGAAAGGAAAACTATTTTGAAACAAGAATGATCCCATACTGTTGCACACCTTAAGACCTGTTTGTAGGAAGAATTGCACAAAATAACACCTGAAATGCTTCATCACTTTGTCTTCAGTCCCAAAACATCGTTTAAGTGTTGTGAGAAGGAATGGCAGTGTTATAAAGTAGTAAATGTTTTACAGTCCCAACTTTTTTTTAAAATGTATTGCAAGAATCAAAATTGAAATAAGTGTTTATTTTTGAAAAAACAAAAATCCATGAGGTAAAACATCAAATAATATGCTGTTGGTATTGTTTTGAGTGCAGTACAGGTCAAAGATTATTTACAAATCATTGTTTTCAGTTTTAATTTCAACATAACGTCCCAACTTTTTCTGATTTGTATGTGTACACACACACACATCTAAAAAAAAATAGAATCATGAAAAAGTTCATTTTTCATAATTTAATTCAAAAAAGATAAACTTTCATATATCCTATATTCATTACATGTGAAATATCAAGCCCATTTGTGGTTTAATTTTTTATGGCTTATAGCTCATGAAAATCAGAAATGCAGTATCTCAAATTATTTGAATATTTCCTAAGATCAAGCAAAAAAAAAAAAAAAAGATTTACGATACAGAAATTTCCAACTTCTGAAAAGTATATTCATTTATACTAGTGGAGCAGATAAATGAGAAAATATTTCAAATGGTGATACAAGCACCAAAATTTGTACAGATATTCTTCAGGAGCCATATATATATAAAAAAAAATCCCATGGGCCAATCAAAATTCCAAAATGTCCTCCATTTTGGTACAAAATTGTATATTTTACCATAGAATTCCATTCACTTGGCCGACTTTGAGGAGTAAAGTATTAAGTTATTGTTTTTTGACTATGAGGAACCCTGAGCATCAGATCTTTTCTCCTTGGCCCGCTCCACCTTTGTGTTAAACAAATAGCGGCTACTCTGGTGGTGGTGTGCTTTGTTCCTTCTCAGTGTGTCTTCTATACCACCACCCTCATCCAATCTCGCTGGATCCATAACAATTGGTAATGCATTAATGGCGTGATAAAGAGGAGCATTGGTTGCTATCATGGTGTAGCCATCTTGTTCACGTGGATAGTGTGTTGGTGGCGATTTGAGATCTTCATGCTTCTCTTCTTGGCAAAGGCAACATTTGCTCCACTCTGTTTTCCACTGGATCTGAACTTGCCATTTTGTTGGACTGTCAATGTTGAAAGGCCAAGGGATCATCCTTTTACCACCTTTAACACAGTATGATAAGGTTCAGACATACAAATGGCCTACACCTAGCCCAATCGTTCATCCCGTGCCATTTAAGTCCCATGCTATTTGTACACCATCCAGGCAACTGAAGCCCCGTTACCCTTGGCTCGGCTCTCCCGCCCTGGCACGTCCTGTCCATTCAGGTGTAGCTATCTAACTACATCTAATGAATATGCTAGTTATATTATGTGGGGCTTATTAGATAGCATTTGGGACACTACACTACAACTACTGTGGTGAGCAATTATTAGTTAGCCGACACTGAACCCCATTCTGAGTTTCACAGCAGTGATGTCACCAGTGTGCCCTGGTTGTGCCTCAACATCCACTCTGTTGTTTTGGTTCTCTGACTCCTCTCGGTGGTTGCATCCATTGTCCAGTTCTCATCTTTCTTGTGAGGTCCACATCTACTAGTCATGGGTGAGCTGACTTCATGCACATAAGGTTTTGGAGTCTAACATAATCCATCACACACAGAGACTCTGTATGCTACCCTCACCTAGTTTTGTCTGTGAGCCAACACAGGGTACCGGGGTGTGGCTGTTGCTGTGCACAAACAACTTCTTGGAGCTATCGGTGAGAGTTGGATAAGTAGTGAGGACTAGTGCTAGGAGTCCATTCAAGGGATGTGGCTGACTTCTGAAGCAAAAGTACTACCTCTACTACTATGCCCCTACAGCCCCAAAATAGAGCAGATTCATGCATGCACTTTAGATCTGTCCGTTAGTAAATTATTATGAAGATATATGAAATCTAGTAGAAGGAAACTTCTGAGTGTTTTTAGAGGTCAAAATTTGGTTTCTGCATAGTCAGAAATGTATGCTTTGATGTCAGAATCATTGAAATCGAACAAGTCTGTGCAATTCTATTGCAAAATGTAATTTTATCATACCGGAAATGGCGGCCATCTTGAAAACTGGCAGCCATCTTGAATTTTGAGTGGCCCATGGGATTTTTCAAGACAGTAATGCCCATGGAATATTTGAGCCAATTTTGGTGCTTGTATCACCATTTGAAATATTCTCCTGAAATATTCATTTACAGTGTTTGCTGCACTATACACTCAATACTTTTTTGGGGGGCTTCTTTACTATGAATTACTGCATCAGTGAGGTGTGGCATGTAGGTGATCAGCCTGTGGCACTGCTGAAGTGTTACTGAAGCCCAGGTTGCTTTGATAGCAGCCTTCTGCTCGTCTGTATTTTTCGGTCGGATGTTTCTCATTTTCCTCTTGACACTACCTCATCAATTGTCTATGGTGTTCAGATCAAGTGAGTTGGCTGGTCAATGAAGCACAGTAATATCATGGTCAGCAAACCATTGGATAGTAGTTTTGGCACTGTGGGCAAGTGCCAAGTCCTACTGGAAAAGGAAATTAGCATCTCCATAAAGCTTGTCAGCAGATGAAGTGCTCTAAAATCTCCTGGTAGATGGCTGCATTGACTTTGGACTTGATAAAACACCGTGGACCAACACCAGCAGATGACATGGCACCCCAATTCATCACAGACTGTGGAAACTTCACACTGGACTTCAAACACCTTGGATTTTGTGCCTCTTCACTCTTCCTCCAGACTTTAGGACCTTGATTTCTAAATGAAATGCAAAATTTACTTTCATCTGAAAAGAGGACTTTGGACCACTGAGCAACAGTCCAGTTCTTTCTCTCTTTAGCCCAGGTAAGACACTTCTGACATTGTCTCTGGTTCAGGAGTGGCTTGATATTAGGAGCTGGACAGTTGTAGCTTTTCTTGACAATCCTCTCAAGGCTGTGGTCATCCCTGTTACTTGTGCACCTTTTCCAGCCAGCCTTTTCAGCAATGGCCTTCGGTGGCTTCTCCTTTTGGAGGGTGTCGATGATCGTCTTCTGGACAACTGGCAAGTCAGCAGTCTTCCCCATGATTGTGACTGCATGTACTGAACTAGACTGAAAGATACATATTTATTTATACTGTTTTACTCAAACTTGAAAAGAAATATTCTAATATTATGAGATATGTTTTTTGCACTGTAGGTCATACCAAAATTAAAATTGAAAAATGCTTGAAACATTTTAGCTTATGTATAATGAGTAGAATATATTACATTTTCACTTTCTTAAATACCTGATGGAAAATGCTGAACTTTTTCATGATAATCTCATTTTTGAGATGCATATGAAAGCCAGTACAAGAATTCCAGTTAAATTCTTTCTCTGCATTTAACCCATCTGGGTATGTGAGTAGTAGTGAACAGTGAACAGCTGTACTGCAGCACCTGGGGATTAATATTTTGCTCAAGGGCACCTCAGCCATTCCTGCTGGTCCAGAGAAGCAAACCAGCAAACTTTTGGTCCCAAAGCTGCTTCTCTAACCTTTCGGCCATGGCTTCCCCGTGAGCTGATTTAGGTATCTTAATGTAGGGGGGAAATATAGTAGTCCAATTTGGACAATGGAATTACCAGGACTAAAACTGAGACCCACTATAGTATATGATCTGTTGTGCAATAATTTCTTGAACATTTATACAATGGTAAAGCCATTATACTCCAAGACTTAGTGTACTCAGCATAAAGTTTGAAGATTGTTGAGTTCATGGTTTTATTCATCAGTTTTATTGTGCACTCACCTTTAAGATTTTTATTTTTATTACTGACTCAATTATAACTATAACTTTTAACTCTAGATCAGATACCTTAGCCAATGAAATTATGTATAATAACAAAGGACAACAAGACAAAAATTCAGCACAGCTTGCTTTTAATATATTCTTGACAAATTTTTAAGAGTTTATGGCTGATATTTGTTCAGACTTGTCTGTGAACATTGCAACTAAAATACGCAAAATATCTTATCAGACAGCCAAAATCCCAAAACTGTATTCACTTACTCGGCCCAAATTCTAACATCTTGTATTCTTAGAAAATCAGCAATTAGGCCACAGGGTCAGGGGCATGCCTCAGTTAACACCCCACACTATACAATGTTGTTATACAAAATGTATTGTGGGTATTACTACCCTCTAGTGGAACTTGTGTTATCAGACTCACGGTTCAACATACCATTTTTTTTTCTTATATCTAATTCTGAGGATCCCATGGTTTGTGGTTGCTTTAATATGTATGGCTTAAAGTAATTATTGATCACACATTTTATGACCTGATTTAAGAATCATAAAACAGGACTGTTCTTGTACATTCACCCTATTTTAACCCCTCCCCCCACACACTGTCCATTCTCCACTTTAATAGGAACACCTTTACATCTGCTCATTTATGCAGTTATATAATTATTCAGACATATGACAGCAGCACAATGCATAACATCATGCATATAGAAGTCAACAGCCTCGGTTACTGTTCAGATCAAACATCAGAATGGTGGAAAAGTGTAATCTCTGTGACTTTAACCATGGCATAGTTGTTGGCTCCAGATGGGCTAGCAGCAGATGTGCACTCGATAGCACTAGATGTGCATACATCTATACACACCTGAAGAACAAGAAAGAACTACTGCAGTAAAAGCCTGACAGAGCATCACCAGAGCAGTCACAGACTGCAAAGAATTTGCAACCAAGTACTAAAAATGACAATTTCATCTCATCATCTCTAGCCGCTTTATCCTTCTACAGGGTCGCAGGCAAGCTGGAGCCTATCCCAGCTGACTACGGGCAAAAGGCAGGGTACACCCTGGACAAGTCGCCAAGTCATCGCAGGGCTGACACATAGACGCAGACATCACATCATCCATCTACTCATTAATCCAATCATTAATCAAACCAAATAATCATCCACCCGTCCATCATTTCATTCACCAATCCATCCAGTCATTGATTCATTAATTCATCTATCCAGCCATTAAACCAAACACACATCTCATGTAATCTTACACACACACACACACACACACACACACACATCAAATCAAACATATCCATCCATCCATCATCCATCCATCCACTTGTTCATCTATCTAACCATTCATTAAACAACTCATCACCCATCCATCAAAGAAAACTTATGTGCATCCACTTATTAAACCATTCATTTATCCAGCTGACCTGCTACCTTTACAATAATCAGGTCCAGCTACGTGTATATTATTCACATCTACCTGGCAATCTGTACATCTCTTCAGAAATTCATCCATCCAACCATCTATTCCTGAAAGAATTTGTCCATCCATCCATCCATCCATCCATTCATCAACCCATCTATCCCCTTGCCTAACCATCCATCTGTTCATCCAGTCCTCAATCCACTAGTCATCCATCCAAATATCCATCTTTTTGGCAATTCATTCAATTATTTTCTAACAATCCATCCATCCATCCACTGGTCAATGGATCAAACCAATCCAGCCATCAATCAACCTTACATCCATCCATCCATACACCTACCAATCCATCTTTCAAATCATTCAGCCACATATCATTAATCCATCCATCCATCCATCCATCCATCCACCTGTCAATGGATCAAACCAATTCAGCTATTGATCAGCCTTACATACATCCATACATCTACCAATTCATCTTTCAATTTCAAATCATTTATCCACACATCATTAATCCATCCATCCATCCATCCATCCATCCATCTGTCCATCCATCAATCCATTCACCTGTCAATGGATCAAACCAATTCAGCCATTGATCAACCTTACATCCATACATACACCTACCAATTCATCTTTCAAATCATTCATCCACACATCATTAATCCATCATTTCATCCATCCATCCATCCATCCATCCATCCATCCATCCATCCATCCATCCATCTGTCAATAGATCAAACCAATTCAGCCATTGATCAACCTTAGATCCATCCATACACCTACCAATACATCTTTCAAATCATTCATCTACACATCATTAATCCATCATTTCATTGAACCAACCACTCATCCATCCATCCATCCATCCATCCATCCATCCATCCATCCATCCATCCATCCTGTCACCTCACTTTTCCTTCTATGCTACCTTCATAGTTTAAGTGAATAATTACTTTCAATCAGAACAAAGAATCTTCAGAGATTTTTGGAGTTTGGGAAAAAAAAAAACAAGGCATAAAGTGAATGAAGAAAGAATCATATATAGATCTGAAGTTTTGATTCAAGTTCAGTTTAAAAACACGATAAAAGTAAATTACCTTTAAATTCATAGCAAGTTTTAGCCCATGCTTGATTGTTAACCTGCATTACACTGACCTGAAAGGGGAAGAGGTGTTCACTTATTTTGTTCACTTTAAAACCATCGCAGTTTTAAAATCAAAATAATGTTGCATTTATTTGATAGTATAAATACGGAGGTGATTATAGAAAATCACATGTGCTGATCATCAAGACATAGTCCAAATTTCTCGATAATCACCTCGAGTGACTTGGCAAAATGGCGGCCAATCGCTTCGTCACCGTAAGCGAGGAAGAATTAGAAATGATGAAAGAAAATGCTGTTCCTAAAATAAAAGCACTAAAGATGCTACGAAGTTTGGTCTAAAACTATTCAGAGGTAAGCTGGAGTTGTGATTTATTTTATCAATTTCAAAACAATGTATTTTATGTAACTCAGCGTAGATAAGTGACACAAGTCTGTGACACGGCTTTGCAACATTTGCATGGCACTTTTGAAGTTTGAAATAATTTTTAAAATACATTTTTTTTAAATAGTCACCTGTGTATTTATTCGAAAACAATTATCTAACTCAGGCTCAGCGAATATTGGTGAATAATAACCTTGACTTCATCTCGGTTATTATTCATCGATATTCACTTCACTTTCGATGAATAATTGCTAAATATCAAAGGTTTGAGGTGCACTTATGGGTAGCAATCATAATTCACTTATGCGCATAATTCAACTTCATATCACGCTCCAATCAAAACTGCTTCACCAGCTGTATTTATAAGTAAGGTAATTAAATCTGTGCTCTTTAACCAAAAGTTTAAACAAAATGGGCATTGTAGAATAAAGATCATCTTTAAATGGTCAAGTGAACATCACAAATGATGCTTTAAACTTCAGGATGCTTGAGGAGCACTGAACCCAAAGCTTTACCCCACAGCTGGTTAAAAAATGTCTCATGAATTTGATTTTGAAACTGACATCTTTCTTTCAGCAGTGTCACATTGGAGTGTCTGGGTTATCGATGTGTCTCTGTGAGAATAAAGTGATGCAGACTTGCTCGTTCTGCTCCAATATTATTCCCATCTGCCTTTCATTTCATACTCTGGTTAGACTAAAGATGAGGCTGCTGGAGGATTTCAGTAAAAACATCCAAACTTTCAACACTTTCAGATCCACACAGTGAAACCACTTCTGACGTAAAGCTCCAGTCGATAAATCAGAGGCTTTAGATGTCAGGTTGGAATGATGTGGGATTCATTGGAGGAATGAAGACTTGCTCAGGATGGATGGATGGATGATACTGTCCCAAAATACACGACCACACACATCTACCACTGATGAAGAAACGTGAAGCGTGAAGTCTGAGGCAGGACTCAGGATGCAGGATCTTTTCTCTATTTCTCTCTGGATCATATTGATTAAATCCTTAATTCCACCTTAATTGTTTTTTCAGGTGGACTTTCATGCTGTGAATCTCTCATTCTATCACATCCCAACAGTGTTCCACTGGATACTGATCCAGGCATGGTGCATTATCTTGCTGGATGGAGCCATTAGGAGATGGTAAATTGTAGGCCATGAAGGAATGCACATGGTCAGCTTTTAATAATAATGATAACAATAATAATAACAACATGACCGTCAAAGATGGTGTAGCTCACTCTGGCCCCATCTAGTCCAGAAGGAACGATCTAATGTGGGCCACCTTGTGCAATAAATATTGCAAGCTAGACACACTCTATACAAGCTATATATAGAAGCTATATCCACCCTAGGAATACCAACCTATTTGCCAGAAAGAATCAAAATTGGTGAAGAATTGAGAGAGAAGAAGCAATTCGCATGGAAACTGCTCGTTAGGGATCGATTAATTACTCCATATCTTCATTATTAATTGCAATTATGCAAATCTGGGTAGAAGCCATATGCACCCCAGGCAGACCCAACTTCCTGCCAAAAATAATAAAAATTGGTGAAGAATTAAGAGATAAGAAACACAGTTTTCATGAAATGTGGACGATGCCGGATGGACGCCAGATGATGGTGGACGATGGACAGATGATGGACAACACATGATCGCCTGTTGGCCTGTTGAGTACAGTGTCTGGAGTGGTTCAGCAATCAAATCCTTGCATGGCAGTCTCTTCTGCAGGTGCTGCAGATGAAGTTGGGTTTTGGATCGGAAGCAGGAGTTTGGTGTCTCTGCTTCCTGTGTGGCCTCCTGGTTGTGTCTTTCTTCACCCCTCTTGATGTCTTCTTGGACAGTGCAACGCTGGCCACTTGGGTCCCCTGCAAGCTGTTCCCTGTTGTCTGGGTTGATGCCAGTCAGTTTTAGATCGTGTTTGCAGACGTCTTTGTAGCACAGTGCTAGGCGGCCCACTGGACAGTGTCCTGTGACCAGCTCGCTTTGTCAATGCAGCCATCTCTGACAAAGGAGAAGATACAGGCTCAGTGAGCCAGCTTGCTCTGGTATGGTGGCATTGGTAACTTTGTCTTTTCATGTGATGCCAGGCATGCGTCATAGGTAGCGAAGGTTGAAGCCTTCTTGGCAGTTCTCCTGTCTGTAGGTAGTCTAGGATTCTCTGCCTGTAGGTAGTCTAGGATTTTCTGCCATACAGCAAAGTGCTGAGGAGACATGCCTGGTACACTTTGAATTTGGTGTCCAGGGTCAGCTGGTTGTTGGTCCACACTTTCTTGCTCGGTTTGGCCATTACACCGACAGCTCTGGCAAACCGCATGTCGATTTCACTATGGAATGACAGATTGCTTAATAGTAATAATAATAATTATTATTTTGGTATTACCTTTTCTCCACTGTCAGGGTGCAGGGACTTACAGATGCAAGCGCAGGGGAGAGCGGGTGCATCGCAAACTGGCAGCCAAATCCAAATCATGAGACAAATGACAAGGTCAGGGTCGAGCAAGGGTCAGTCAATGTGCAGACAGTATGTCAGAGATCAGGCGAAAGTTCAAAGTCTAAAATAAACTGAAAACTGGGTCAAAGTCATGAGAAGTCAGAAACTAGGAACAACGGCTTGGTATGATCAGGTACAAAACACTGAGGGATACTTCGCAAAGTGTGTGTGTGTGTATGCTGTCCTTAAATAGGGGAACTGATGCCCAGGAAATGGGAAACAGATGTATCCTTAATATTAGAGAGAGGAAGGGCACTGTGGCACTTGGGAATTTTAGTGTGTGGCAGCCATGTTTGGAGGCCGCTCCGAACTTGGATTATCACCACTATTACTGACATCTGCCTTTTAGAGTTTTTTTTCTTTTTTTTTTTCCTTTCTGGTTTTCATGTTTCTATTGTTTTTATGTTTTTTTTAAATTCATGTATACATTCCTGATTCACATCTGCATAGTTTTTCTCTTTATCTTTCAGTCCTTTTCCCCTTCTTTTTCTTTCTTAATTATTTATTCTCCTCTGTTTTTTAATCTCATCTCATTATCTCTAGCCGCTTTATCCTGTTCTATAGGGTCGCAGGCAAGCTGGATCCTATCCCAGCTGACTACGGGCGAAAGGCGGGGTTCACCCTGGACAAGTCGCCAGG
>JAOPUC010000005.1:6614986-6625293 GCA_027564185.1 Cephalocassis borneensis
TCTCATCGCATCGCTCCTGTGGAGGACGGCCCCATGTGGACAGTTGAAAGTCACACCTGGAGGACGCTCTGGACTCTGTTGATGTGTGGTTGTATATGTAATGCTGTGTTTGTAACTGTGATGTTGGTAATTCTTTATTCATATAATTGAAAACTCAATATAAAGATCTGAAACTCTCTCACTGCTCATGAGAAGCATCCACCTTTCACTTCAGCATGGAGTCCAGAGTCACCTGTGCTTCAGCGTTACCGTGGCAACGGTTCATTAGAAAGAGCAGCATGCTGGCAGAATTTTTTACTCTGAGAAGAAACGATCATTGGTCACTTCAGTGCTCGCCCGTGGTGCCTCTGTGAACGTACGCCAGTACATTTAGATCATTTTGCAAATCTGCTTCATGAACGCAGTTTGTACAATAAATTGAGCAGGTCACAGATAAATCACAAACACAAGCAATTTTCACACTGATTATCGCATTATTATACACGACTTAAACCATCGACCCTTCACTGATCCAGAGAAAGAGATCAAAACACACCAGAGCGTTTACAGACACTAACAGTGACATAAACAGCAAAGAAATGAATAAAAATCCAAATCAAGCAGGAGGGTATGTGAAAAAAAATCCAGCAAGTGGAATAAATCACATTCAGAAATAATTTTCTGCATAAATATTAAGTGTAATAATTTAATATCGTGTTGATTTTATTGCTTCAACATGAGGGTGTAAAAACTTTTGCACTCAGCTATACAGTTAGAAAAAAAAAGTGTTGCTATGGATTATAGCTGTATTTAACTGTGATAAAGTTACTCAAAAACTGATGAATTAAAAATAGTATTTTGTATAAAATTCAAATCTGCACTCAATTTTCACTCAATAAAAAAATCTGATGTGTTTTAATCTTATGACATAATTGTGCTTTTATACAACTAATAAAAGCTAAAACTTCACCTCATTAGATTTTATTTGAAAAACTCTTCGCAGAAATAATAAACTTCTTCTGAAGCCATTCAGGGCTCAGATTTATAAACCTCTGGGGTTTGGGGCCTTTGCTGCAGCCTCCCCGTCTCTCCAACGCACTGCCTCGCCGTATCAGAGAAGAGAACAACTACAACAGATTTAAGACTTTAATAAAGACATTTTATTCAGAATTGCTTATGAACACTAAGTAATTATACTTTCTATAATCCATTATCAATCTTTGAATTATTTTCAATCACATACAGTTGTATTATTGCATTTTAAATTTGTAAATATTTTAAAAGTTAGCAATTTATTGTAATTTATTTATTTGGAATTTGTAAGGTGCATGTGATCATATATGTGCCGTATAAATAATAAAAATTATTATTAAAACAATCAGTTATCATGATTCATTCCAATGAAAAGAATATTTTCAAATTCCATTTTTTTTTTAAATTCTTGAATAAAAATACAACTGCTCAGAAACACTCCAATGACAAGAAAACAGGACTGGTCTAATTAATAATTTTGTCTTTCATTTTTAAAGATATATCTGAACTGTAGAATCGAGTACTGTATACGACTGGAGGATAAACGGACGCGTGCTCAGTGACGCTGTGATGCTTGGAGCAGTGTGATGGTTGTGGATTGTATCTGAATGGGTTTCTGCTGCCGTCTCAGGTTATTGGTCAGACGTGTTGCTCAGTAAATCTCCCGCGTGTGCGCGCGTGTTTATTTCCTTCTCTGCGACGGCGGATCTCCTTCTGGAGCTGGAGTTTGTTGGTGAAGAAAACTCGCCTCCATCCCACGTCTCGGGCCAAATCCTCCATCCCAGGGGTCACGGTGTCACAGTGCAGGCGTACGGTCTGCTCCCAAAACTGCTCAGAGCTACAGAGCTAACACACACACACACACACACACACACACACACACACACACCTTCAGATTAGATCAACAAAGTGAACTGTAATAACTGTACCAGCTACAGCACCAGTCAAAAGTTTGGAAACACCTTCAAATTTGATTTTTTTATTTTATTTTATTTTAAATAACAAACACGTCGTGTCTTAAAGTAATGACTGACTGTTATTTCTCTTTACTTACTTGAGCGGTTCTTGACATAATATGGATTACTACAGTTGTTGAACAGGGCCATTTACTGTATGTTTATTATTTACACTTTACTGGTTGATGGTGTCAAATGCATTAAGAAGGCAAGAAATTCCATTTTTGAAAAGACACGCCTGTTAATTGAGACGCGTTCCAGGTGACTCCCTCATGAAGCCGGATCAGATAATGCCGATAGTGTGCGAAGCTGTTATCAAAGTAAATAGTGACGACTTTGAAGAATCTAAAAGATGAAACATGTTTAACACTTTTTTTGTTTACCATATAATTCCACGTTATTTCATAGTTTTGATGAGTTCAGTATTGTTCTGCAACGTAGGAAAAAAATAAAAACATTGAATTTGAAGGTGTTTCCAAACTTTTGACTGCTACTGTACATACACTCACCAGAGACACCAACGATCTCTGCTGCTCCAATCCAATCATTATTGTTCTCTACAATCTCTCTATACATTAAATCTACACTATAAGGCCAAAAGTATTTGCACCCCTGACCATTACACCCACATGTTCTTCCCCAAAGTCTGCAGCACACAGTTCTATAGAACGTCTCTGTACACCGGAGCGTCACGGTTTCCCTTCACTGCAACTCAGAGTCCAAACCTGCTCCAGCAGGACGATGCTCCTGTACACACAGCACGGAGCTCCATGAACACGGGGTGTGTGAAGGTTGGAGTGAAGAACTCGAGTGTCCTGCACAGAGCCCTGACTGAACTCAACCCCACTGAACACCTTTGGGTTGAACTGGAGCCTCAACTTCCCAATATCAGTGTCTGATCTCACTAATAAGCACAAGTCCCCACAAAATCTAGTGGAAAGCCTTCACAGAAGAGTGGAACTCATTAGAACAGGAAAGATTATTATAACAGCATATGGGTGTAAATTTTAGCATTTCCATCTGACTAAACTCTTTTCAAGACAACATTATCAATGTTAACAGTATTGTGTGTGTGTGTGTGTGTGTGTGTGTTCAGTGATTAGTTTCTTTGGCTTCCACAAAACACCAGATCACACTGACTGACTGTAGTCAGATAATTATAGATTAATTTCTCACTTTAGAAAATAGCTTACATACTGAAACTGAAATTTCTGAAAGCCTGCACAGCTTCCTCTTTTTTTTTTTACTCAATAAGTGAAGACACCATCAGCACACAACAATCATGAAGTCTTTGTTCCACAGTGATTTCACATTACGTACTTGCTGGCTCTCCATTACTCTGAGCTGCCAATGATACAACAAAATTCAGACAGTAATCAGGTAAAACACTGCTTTTTTATTTCTCATGTGTTGTTAGTTTAAGGCATAAGTGTTGTGGAACTTTTAAATTTTCTTTAAACTTTTACAAAACTGGTTACAGTACTGAAGAACCAATTTTATTTCCTTTCACTGATAGGAAACTGATGCAATTTGTTGTCACAGAACTTGTCACATTAATAATAATAATAATAATAATAATAATAATAATAATAATAATAATAATATCCAAAAGACTAATTTCTGATTGTACTGTCAGTAAGCCTGACAACAGTGTACACATCTGGATTTATTAAGGCTTTATACCACAACAGTTTGCTAAATAATACAAATTTTAATATATTAATGAATGGCATGTTGTGCTTTTTAACTGTTTATAGTTACATTTAACATTGTGGAAAGTCTGCAGCTTAGATTAGTCTGTGGTTATTCCCCCACCAGCTTCTCTTTTTTCCCTCTTGAAGTTAATTAAGAAAATAAATCCCAGCATATCATGTTACTGAGAAACATATTGGCTTTGATCGAATGCTGACACTGGAGACCCTTTCTATAAATGTCCTAAAAAGTTTCCTTACAGAAGACCTCACCAGATCAGTGATTACACATGATATGTTTGTGTGCAAAAGTTTGTGGACACTTGACCATTACATCCACATGTCTTTTTGAACAACTCATTCCAGATGTTGTCCTCCTTTGCAGTTTTCTGTCTCTAAATATATATGTAATTGCAGGTCGTGCTAAGTTTTATGTCTGTCACAATGACCCTGAACACATCCCCTGAACATTAGGTATCTTTATCACATCTTTTAAATGTCTCCAAGGTCTCAGTGTCACGGTGCAGGCACTTACGGACGTATGCACAGAAGAGCAGCATAGAGCAAACAGTGAACAAGCCAAAACATGAGACGAGAATCAGAGTTGAGGGACTAGCGATGGTCGGGCGAACGACAAACAGGGCAAATGAGAAAAGACAAAAGAGTAAATGTGAAAGAGGGAAGTAAAGGTCAGAAAAACGAGAATCAGCCAGAAGAAACAAGGCTTGTTATGAACTGAGGATAGCAGAATGATACTTTGCAATGAAGTGGTGTGAGAGTGAGGTTTAAATAGGCAGAGGGACTGATTAGAGTGATGAGTGACAGCTCTGGTTAATAGGCGACAGAGGGCGCTGTGAGTTCTGGGAAGTGTAGTTCAAGGAGTCCATGTTTGCAGTTTGGACAATATCAGCAGGTTTATTGACAGAGCCTCCCCCCCGAGGGGCTCCCACCTGGAGCTATAGATTTTCTAGGGCACCCCCTACCTCTGGGTGCAGGTTTGTCTAGATGTGTAGCATGGAATTCTTGCTTGAGGAGTGAATCTAGGATGTCTTTGGCAGGAACTCTGTTCCTTGGGTCCGTAACCCTCCCAATCTACCAGGTACTCGATCTGCCCTCTTCTTCATCTAGAGTTGATGGTCTTGTTTACCTGGTAGTTGGGTTTGCCTTCTAAGTCGAGAGCTGGGTGTTCCTGGCTTGGTGCATTTTTAGTGAGAGGGCCCGGGATAGCAGGTTTCAGATAAGATACATGAAATGTGGGTGATAGTCTGCTGTGAGGGGGGGAGCTCTAGCCGGTACGAAACTTCATTGATGTGGTCAGTGACTTTAAATGGTCCGATGTATTGTGGTTGTAGCTTCCTGCATGAATTGGCTTCTCGGAGGTTCTTTGTTGCTATCCATACTCTGTCCCCTGGGTTGTATGTAGGTGTATCTGCTCTGTGTTTGTCTGCATACTCTTTGTACTTGGCATTGATCGTTTCAATACGTTGGTGTACCTCCTCCCAAACTGTCTGGCTGCATGAGAACCAATCTTCAATGGCTTGAACTTGGTTGGGCAAGTCATCTCAAGGCAACAGGAGTGGTTGGTAGCCGAGTATGCACTGAAACAGTGTTAGTTGGGTTGCAGAGTGGTTGAAGGAATTCTGTGCATACTCAACCCATGGAAGGAAGTGTGCCCAGTCCCCCGGTTGCACATACAGAAGATTCTCAAGAAGCAGCCAATTTATTGATTTGCTCTTTCGACTTGGCTGTTGGACTGAGGGTAGTATCTGGATGTGAGACTCACAGAAATTCTTAATCTCTCCATGAAGTTCTTCCAGAAACGTGAAATGAACTGTACGCCCCAGTCTCTGATAATGTCAGAGACCATAGTAATGGGATATCTGCTGGAATAACAGTTCTGCCATTTGGGATGCTGTGGGAATGCCATGTAACAGAATGAGTCTGAGGGCTTAGGAGAAACAGTCGGTCGATCATTACCATGATGGTGGTGTTGCCTAGTGGGGGGGAGGTCAGTGATGAAATCGATGGCAATGTGCAACCAGGGTCTCTGAGGAACAGGGAGGGGCCAAAGTTTGCCAGTGAGAGGTGTTCTCGGAACCTTGGCTTGGGCACAGACAGAGCATGAAGTGATGAACTGGTTAATTTCTGTGAGCATGTTCTCCCACCAGTACTTATTCTTGATTATCTGATGGGTGTGTTGGCTGCCAGGGTGTCCAGTGGCTGGTGAAGCATGGGCCCACATAATTAGTTTGCCTCTAAGATGCTTGGGCACATATAGTAGCCCGGGCGGAAGATCGTCAGAAAGTGTTTGGGGTTGAGAGTCTCTGATTTCTTTATCTAAATCCCAAGTAATGGACAGAAGGAACCACTGAGACAGAAGTATGGGATGAGTAATGGGATCTTGGTGAGTGGGTGCAAAGATTTGTGATAGGGCATCAGCCTTGGTATTCTTGGAGCCAGGATGGAACGAGATGGTGAAATTAAATCTTTTGAAGAAAAGAGCCCACTTGGCTTGGCAAGGATTTAGCCACTTGGCTTTCCTGAGATATTCGAGGTTCTTGTGGTCAGTGAGAATAACAAATGGGTGAGTGGCTCCCTCAAGCCAGTATCACCATTCCTCAAGGGCCAGTTTTATGGCGAGTAGTTCCCGGTTTCCCACATTGTAATTTATTTCAGCAAAAGAGAGTTTCTTAGAAAAGAATGCTACTGGATGGAGTTTCTGTTTTTCCCCAAAATATTGTGATAGCACAGCCCCTACTCCTGTGTCAGATGCATCAACCTCCAGAGTGAAAGGTTTGGATGGACCTGGATGCTGCAAGATGTTAGCTGAGGTGAAGGCTTGCTTGAGATGACCAAAAGCTTCTTCCTCTATGGGGTTCCACTGTAGGAGCTTGGGTCCCTTCTTGAGTAGTGAAGTTAGTGGGACGGCGATGGAGCTGAAACCCTGAATAAAATGGCGATAGAAGTTGGCAAAACCTAAGAAACATTGACGTTCCTTAATTGACATGGGTGCAGGCCAAGACGAGACCGCAGAGACCTTAGATGGGTCCATACTGACACCTTCGGAGCTAATGATGTAGCCCAGGAAAGAAATGCGATGCTGATGGAAGTCGCATTTCTCTGCTTTGACGTATAGGTGAACATGCTCAATGTGACTTTCTTCATCAGAAGAATATATTAAGATGTCATCAATATAGGCGATTGCGTATCTGCCTAGCATGTCCCATAACATGTCGTTGATGAGACACTGGAACACACTAGGCACCGAAGAAAGGCTATGCGGCATTACCCAGTACTCGAAATGGCTGGTGGAAGTGCTGAATGCTGTTTTCCACTCGTCACCCCTTTTGATTCTGATGAGATTGTATGTGCTGCATAAGTCGAGCTTAGAAAAGGTCTTGGCCAATCTGAATTGTTCCAAGGCTGCTGGATACAGAGTGGATACAGGTACTTGACTGACACTTGGTTCAATCCTCTGTAGTCAATACATGGGCGAAGACCATCACCACGTTTCTCCACAAAGAAGAAGCCTGCTGAGGCTGGAGTAAAAGCAGAGTCCCTCCTTTCTCCCCCTAATGCATTCAGAGTGAGTTACCTGGGTGCATGAAACTTCTATGGCGGAACTGTCCTCCGGGATCAGAGCTGGTTTTACAGCCTCCTGCAGGGAGGGTCAATGAGTTAGGAGATTGCCCAGATGAATTGCGAGGTCAATGAGAGAATCCAGTGTCAACTGTTCATCTTGGCAGACGAGCTCACTCAGTATCTCAAGGCGCAGCCCTTTGCGAAAGACAGCCTTCAGAGCACCTTCAGCAGCTTTTTGACCATGTAGGCTTCGCTGCCATCAATGAGCCTGGGAGGAGGAGGGGGTTTGGAAGGTAGGAACAAAGAGCTAGAGACCAGAGGTTTAAGCTGTGACATGTGGGGTGGATGCATCGTATGGTGAGTGGTAGTGCCAGTCTGACAGAAAATGGATTGATTACCTTACTGATGAGGAAGGGTCCTAGGCACCTGGGAGCCAGCTTGTGGGAGATGGTTCTGAGTGGCAGGTGGTGTGTGGAAAGCATGATTTGTTGCCCCACCCGGTAGGTGGGCGCCTTAGAGTGGCGTTTGTCATCCTGCCTCTTGGATGCTAGGGTGGAGTGAATGAGTCTTCTCTGGGCCAATGCCCACGTCCTCCTGCAGCGGTGTATGAAGATCTGGGCTGAGGGTGTGGCGACCTCCTCCTCTTGGTTGGGGAAGAGTGTTGGTTGGTAACCTAGAGAGCACTGGAAGGGTGAGAGACCTGTGGCAGATGAAGGAAGAGGTGTTTTTTTTTAGCTTTTTATATATTTTTGTAGATTAATATTTTAAATTTTTTTTATTAGATTTTATCATAGTTTACATTTAAAATTTATGATTATTATTTGTAATTAGAAATATTTATGATTAGATTTTTGTAAATTAGGTATGAAGATCCCATGTTTGGGAACCTAATAAAGGTTATTGTATTGTCGAGTGTTATGAGCATATTCAACCCAAGGTAAGTGCTTACTCCAAGAACCGGCATCCCTGGACACCATACACCTGAGTGCCACCTCCAAATCTTGATTCACCTGTTCCACCTGGACATTGGTTTGGGGATGGAAACCTGAGGAGAGACTACAGGAGGCCCCAGTGAGTTTGCAGAAGGCCCTCTGGAACTGCACAGTGAACTAAGGACCCCGGTCGGAGACGATGTCAGTGGGGAGTCCATGTATGCGAAAAACATGGAGGATGAGTAATTCGGCAGTTTCTTTAGCTGTGGGAAGCTTGGGCAGAGGGATGAAATGGACTGACTTGGAGAACTGGTTGATAACTGTGAGGATGCATGTGTTGCCGCCTGAGTTGGGGAGTCCTGTGACGAAGTCCAGGGCGATGTGAGACCAGGGTCAATGAGGAGTCGGGAGGGGTCTTAGCCAGCCGGTAGGGGGGTCGATTGGCTGTCTTGTTCTGGGCATGTGTCGCAGGCTGCCACAAACTCCTGGACGTCTTCCTTGATGGTTGGCCACCAGAAGCATTGTTGGATAAGTGCCAGGGTTCGAGCAGCTCCTGGGTGACAGGCCAACTTGGAGCCATGACCCCACTGCAGCATCTGGGTTCACACAGAGTGGGGAACAAACAAATGGTTAAGTGGTGTGTTGCTTGAGTTACCTTCTCCAGGGTCCTGCTCCAGGGCCTTCTGCACTAACGTCTCGACCTCAAGTAGGGTGGCTCCCACCAGACAACGTGGAGGGAGGATAGTTTCGGGCATTCTAGACTCCTCCTGGCAGGAAGAGAATATCCTGGACAGGGCATCAGGTTTGCTGTTCTTGGAGCCTGGGCGGTAGGAGAGCGTGAAACGGAAATGGGAGAAGAAGAGAGACCATCGGGCTTGCCATAAGTTGAGACATTTGGCGGACTTGAGGTATTCTAAATTCTTGTGGCCAGTCCAGACAAGGAAGGGGAGATCCAACCCCTCGAGCCAGTGCCTCAACTCCTCCAAGGCAAGCTTGACAGCCAATAACTCTCTGTCACCAATGTCGTAGTTTCATTCAGCAGGGGACAGCCAGCGAGAGAAGAAAGCGCAGGGGTGGACCTTGTCATCACTGGCCGTCTGAGAGAGGATGGCTCTGACCCCTGACTCGGAAGCGTCAACCTCCACAATGAACTGTTTGGCCGGATCGGGTATGGTGAGAATGGGTGCTGTGGTGAACTTGCGTTTGAGCATGGAGAAGGCTTTCTCTGCTTCCTCCCCCCACTTGAACAGGCTCCTGATCGAGGTCAATGCCGTGAGAGGTCTGGCCACCATGCTGAAGTCACGGATGAAGCGCCTGTAGAAATTGGCAAACCCCAGGAAACGCTGGAGCTCTCATCGTGAGGATGGGGTGAGCCAATCAGTGACTGCCTCGAGCTTGAGGGGGTCCATCTGGATCCTCACCGGGGAGATGATGAATCCCAGAAACGAGACAGAGTTCTGGTGAAATTTGCTCTTCTTTGCCTTGACGAACAGTTTGTTCTCTAGCAGGCACTGAAGGACCTGCCGGATGTGACCCCGATGTTCCTCTAGGGAGTGGGAGAAGATCAGGATGTCATCCAGGTACACAAAAATGAAGATGTTTAGGAAGTCCCTTAGACATCATTAACGAGTGCCTGGAAGACTGTGCGTGCAATGGTCAGGCCAAAAGGGACCATGAGGTACTCGTAGTGACCAGTGGTGGCATTAAAGGCCATCTTCCACTTGTCCCCCTCCCTGATCTTGATGAGATAGTATGCATTGCATAGATCTAACTTGGTGAATACCTTGGCTCCCTGGAGTAGTTCGACGGCCGTGGTCATGAGCGGTAGTGAGTAGCAGTTCTTGACTGTGATGGCGTTGAGACCCCAATAGTCAATACAGGGGCAGAGTGACTTGTACTTTCCATGAAGAAGAATCCCACCCCTGCTGGGGAGGAGGAAGGACAGATGATCCCAGCTGCCAAAGATTCGGAGATGTATTTCTCCATGGCTTGCCTTTCGACAGGAGACAGAGAGTAGAGTCGTCCCTTGGGTGGTGCTGTCCTGGGTAGGAGGTCGAGTCCACAGTCATAGGGTCTGTGAGGAGGGAGGGACACTGCTCAGGTCTTGCTGAAGATGAGTTTAAGGTCCAGATATT
>JAOPUC010000005.1:8096880-8108357 GCA_027564185.1 Cephalocassis borneensis
AAGTATTGTGATATATTCAGACTGATCCATGATCCCTGGTATACGATCAATAGGTCCAACACTGTAGTATGAAAAACGTCCCCATACCATGATTTTTGTGCCACCGTGCTTCAGTGCACTGTGGCTTGAATTCAGAACCCGGGGTTCGTCTGACGTACTGTCAACCACTCAACCTGAAAAGAACAATTTTACTCTCATCAGTCCACAGGATGTTATGCCATTTCTCTTTGGGCCAGTTGATGTGTTCTTTAGCACATTTTAACTGATTCTGCACATGGCGTTTTTTCAACAACGATGCTTTACAGGAGCTTCTTGCTGATCGCTGAGTGTAGCAGTCCTTGGATCCAAAAACACGATAGAGAGTCTCGACTGATGTGTAAGGTTTCCTTTATTTAAGTCCACCACAACAAGATGACATTAAACTGTAATCCATATCGCCCTTACAGCACTGTGAAAACTCTTAAAACATACAAACATTTCACAAACTTATTTCCACGGCACACCTCTCATAAAATAAATACCAAGATGATCTCAATCAAAATTACACAACGTTAAAATTTATACACGTTATAGTTCTATAAGTTACAAATCTTAGACAAACAAACATACCTTGCTGCCCTCTCCAAGGAATGCAAATATGTATACGATAATCCTTTCTTCCGTCATTAAATGTGCAAACAGGTACAATGCAATAGTCCTTTCTTCTGTCATTAAAACATACATCGAAGACAACACTCAAAGTTGTGCAAATAAAGTGCAAAGTAGTGTTCGCCCGCCAACTGCCTTGAAGGCTGTGAAAAAGTACGCTGCTAACGCCAGGATAAAATTTCAACACTACAAGCACATAGTATTTCCAGGTCAATTCGCACATACAGGTCATGTTAAAGACATACAAAATTCAGAATATTTACAATCTGAAAATAAATTACAGACATATTTTGCTCATAACCCAACCCATGTTCCCCTTTCCTTTTTCAATATCAAACAGCACAAATACAAAACCTCAATATGGTCCTTTACACTGAGCTTCGATCAAACGTCTTCTGACTTTAACAAAACTTACAGGTCATTGTAGATCATCTTTGATCTTTCTGGAGGTGATGATTGGCTGATTCTGTGCAATTCTGACTGTTCTTCAATCCGTTTTCAGTAGTTGCTTGTTTTCTTCTGCATATTTCGGGGTTTTGTTGCCACTTTAAAGCATTTGAGATTATTTTAGCCGAGCATCCTATACTTTACTGCAATTCTTTGTACGTTTCCCCCTCTCCAATCAACTTTTTAATCAAATTACATTGTTCCTCCAATCAGTGTTTGGAATGGCCCATTTTACTGAGCAATTCAGAACGAACTGTATTTTATAACAGTGTGTGAAACATTTACTTCCCTTCTTCCTTAATAAAGGACAATTAAAGACCTGTTTTTTCACAGAAGGAATGAATTCTCTAATTAAACTCCACGCTGCTATTATTACCAGCCAATGACAGCCACTGAAAGTCAAATGAGGTTAATGATGGTAATTGACAGCAGGTGAGCCTGATGGGAAAGGACCATGCGGGCGTGGCAGGTACTACAGAGTGGAGAGGAGTGGAATGCTACCTGAAGAGAGGAAAACCACAGGTAGGACCATGACAGAACCCCCCCCCCCCTCAAGGGACGGCTCCAGAAGTCCCTAGGCACAGATCCACCCAGAGGGGTGGGAGGAGGGGGAATACCGGTGGAGGGTCAGAATTCCTCTGACCGGTCAGTGTCCATAGCCTCCACAGCATCTTCACTGTCAGAAGACTCGTCATCCAAGGGCCCCTGCCCAGGATTCAGTTCAGTGTCAGACTCGGACACTGGAGCAGGGGCAGAGTCCGGAAGGGGATCCGCACGGTGATAACCCCTACGTCGACCCCTTCGGATGGAGGGCTGATCAGGGTGTAGTCAATGGAAGTCGGCGATGAGGGCCGGATCCAGAATCCTTCCAGCAGGGACCCATGCCCTTTCCTCGGGACCATAACCCTCCCAGTCTACCAGGTATTGGATGCCCCTACCCCTACATCGCGAGCAGAGCAGTCGCCGGACCGTGTAGACAGGTCCACCATCAATGAAATGTGGGGGAGGGGGCGGCGGTGTTGCTGGGACCAGGGGGCTCTCATGCACCGGTTTGAGTTTGGAGACATGGAAGGTGGGATGTATCCTCATGGTCTTGGGCAGCAGCAGCCAAACTGCCGTGAGACTGATGACCTTCTGTATGGGAAAGGGTCGGATGTAGCGAGGCGCCAATTTGCGTGACTCCACCTGTAGTGGTAGGTCTCAAGCAGACAACCATACCTTCTGGCCAACATGGTAAACGGGTGCAGGGGTCCTCCGCTGGTTAGCCCCAATAGCATAGCTGGTACTGGATTTCAGGAGTGCGGTGCGGGCCTGGGCCCATGTGCGGCGGCAGTTGCAGGCATAGGCGAGAGCAGATGGGCAGGTGGCTTCTCCCTCCTGGCTGGCAAACAGAGGCGGTTGATATCCATACACACACTGGAAGGGGGAGAGTCCGGTGGCAGAGCTGGTGAGGGAGTTGTGGGCATATTCCACCCAGAGCAGATGTTAAGCCCAGGCATGGGGGTTGCGCGAAGCCACACACCTAAGTGCCTTCTCCAGTTCCTGATTCATGCACTCAGTTTGGTCATTTGACTGCGGGTGAAACCCGGATGACAGACTGGCGGTGGCCCCGAGGAGGTGGCAGAATTCCCTCCAGAAACTGGTGGAGAACTGTGGGCTCCGGTCAGAAATGATATCCCTGGGCAGGCCTTGGACCCAAAAGACATGTTCTAAGATGACCCGGGCAGTCTCCTTAGCAGTTGGCAGCTTTGGGAGAGGCACAAAGTGGGTCATCTTACTGAAGCGGTCCACAATGGTGAGGATGACTGTATTACCTTCCAGTGGAGGAAGACCAGTAACAAAGTCCAGGGAGACATGGGACCAGGGACGCATGGGTACTCGCAGGGGCTGGAGTAACCAGGCTGGGGGCTGACTGGGGAACTTGTGCTGGTTGCAAGTGGGGCAGGCTCTCACAAAATCCTGGATGTCCTTCCTCATTGATGGCCACCAGAATCGCTGAGACAGCAGATGGAGGGAGCGTGTGACCCCAGGGTGACAGGCCTGTCAGGAGTCGTGTCCCCATTGAATCACCTGAGACCTCAGGTCGGCTGGGACGTAGAGACGGTTGGAAGGGCAAGCGCTGGGGCCCGGCTGGTCCCTGATGGCCTCTCAAACCTGCTCCTCGATGCCCCAGCAATGACACAGGGGCTTGGGAGGATGGGTGTTAATTCCTCCTTGGAAACCTCATCCCTCTGAAACATCCAGGAGAGTGCATCCAGTTTTATGTTGTGGGAGCCAGGACGGTAGGAAAGGACAAAGTTGAAGCTGGTGAAGAATAGTGACCACTGGCACTGGTGGGAGTTTAGCCTCCTGGCTGTCCAGATGTATTCCAGGTTTTTGTGGTCTGTCCAGACCACAAACAGAACCTTAGACCCCTCCAACCAGTGGCGCCAATCCTCAAGGGCAAGCTTGACAGCCAGTAGCTCGTGATTGCCGATGTCGTAATTGCTCTCTGCTGGGGTCAGTCTTCAGGAGTAGAAGGCGCAGGGGTGTGTCTTTCCATCCTCAGCTGCCCACTGGGAAAGCACAGCCACGACTCCCACATCTGAAGCATCTACCTCCACCACAAACTGCCGCTCAGCATCAGGCATCCAGAGGATGGGAGCTGAAGTGAAATGGGCCTTGAGGGTTTTGAAGGCTTTGTCAGCTGCTGCCATCCATTGGAAGGGCTGTTTGATGCTGGTCAGTGTGGTGAGTGGGGCCGCCACAGTGCTGTAGCCCCGGATGAACCTCCAATAGAAGTTGGCGAACCCCAGGAACTGCTGCAGCTTCTTACGGCTCCCTGGAACTAGCCACGACGTCACTGCCAACACCTTCGCAGGGTCCATTTGTATGCTGCCCTTGGTAAACACATATCCCAGGAACGAGACAGACTGAGCGTGGAACTCGCACTTTTCTGCTTTCACAAACAACGAATTCTCAAGCAGGCGGCGCAGGACCAACTGGACGTGGTGGGTGTGTTCAGACAGGGTTTTAGAGAAGATCAAAATGTCGTCCAAGTAAACGAAAATGAACTTGTTGAGCATGTCTCTGAGGATGTCGTTTACCAGTGCCTGGAACACTGCTGGGGCATTGGTGAGACCGAATGGCATGACAAGATATTCATAATGTCCCGTCGGGGTGTTGAACGCAGTCTTCCACTTGTCGCCTTCTCTCACTCACACCAGATGGTAAGCGTTCTGGAGATCTAGCTTGGTGAACACTGTGGCCCCTTGCAGCAGTTCAAAGGTGGAGGAGAGTAGTGGCAGAGGGTAGCAGTTCTTAACCGTTATGTCGTTCAAGCCCCGGTAATCTATGCATGGGTGAAGAGAACCATCCTTCTTCCCCACAAAGAAGAATCCAGCTCCAGCAGGAGAGGCTGATGGATGGATTACGCCAGCAGCCAGAGAGTTGTTTATGTAGTCTTCCATGGCATTTCTTTCCGGGGCTGACAGGGAGTAGAGAAGAGCCCTTCGGGGGTGCAGTGCCTGGCAGGAGGTCGATGGCGCAGTCGTATGGTCAGTGTGGGGGCAAAGACGTGGCCTTGAACTTGTTGAACACCTCTCTCAGGTTGTGATAGCAGACAGGGACCTTGGATATGTCGGGGGCGGAGCTGGTGGTCTCCTGGTTGGTTGGCAGAATGGCTCCCTTTAAGCAGGTCTGATGGCAGCCCCTTCCCCACTCTTGTATTGTGCCAGTCTCCCAGTCAAGTTGGGGGTTGTGTTGATGGAGCCATGGGTAACCTAGGATGAGTGGTTGGTCAGGTGAGTGTAGGAGGTGGAACTGGATGGATTCCTGGTGATTCCATGACAGCAGCATTGTCACTGGGGCTGTGATGTGTGTCACTGTGCCGAGACGATGTCCACCCAGCGCTCGTACAGGAACGGGTGGAGTGAGATGGTGACGGCTCACACCCAGCTGCCGTGCAAACTCTATCCATGATGTTTGCTTCAGCTCCAGAGTCCACCAGGGCAGCCAGGGCACAAGTGGTGTCAGGAAGCTGAAGGCGGAGCTGAAGCAGGGGTTTTTGGATGGAGGGAGAATGGATACATGTCAAGCTCACCCGGATCTCCCCTACACCTGGTGACCTCTGGCTTTTGCTGGGCAGGTGGTGACACGGTGACCTTCCCCACCACAGTAGAGGCACAGGTTGGAGGTTAGGCGGTGCTGTCGCTCTTTGGGGGTGAGGGAGGCATGGCCGATCTCCATAGGCTCAGGCTGATTATGTTGGCTTTGGGGCATGACAGGTGGGAACTGGGTAGCGGAAGACTCACCCCGAGTGCGGGTGGCAGGTTGACTTGAGCGCCCCTTCTCTCGTCTGTGGATCTGGATATGATGATCAATGCGTATGGCAAGGGCAATAGCCTCATCGAGTGTTGGGGGTTGCTCATGGGAAACGAGCTCGTCTTTGACATAGTCCGCCAGACTGTGGAGGAAGGCGTCCACTAGTGCCACCATGTTCCATGAACTGCACCTTGCCAGGGTACGAAAGTCGATGGAGTAGTCTGCCACCGTCCAGTTGCCTGGATGGATACTCAGTGCTTGTGACGCCTCTGTTCTTGATGAGCCCAGGTCGAACACCTTTAACATCTAGGCGAAGGCACAGGCCGGGGTCTGCCGGTCGAACTCTGCTGTCCCCCACAGCCGAGCCCGGCCGGTCAGGTGAGTGATGACTTACCCCACCTTGGCTCCCTCCGTCGAGAAGGTCCTGGGCTGCAGAGAAAACTGGATGCAGCAGCTGGTTAGGAATGGCCTGGTTTGGGTCACCATTGAAACGTTCCGGATTACCAATCTTCGGTTCTGGGTCACCGGGAGCTAGAGGCTGTGCTGCCAGGACTGGAACTACTGGATTTCGAGGGGAAGCCACAGCAGAAGGACTTGGTGAGTACATGCAGGACTTGGGTTAGCTGCTGCTGCTGGCCAAGCTGGAGCAGAGATGCAATGTTGTTGGACATCTGGTTTACGTCTCCCTCTGTGAGTTCCAGTCACTACAGGGCAATCATTTTGGGCTCAATCCCCATGCTGGTCAGATCGTTCTGTCAGGACAAACAGACAAGGACCCAAGAGCACAAGTTAAATGTTGAGTTTATTGATAGCAGGGGAAATGGAGGATGTGTGTAGTTCAGTGGCAGGAGGACAGAGAGGCAGGTGACATCTGAGGTTTCCCATCCAAGTACTAACCAGGCCCAACCCTGCTTAGCAGCTGAGATCAGACAGGATCAGGCATTGTCAGAGTGGTTTAGCACTAAGCTCACAGCACTTGGTATTCAGGCGGTCTCTCAGCAGGCAGACAGGATAGCATGACAGACAGGAGTTTGGAAACAGGTTGAAACACAGAGTCACAGGTCAGGTAGCATGAAAGGGGACAGAAATGCAGGGTCAGGTTACCAGGGCTGAAGAGTTGACGGAGTCGATGCCTTGAAGACGATCTGACACTGAAGCTTGGGAGGACTGCAGTTTAAATACACACAGAGAGGCAGCAGGTGATAGGCAACAGCCAATGACAGCCACTGAAAGTCAATGATGGTAATTGACTGCAGGTGAGCCTGATAGGGAAGGAGCATGCAGGCGTGGCAGGTAATACAGGGTGGAGAGGAGTGGAATGTTACCAGATGAGAGGAAAACCACAGGTAGGACCATGACAGGTTGTGTCCATTTTAGATTCAGTAGGGATTAATGTAGGACTGACCCATAATGGTGGTCACAGTCTTAATCTAATACTAACATTCGGGTTAAACATAGAAAATATAGTCATACTTCCACAGTCTGAAGTTCTCAGATCATTATCTCATCTCATTCAAAATATGTCTGTCTGAGTAATAATATATACATCTCACCACACTACTGTATTAAACGTACATTCATGTCAACTAAGTGCTGACTTTGAGACTACGGTTGTCATGAATGGCTTTGCACTCGGGTTTCTATTGGTGGGGAGTTTATAGCATCAACAAAGCTGACTTTATGTTAAGACTGTTAATGTTAGTGTAGCAGCCTTTAACTGGTCAGCTACATTAATAATAAAACCAACAGTCTTTGTGAAGCGTAGAGATAAAGCACAGGAGTCAGGGTCTTAATCCATGGCATTTATTTCCACAACACAGATGAAAGGGCAGGCATTCACACACTTGGATGGGACAAAATGGTGGTATTCCCCTTCCAAGACTTCCCAGACTGTGACAAAATACCTGAACTAAACTAGCCAGTATAGTAGGCATGTGTTAAATAAAAGTATCAAGGCATTCATATTACAGTAAATGAAACAAGTGAAAAATAAATACACATCTTATTAACTTTGTGCAGGCAAAAATAGCGTTACCTGCAACACAGATGACAGGGCGGGCATTCACACACTTGGATGGGACAAAATCATGGTATTCCTACAACATAATGCACCAGTTAGCGCCCACTTATCACCCACTTAGTGGCTAGATAAACAATCATCTTTTACACAGGTTTAATTACGCTAATTTGTAGATTCGACATCAGAACGTAATGCAAGTATCACAGAATATTATCACATAAGAAAATAAACAAAATTCACAGATAATATAGAAAATAAACAATATTAACAAGTTTTATTAACGGAGGAATCATAAAACCACCTTACCCCTTCCAAGACTTCCCAGACTGTGGGGAAGTTCTCAGGTGTTACACTATTTACCACCCCATCAGAAACAATAACCACAGCATCTTAACCTATATACAATACAGTACAGATTTGGGGAAGTTCACTAAAGAGATATTTTATTCATGACTACTACATTAGTCATGTTGTCTGTTGTTGCCTGGATGGGGATGGCTTCCCTTTTGAGTCTGGTTCCTCTCAAGATTTCTTCATGTCATCTGAGGGAGTTTTTCCTTGCCACCATTGTGACAAACGTGCTCATTAGGGATAAATTAGGGATAAAATTAGTTCATATTTTAAGTCGTTCAAATTCTGTAAAGCTGCTTTGCAACAATGTTTATTGTTAAAAGTGCTATACAAATAAACTTGACTTGACATTTTTGATGGCCTGTCCCCAGCTGGAGCTGTCCCTGGAAATGTCACCATATTTAACCATGTCTGACAGACCCGAAAAAAGAAAGAAAAAAAAACCCAGATCGAAACATCTACCAGATTTCAGCAGATGCCTCATGTATTGTTTTGTGGATCATTTTAAGACAGGCTCAGGCCGATAGCAGAGATGTTTTAGAACAGGGGTTCTCAATCTTTTCTACTTTAAGGCCCACCTATTCATACTTGTAATGAGTCAAGGTCCAATAAAAAAGATCCCCAATTATTTTGGTTCATATATCCTATTAGAAACTAATAATCTCTTGTAAAGTGTATTAATTGAATGCAGTATCACTCCTTGTTACAGATGGGAGCCCAAGAATTAAATAAATGCAATAAACTAAACTGTTTTTAATTGTAGGTATTGTATTTAAAACTGTGTGGATGTGCCAGAAGCCAAACCTTGCATGTAGGACATTTTCAGTCAAAAGGGATTAAAGATTTAATTTTTTTTAAGATTGTGTATATTTTTAGTCATTTGTATTTATAATTATTTGTATTTGTGCAGGCGGTATGGTGTTGTTGTGGTTAGCACGGTCACCTCACAGCAAGAAGGTCCTGCGTTTGAGTCCAGCAGCCAACAAAGGCCTTTCTGTGTGGAGTTTGCATGTTCTCCCTGTGTCTGCGTTTGTTTCTTCCGAGTGCTCCGATTTCCCCCACAGTTCAAAGACATGCAGGTTAGGCTAATTGGTGGCTCTAAATTGACCGTAGTTGTGAATGCAAATGGTTGTTTGTTTCTATGTGTCAGCCCTGCAATGATCTGGTGACTTGAGAAGAAGAAGATGACGAACTTTTATTCGTCACTTTTCTGTGAATTTCATACTCTGCATTTAACCCATCTGAAGCAGTGAACACATGCACACACACTCAGAGCAGTGGGCAGCCACACCAGAGCGCCCGGGTGTATCCTGCCGCTCACCCATAGTCAGCTGGGATAGGCTCCAGCTTGTCTGCGACCCTACACAGGACAAGTGGCTACACATAATGGTTGGATGGACGTATCTGTACATGCATGACCCCACCAGCTCTGCTGATAAACTTATGTTGAGAGATGTGACAAAAATAAGGGCTTGTTATTCTTAATTTACTCACAAATGTTTTTATTCCACTTGAAAAGTGTACGTTAAACCAGCTACCGGATTTGGGACACTACAACATCCTAAACTATTTAGTATTTGGCTTCAAACATGAAAAAAAATTGTGGCCCACTACTGGGCTGCAGCCCAGTGGTTGAGAAACACTGTTCTATAACACCTCTGGCAATAGCCTTTCCAGTATTTTATTGGTGGAACTGAGGAACAACTTTTTAGTGGAGTGCTAGAATCCTTGCCTAAAGTCATTCATTCAGCTTTGACAGATCGCTTCATCCACTCCTGGACAGGTAAACCATCGTCTTTTTTGTAGGCCTAAGTGACATTGTTTGTCGTCTAAATGTTATTTAGCCTTTAAATGTGTAAGCTACCTTTTGCTTTGTTGTATGTGACAGAACATTGCTTGTCACACTGTATTGAGATGTAGTGGTTGTCAATTACTAGTGGCATATAGCAATTCATTTAATATATTTACTTTCATGGGCCTAAAACATAGTTAGCCTACAATTTAAGAGTCTATAAATCTAAACTATGTACCCATACCAGAGATTTTCACATCTTTAATTAATGTTGATCTAAAGCAGCTGCAGAATAGGCCGACAGTGCACTCAGTGAGGAAAATTCCACTTTTTATGCAATGCATGATCAAAATACATGAAAACCAGAAATGTCCCCTCTTTTTATTACAAAGATGAAAACATTAGATGTGTTAATGATAGTTTCCCTGCCATACCGAAAACATCCCCGGTTTTCTTCTCAGAAATCTCGCCTCTCTCTTTCCTTCTTTTTTTTTTTTAAGGAAAATGTATTTAACCTTTCAACTGATATGAACGTTGGTAAAGGGTCTGTGTATCTTTATTTTTGTCAGAGTATGTGTATTAAAGCATGTTTACCCCGTTCTATGCTGTTCCAGGCACACTGTGAAGAACCTCACATTTCAGCTGCCTGCAGCTGCTGTTAATGATGCAGAAACTTTCAGAAGAAATTCATTTATAATGTTTATACTTGGACACAGTGATGAATTGATAGGGTTTAATGCCAATCAGTGGGGTAAATCAGCCACTGTTTTTATCGCATTATTTTTAACTCCCTGGTCCACCCTTACAATACTAACTTTCTGGCAAGCTTTCCATCTTCTAACGTGACTGAATAAGCAAACAAACTACTGTATGTTTCAGAAGAATGTCTTTCCCACATTAGGGACGAGTTGTTGAAATTTGACAGCAAATAATATTTGGTCAGATTTACATTAGCTGTGCCTCTGCCAGTAGACAGCATATGTCCAGCCAAGATTCTTGTTAGTGCGATAACTTGAGTGTTTGTAGGATTTATACAAAATCATTGTAACCAGCAGATGAACTAATTAGATTTCGGAATGGACCCAAAGAGTATCAAGGTCACAGCAAGGTCAAATGTATGAAATAGTTTTATTTCAGCAACATCCACCTTGTTTGAAGCTTATTTCAGGCTCACAATTTTGACTAGATTTGTTAGCAGTGGGAGTATCCCCCTCTCCCCCCCTATCTTATTCATTTTATATTTGTATATGTAAATACTTAATTTATTTTATCTAGAAGTTTTCTCCTTTTCTTTTTTCTGTTTATCTGTAATGATGCCACTGGAATCTGAATTTCCCTGAGGGAACCCTCCCAAAGGGATCAATAAAAAGTTTTATCTAATCTAATCTAATCGTTGGTGTTGAGTTCTACTTGGTTTTGGGTTTGTTGTATTCTAGAAAGATCAGCATCTCTGAAGCACCACATGAAAGTAAAAACCTTGCAGAAGGTTTGTAACCAAACGTGAATACATTTAGATTGAATATATAAATGTGTTTGAAACAAATTTAAATATTCCTTCGTTTTGAGATTTTCACTTTCTTGCAAAGCTTGGAAAACATGGATATGAAGTTTACATGCAGAGTTGCCAGGTTTAATCAAAATCTCAACTACAATTAAAAAAACAAAACAAAAAAAAACACCCCCTAGTACCAGAGGCGTCACTAGACTGAATAGAGTACTGGGGCACAGATTAATTAATGCAAGCGCGCGAGCAAAATTTTTTTTAAACACTTTATCGTAAAAAACCCATAATAAATAGTACCCAAAGTGTAGAATCCGATGGTGTTAATTTCTGAATCTTCATCATAAATAACCACCTTAACGGAACTGGCCTACTTGTGCACTTTATATAAACCTTTAAACCATTACTGATGAAGG
>JAOPUC010000005.1:8252129-8262153 GCA_027564185.1 Cephalocassis borneensis
TTCTACAGGGTCGCAGGCAAGCTGGAGCCTATCCCAGCTGACTACGGGCAAAAGGCGGGGTACATCCTGGACAAGTCACCAGGTCATCACAGGGCTGACACACATTCACAGTCACTTTAGGGTCACCAGTTAACCTAACCTGCATGTCTTTGGACTGTGGGGGAACCAGAGCACTCGGAGGAATCCCACGCAGACAACATGCAAACTCCACACAGAAAACCTGTTGTCGGCCACTGGTATCAAACCCAGAACGTTCTTGCTGTGAGGCAACAGTGCTAACCACTCCACCACCATGCCACCCCTGCACAAACTATATAAATCAAATTAGTAGCAAAAAACTGCTCACCTTTTTGTTGCAGCCACTGTTTGTGCAGTGCAGTTCAGACACCCAAGTGCAGTCAGGCAAGAGGCTTCTTCCAAATCACATCGGGGTCACCAAATAATATGTCCTGGAAACTCTCCCAGGCAAAAATAATTCAAATTCAAAGAGGTTGCAGAAAAGTTTAGACTTGTTAAATAAACTAAGAAAAGCCAAGTCAGTCTGCAGAGTGATCTGACTCCAAGTCACAAATCATCCAATTTTTATAGTGTTTTGGCATAAATCTTAAGTATAATAAATTCTGATTGGTTCACACATCTCAACATTCAAGACTTTGTTTCCACTAATATTTTCAGCGTGGCATTGATGTCATGCATTTAAAAAAAAAAAGGTACTCCCAGGTCTCACTCCACCAAGGCCATACTGCACTATCCAAGGATTCATCCCAGTCTCGCTTTCTCAATATTTCCAAGGTCATACTGCACTATCTTAATACAAGGATACATTCTAGTCTCACTCTCCCAATATTTCCAAGAACGAACTAAAAAAAAATAATCTAAACAAGGCTTTATTCTGGTTTGAAGTTATTCTGGCTGAACACATGTTTCAAGGTTCTATAACAATATAATGCTTTGACCAATCTATTTGTAATTTATTTTTAAGTAAAATCAACTTCATTAACTTTTTACTGAAAATCAACGTGCTCTGAATCAAAATACAGTCATTATAAAACAAATTATTGCTTGTGTGATTCCATCAAGGTATGTGTGCGTGGTTACATATATGTGTGACTACATTAAGGATTATATCAAGGTATGTGTGTGTGGTTACATATATGCATATAAAATCACCACACTGGCACCAACAGCCATGCTGCAGTGAGTCACAGAGATCATAGTTTTTCACGTTCTGATATTTGAAGTGGGCACTGACTGAAGCTCTTGATTGGTATCTGCATTATTTTATGCATTGTGCTGCTGTCAAGGAATTGGCTGATTAGAAAACTACATAAAACAACACGTGGGTAATAAAAAAAATCCTAAATTCCTAATAAAGTGGCTGGTGAGTGTATATGCAAATGTTTTAGTTCAATACAAGGAGTTCTCTCACAACTAAACAAGATATTTTTAATGGAGTTGATTAGTATGCAGCAGCTAAGTAACATTGTCATATTCATCTTTTTGTGTTTTGGAAGGACGTCCTACTGACCCTGCAAGAGAAGTTGTCCATTAAAAGTATTGAGCATTTTTCACTGATGTTGGAACAGAAAATGGAAAATTCTAGCACAAAGCTGGTGCTCCTACACGAGCAAGACATGCTAAGTCGGGTATGCCTTCAATGTTAAATTTGAACTATAAAATTGTTGAGATAGAATACCTGCAAAGTAAAAAAAAAATAGATAGATAGAATAATGTGTTACTTAATAATTATTCCACGTAATCGAGTCGTACATGAGCTGATAGCCGATGAAGCACATAGTGCCAGGTTGGCTATAAGCTATATATGACAAGATTGAGTGGAATAACTGTTTTATTCTATCCACATTCACTGGATTTTGAGAAACAGAGCGTTTTTATTTGTATTTTTTGCAAAGTCGCTAAATAAAATCTTTATACAAAACATCCAACAAAATCATTCCTGCTTAGAATGTAAACAAACTGGCAAAATGACAGTAGCAGTTTAAAAAATGTGATGATAATAATTGTTGAAAAAAAAGATATATTCTTTCTTTCATTCCATTTTGCTTTGCCTTTTTGTATTTTTGAGGGTTTTGTTTTCGAGTAGAGTCTTAATTTCGTCCTTGGCTGGTTCAGCAACACACGCCGCCATTTTATTTTTCTCTCCTCATGGTATATCAGCTAACAGCCTAGTAGTAGAGTAGCCAATCAGAGTGCGTGATTGCTCATATCCAGTGAATGTGGATAGAACAAAAAGGATTATCACAACATGGAAAGTGTGTTTCAGTTCCTTCAGAACTACGTCCCAAACCACATCCTACCATGCTGTAATAGTATTCGACATTCTCTAGTTTGATATTAAGTTGCTCAGGACATAACCACAGAAAGCAATTATTTTGAATGCTAAACACCTGGCAAGAAAGCTAATACCATTTCAGAAAATATCTTAAATTTTTAGCACTGTCTAATAAATCATTTAAAAATATACTAGTGCATTTCAAACAATTAGAATATTGTGATTTTTCATATATTCTATATTCATTAAATGTAAAGTGAATTATTTCAGTCCTTTTTTTGTTTTAATTGTGATGATTATGGCTTATAGCTCATGAAAATCAGCAATCCAGTATCTCAAATTATTAGAATATTTCCTAAGATCAATTTACAAAAGGATTTACAATACAGAAGTGTTCAACTTCTGAAAAGTATGTTCATTCATACACTCAATACTGGGTTGGGGCTCCTTTACCATGAATTACTGCATCAATGGGGCATGGCATGGAGGCGATGAGCCTTTGGCACTGCTGAGGTGTTATTGAAGCCCAAGTTGCTTTGATAGTGGCCTTCAGCTCATCTGTATTTTTGGGTCGGGTGTTTCTCATCTTCCTCTTGACAATAGTCCATAGATTCTCTGGGATTCAGGTCAGGTGAGTTGGCTGGCCAGTCAAGTACCGTAATTTCATGGTCAGCAAACCATTTGGTAGTGGTTTTGGCACTGTGGCCAGGTGCTATATCCTGCTGGAAAAGGAAATCGGCACCTCCATTAAGCGTGTCAGCAGATGGAAGCATGAAGTGCTTTAAAATCTCCTGGTAGACAGCTGTGTTGACTTTGGACTTGATAAAACACAGTGGGCTAACACCAGCAGATGACATGGCACCCCAAATCATCACAGACTGAGGAAACTTCACACTGGACTTCAAACACTATAGATCATTCTTCCTCCAAACTCTAGGACCTTGATTTCCAAATGAAATTTAAAATTTACTTTCATCTGAAAAGAGGACTTTGGATCAATGAGCAGCAGTCCAGTTCTTTCTCTCCTTAGCCTAGGTAAGACGCTTCTGATGCTGTCTCTGGTTCAGGAGTGGCTTGATATTAGGAACGCGATAATTGTAGCCCCTTTCCTGAAGACTTCTGTGCATGGTAGCTCTTGATGCACTGACACCAGCCTCAGTCCACTCCTTGTGAAGCTCTCCCAAGTTCTTGAATTGACTTTTCTTGAAAATACTCTCAAGGCCACTGTCATCCCTGTTGCTTGTGCACCTTTTCCAGCCAGATTTTTCAGCAGTGACCATCTGTGGCTTACCTTCCTTGTGGAGGGTGCTGATTGTTTTCTGGACAACTGTCAAGTTAGCAGTCTTGTCCATGATTGTGGTTGCATGTTCTGAACTAGACCAAGAAATTCACGGTATTTATACTGTTTTATTTAACTTCTAAATGAAATACTCTAATATTTTAAGATTGTTTTGCACTGTAGGCCATAATGATCAAAATTAAAATAGAAAAATGCTTGAAGGATTTGTTTATGTGTAATGAGTCTTGAACAGTGTTTCTCAACCACTGGGCTGTGGCCCATTAGTGGGCTGCGAAGTGCCATCTAGTGGGCCACAATTTTTTTTTCAAGTTGAAGCTAAGTTTTAGTAGGGTACCGTTGCTGGGTTGCATCTGACATCACATCTGCCTCAGTAGACATGTTAGGCATGAAGTGGTGGTCAGCTGAGCTCACTGTTCACAAAGCATTACTATCACTGGGCTCCTTCCTAGTCATTAAGCTAGCCCTAAGCCTGCATTGTTTTCAGCTATTTGAATCAAACAAACTGGGAAACTGATAAAAGTTTCTTCTGGGTTCCCCATGAAGTGATAAAAAGGGTGAAAGAGCAAAGGATTTTACCAAAAGATGACAAGCTCTTGAACATTTCACTGTGATGGAAGGGAGCGGAATCGAAGAATGCTCAAGTTTGCAGTGATTACTTTGTGAAAGGTTTGTAAATTCCTCCGATTTATTTCATTTTGGATTCACAAATCAATTTTCTTGACGGTTATTTTGTGATGTTTTGAAGTTCAGGAAATGCTTAAGTCGTCAGATGTTTTTATTTACTGTTTGATCATGGTTGGCATATTGTAAACTATCAAGTATATAATACACATAATACCCAAGTCTTTAAAAGGGTTTCTGTGGATCTTTGTGAATGATTTACTTGGAAGAGAAGAGTAGGGAGGATTGAGAATCGAGCGGCTGTTGTTTGTTTACACCCGACACTAAAACTTGTAACGTCCTCGCAACCATCTGCGTACAAAAAGCCCAAAAATTCCTACTTATCCGGGCATAAACGATACAGGATTTATCTTGTAGTGTCTTGAGCCCCAGATCTTTAACCCAGCCACATATAAAAAGTTTTACTCCTCCATGCTTTTCCAGGTTTTCATCTGTATGTCCATGTAGAATGATGTCTGCAGCACCAGATAGTTTGAGATATCAGGGAACTCAACAGATCAATACTTTTCCAACTCCTAGGAAAAATCCTTCTTTGTTAACGTGTAAGGATCTATCCAGTTGAGTGGTTTCTATATCCACTTCTTTTGAGTGTACATCTTAGTTTTAATATCTTCCTTGTGTGCTGTACACAAACATGGAAATAAGTTATTGTGTTAATCAACCAGACTCCACCTTTGGATCATTAATCCCTTTTGATTGAGCGTGCCCTGCGTGTATGGCTTTTTGTTGGCTTCTGGCACATCCATACAGTTTTAAATACAATACCTACAATTAAAAACAGTTTGGTTTTATTGCATTTATTTAATTCCTGGGCTCTCTTCTGTAACAGGGAGTGATGTTGTGTTCCATTAATACACTTTACAATAGATTATTAGATTCGAATCGAATAGATGAGCCAAAATAATTGGGGATCTTTTGTAATGGGCCCTGACTACAAGTATGAATAGATGGGCCTCAAAGCGGAAAAGATTGAGAACCCCTGATCTACAGTGTCTAAGTATGGACTGCTTCCTGGGATGGTTTATATATAAGGGGTTTCTTACTTGGTGTGTCATAACTGTTCTTTATGAATATGTCTAAATCTACTTTCAAATTTACTTGTTTAAAAAGTTTTAGAATTTCTTTGTTTTTAAAATTTAGCTGTCTGCATATATTATTTGTCTTGAAACAGTATGATATGTATTTGATGTGCTCGCACAACAGTGTTTTATTACACATTAGTTCATAAACTATAAATAGCATCTCATTCAGTAGTTTATTTCACCTCATGCTCTGTATAAAAGATCTGAATTTGGAACGGGGAGGGTCTGTGTTCCACCTCTGAGCTGGAACCATTGATAGTAATAGAGCCAGAATTGACGTCTGTGTAAAAGGGACAGGCGGCATGGTGGAAGTTCCATTTAGCAGATGCTCTTATCCAGAGATTTACACGTTTTTTCTACCTAACTGGCATGTCTTTGAAGTGGGAGGAAATCCACACAGAGAACATGCAAACTCCACACAGAAAGCTCCTATCAGCCTTGAGGTTTGAACCCAGAACCTTCTTGCTGTGAGGTGACAGTGCTAACAACTGCACCACTGTGACGCCTGCCACCATAACATGCTTTTTTTTTTAAATTAATTTTAACCATGATATTCTATTTACCTATGGCCTTGTATGAATCCAAAACACACACTGGTGCAGCTCCTATGGCCTTGTATGAATCCAAAACACACACTGGTGCAGCTTCCTACTGGTTTTTAGTTCACTGTAAATGACTAAAGCTGGAATATTGAACTTCCTTGTTTATGCCAGTATTATGGAATATCTGTGTAAAAAGGGCTAGGATGGCTGGGGGGGATTACATAATCTCTCACAATTTGCCTTGAGTAATCCTTATTACCTCCGCCAAGGAAGTTATGTTTTCGGTAGCATTGGTTTGTTTGTTTGTTGGTTGGTTTGTCTGTTAGCAACATTACAGAAAAAGTTATGCATGGGTTGCTCTGAAATTTTTTCCAGAGGTGTCACAAGTAACAATCCATTAAATTTTGGCGGTGATCCGGATCACCTTCTGGATCCCGGAATTTTTAAAAGGATTCTTGGTGGAGGTCTGTGCTCTCCGAGTGCTTTTCTAGTTTTCAGCTGTTATAGCAAAAAGACCCTCAGCTTGTGCCCAAATCCCACAACTCAGTGACATGAGGCTGATTTGTGTACAGCTGTTGCTCAAGTTAAGCTTCAAAAATCACGCCATGTGCTTCAGCAGCGGGGGGTCTTCTGGAGATGGCCTGTGCTGGTGGATAGCACAGAGCTGCAGTCTGAGCTGTGTCCTTAGCGTGTTTGATCTTTCTGTGTTTACATGGAGCCTTTCTAGGTTGACTGGTGGGGTGTCTGATATCAGGAGACCATATGGGGGCTAGATACTCCCCATACTCCACAAAGCCTTGAACGGTTTCCCAGGGTTGGGCAGAGATTGAACTAATGGGGTGTCACGGCATGCCTAATCTCCAAGCATACAGAGATGTGGAGTTTTTGTTATATATAGGTACAAACGCGTGCACGCACGCATGCACGCACACACACACAGAGTCACTGAAGCTACAAGGTCATTTGTTATGACGATCAGCTCCCCCCTCCCTGCTTAAGTTTTCTGATGCATAATTAAGTCAAGTGGACATTAGGGGTTATGCATTTAAATAATAAGATTGTAGAAATAGTTAAGGTGGGTGGAGCACAGAAGCATGGCAGGCTAGAACTGAGTTTGTAAAACCCCTTTTTATTTTAGCCTTTCAACTTTTACGTATTCTCCCACATACACACACAAGTGTTCTCGTTCGGGGAGAGCTCCCTTCCTCTGCTCTCCCTCTCCTCTTATAGGGTGCAGTCACTGGGGAAGACACACAAACACAGGTTAATTCCCGTCAGGTGCAGTGCTCCTGCCACTTACCTTCCCTGACTCCGCCCTCCATTCACAGACCGATGCTTGACCACGCCCCCACTGCCACACACACCCATACAAGAACCTCCCTTTCTAGATCTAGAGGGTGACCCCATATACCAAGTTAATAAAATCCTCAACTCCCAAAGCAGACAAGGGCAGCTTGAGTATCTGGTTGACTGGGAGGGGTATGGCCTGGAGGAACATAGCTGGGCTAGTTTCAGGGACATCTTGGACTCACTCCCCAAACACCACAGTGCCCCTCATCTCCAGATTATTAATAAGTACACCTGTCTCTCATTAGTCTGCAATCACTCCCCTATATAAGCTCAGCAATCACAAACACACATCAAAAAGTATAATTCTGTGTCCCAGTACCTGACCTTATTGAGCCTTCTGACTTTCTGCCTGACTCTGTTTACATTTATTTCCTGACTCCATTTCCTCACATGCCCTCTGATATCCCATTTGCTGATCAACCAACCCTTGCCTGTCCCTGAATACGACATTGGCTTCCTGATTTGGATTTGTTGACAGTTTGTGATGCACACACTCTCCCCTGTGTTTGCATCCGTAAATGCCTGCACCCTGACAATAGAGACTTACATAAACTGAACATAATAACAGCAGCTGGTTTTCATCTCCTTTATTGTCTTTATACCAGTTTTGGTTCTTTTATCTTTCCTTTGTATGTGGTTATTCATCTAGATTACCATCTAGATCAGAGGTTTTGGTAGCTTGCTAGCTACATTAATGACATTAGCAGCAAGTTAGCTCACTAGTTAGTTTAGCTTAGAAATGTGTAGATTTCTGGTACTGAAAACAGGGCTAGCCAACAGTGTGATGGCCACTAATGTTCAGCCTTATGGATCTGACTCAGTCTAGTTCAACTGATATTTTTGGTAGTGCTGATGCTGCTGGACAGTCTAGCAGTGTTGCTGATAATTTAAACAAGCAATTCCCAAGCCAGACAATTTTAAAAGCTCATCCATGCTGAATAATCGGTGCTAGGGAGACATGTTTCTCTGCTGCACGGTATAAGTCCAGACTCTGGCTTGAATATTCCATCAAAAAAGATGCTTGCTTTTGCTTTCCATGCCAGGTATTTAGTAGTCCTGCATGTCATGATAAAGACATTGTCTTTGTGACAACAGGATTTAGTAACTAGAAAGCAGCATGAGAACACAACCGTGGGCTACAATAGCATGCATCAAGCCAGGGACACATACACGCTGTCTCTAATTGGGAAGATTATAAAAGATGTCAGGAAATGGGCACGGCTGTTGCCTCGCTCCTCAACACGTAGAAAAGAAAAAAAAAGGATACTACCTAAAGAGTAATGGAGAGGTGGTAAAATTTATTGTAGTGAATGAGTTTCCCTTACATGGTGATCAGAAAAAGGTGAACCATGAGGGATCCTTTGATGGTCAGGGCTGCTGGCCAGTTTGTTAAATTATTCAAATACACACTTGAAAAGGATAGAACACACACACAATTGCCCCACAAAAAATCTTCCTGGACCACCCTGTTAGTGAGAGCTGGCTCTGGCTCTGCTTTAGAGTTGTGCTAAAAGACTTTAGATTTGTGTTAAAAGACTTGTGTGCTAAGTGATTGTAAATCATATTTCTTCTTTACCCCATAGCCAGTAAGGGCATCACTGATGACATTTTAACAGTGTGTAGGTGTTAATAGATGTGTGTAGGGCAGTTAAACTTGGCACAGCCCATCCCTCTCCAAGCTTGATCAATGGACAATTTAGAGCAGCCAGTTAGTTAACTGCATGTCTTTAGATTGTAGGGGAAACCAGAGCACCCAGAGAAAATCCACACAGACATGGGGAGAACAAGCAAACTCCACACAGAAAGGCCTCTCATCAGCCATGAGGTTTGAACCCAGAACTTTCTTGCTGTGAGGGGGCAGTGCTAACCACTGCACCACTGTACCACCCAAACCATATTTACTTGTTGAAAAGCAACACACATAGGAGAAGTGTGCTTTTTTAAATCCTTGTAGCATCTCCTGATTCAAGGTACTTTCTACTTTTTCAGAGGAAAAAGTATGAGCTTGAAAACATTTTAATGTTTAGTATACCTCATGTAATATATTTAAGTGGTATTTTATGACAAACAGCATACTTTATTGTGAAGAGTGTTGAATGTATTTTTTGCTTGCCTAGGATCAAATGAAATGATGTTATACCATTAGAGTAAGTGGTATTTTATGACAAATAGCATACTTTATTGTGCAGAGTGTTGAATGTATTTTTTTGCTTGCCTAGTATCAAATGAAATGATGTTATACCATTATAGCCCTAGTAGATACACTTCAAATAAAGTGGTTCTTTAAAAAGAAAGTGCATTAATTAGAAAATATGAAAGTGAGTGTGAGCAACAATGAAACAAGCAGAGAAACATTTATGTTAAATGGTAGTGATTGGTAATGAAACATTTTGAGCAAAACTGAAAGTAAGGATTCACTAAATTGAAAACCAAAAAAGTTTTTTTTGTTTTTTTTGTTTGTTTGTTTGTTTGTTTGTTTTGTCTGGCACAAACTTTTCTGGCAATGTGTCAGGACAGATTAAAGCCCAAACTATTACACATATATGCAAACTCCACTGACAGTTTGATTATTCATCAATTTTGTCTTTGTGATATCTGTAGTAAAAAACTCACATCTGGTTGGCATGCATGTAATTTTAAGGGGATTATTTTAATATGGTTGATCATGTATAGTCATGTATACAGAGAAAGAGGCTAGTTAAGAAGAAGTGGGACACTGAGAGGACTGAAGAGAGTAGACAGGAGTACAGGGAGATGCAGCGTAAGGTGAAAGTGG
>JAOPUC010000005.1:8331623-8350090 GCA_027564185.1 Cephalocassis borneensis
TGATTTCCTGGATTCTTTCCCCCCATTCTGTCTCTCATAGTTGAAGTGTACCTATGATGAAAATTACAGGCCTCTCTTATCTTTTTAAGTGGGAGAACTTGCACAATTGGTGGCTGACTAAATACTTTTTTTCCTCACTGTATTATGTGTTGTCAGTCATACTCCAATCAAACTCCAGTCTTTGTGAAACAGATTGCACTGAAAAGCGTGTTCTTATTATGGCGTTTTATTTGTGCCCTTACAACAAACTGATTTATAACTGACTAAAAAATAACTTTGAAAAATAGGAAGTGAATCTTCAGTACTTCCTTCATGGACTCCAAACAGAGGTACAAAAATAAAACAGTAAGTAGCCTCTGAGGTATAGCTCAGCAATTGGTAAAATACGTGCACTGATTTGGCCAGACAGAACAAGGCTGAATAGAATGTGTTAAACGATGGATTGTGGGGAAATCCAAAGATCGAGTATAAATTTGCTGATTTGCCAGATGGCGAAAATCTATGATTACACACATCACAGAAGAAACAGTGCTGGTTGGCTGTTAAAGCAAAACTTCCTTTTTTCCCCCACAGAGGTGACTCTATATGACTCTCTCAACATCACTTATTTGGCTGAGAGCTCTTAGAGGAACTATATATGGAATACCACTAACATGGTGAGAAAACAAGATTTATACATAAGAGAATTGTTTTGCCATTTTAATGATAGTTATTTTTAAATGGAATGACGTACACTTGTGTTGCATTTTATAAATGTTCACTTTTGATACTTGTGTCAAGTCAAGGGAACTTTTTTACACTTTTTTGTCTAAAAGCACTTCAGTTATATTTTAGACATTTTAAATGCAAACTTTGTCTTTTTTTATTTTACAGGAGGCTAGCAAACACTGGCTAATACTAATACGCTGGCTGGTAATCACATTTCTGATCGGCTTTGCAGTGTGTGTGCTGGATGAAAATTTCAGGAAGAAACAACCATGCATAATCATAGAGAATAACATTACTGTTAAGTTTATGTGCCGCAACCTAGAATTAAAATCCATGCCCACAGTTTTTCATCACACCACCATCCTTGATGTATCTGAGAATGAAATCAAAAACCTAACAGCGGATCCATTGAAAGACCTGCAAAAACTGAACATTCTCAATCTAAACTGGATGAACAAGAAAGGCCCTGTGAACATCACCAAGGGGGTTTTTGCAAATTTGTCAAACCTGAAAGAATTGAACCTTAATGGAAATAGACTGTTAGGAGTACCTGCACAGCTTCCAAAGTCCCTGACAAAACTGACACTGGACAAGAACAACATTCTCTCACTAAGTCGCAGAGACTTTTCACAATTAACAAATCTTACCCATCTTTATATGTCCAAAAATTGCTATTATGGGAATCATTGTGGTCACTCTATGGCTTTAGTTATTGGTAATGGAACATTTTCAAGCTTGGATAAGTTACAACATCTGGATTTGTCATATAATAACCTTAGTCATGTTCCCAGCTATTTGCCTGTCTCCTTAGTAACACTTGAACTCGGTTCCAACATGATATCGTTCATCGGAGAAGATGATTTCAAAGAACTCCCAAATCTCAAAACCCTTAAAATCCAGGGAAATTGTCCACGCTGTACCAATGCTCCATATCCTTGCATTCCATGTGCCAGTGGTTCAATCGAAATTCATGAACGAGCTTTTGACCATCTTAAAAATCTGACATTATTGCATCTTGCTGGGAATTCTATCTCTTTCATCAAGGAAGCTTGGTTCAAGAACATGATGCACCTGCGGGAACTCTACCTTTCCTACAATTTTCTGACAAAACAGATCCAGAATAATGGAGCATTTTTGAGTAACTTAGGGCTTCTGCATAAACTTGATCTCTCGTTTAATTATGAACTTAAAGAATATCCAGAAACTGTGCGCCTAGCATCAGCCTTTTCCAAGTTATCCAGTCTTCAGACGCTGCATATCCAAGGTTTGGTTTTCAGGAAAATTCTAAATGACTCTCTGTCACCTCTTTATGGTTTGCAAAATCTGTCCACATTAGATATAGGAATAAATTTTATTGTGGCTGTGGATCCAGGTATATTTAAAAAGTTTCATAATTTAAAACTCCTGTATCTGTCAGAAAACCGGCTCTATCCTATCACTAACTCTGAGGTTCGAGAGCCAGTTAATAACATAAAGCCTCCACATGTCAACCTACCTGGGCTGATGGATTCAAGTCCTAAAAGGGAGTTTGAACCTTATAAGCCTATCAGACCGATTGTCAAACCGGAGTGTAAAGCTGCTGGCTGTGTGTTGGATCTGAGCAAAAATAATCTGTTTTTCATTTCCCCACAGCAATTTGAGGGATATGAAAACATTTCCTGTCTCAACCTTTCCAGAAATGGCTTTGCAGCAGCGTTAAATGGAACAGAATTCACGTCACTGCCTAACCTGAAGTATTTAGACTTGTCTTATAATAAGATTGATTTGGCCTTTGATTATGCTTTTAAAGAGTTAAAGGAGTTGGAGGTACTTGACCTTAGCTTTAACTCACATTATTTCATTGTGCGTGAAGTAACCCATAATTTGAATTTCTTGAAGAATTTGCCTAAGCTGAGAGTATTAAATATGAGTGCCAACAGCATTTTTACCTTAACAACCAAGTACATGTGCAGCAACTCACTTGCCGAGCTCCAGTTCCAGCAGAATCAACTCGGGAAGCTTTGGAAAGACACAAAGTATGTGAGCCTTTTCTGGAATTTAACTAATCTGACACATCTTGATATATCGAACAATGATATCAAGAAGCTCCCTACAGAAGTTTACAAATACTTGCCTGTCACAATAAAAAGATTCAGACTGAACCACAATTCCCTGACGACTCTCAACTGGACTTTGATGAAAGCCTTTACACAGCTTGAAGAGCTCATTCTTGGCCACAACAGCTTGACATATGTCTCCAAAATCATAACTCAAAATATCCCGTCCTTGCGTTTCCTCGACCTGAGCCATAACAGGATCTCTGAGCTGGCTATGGGATTTCTCGAAGGTGCTGTCCACCTTAAAAGACTGGATCTGAGTTTTAATAAATTAAGCATCATTAAGCCGTACACCTTCCCATCCGAGGACAAAAATCATTTGAAAGTTTTGTGGCTCCATAAGAACCCATATCGTTGCACATGTGATCTACTTGAATTTATCCTTTGGATTTTTCAAAGCAATGTGACAATCCCCAGACTGGCCACTTTGGTGAAATGCAGTGCCCCTGAAGGAATGAGGGGTGTGAATGTGACATCCTTTGACATTCAGCAATGTGTTGATAACAAGCTTTCCTTCCTGGCCTACTTCTTCTTCACTTTGCTCATTCTATGCACCACTTTTGTGGCAACATTGATGCACATATTCTACTGGGACTTTTCATATGTGTTTTACTATGTGAAGGCCAAATTCAAAGGGTACCAGTACTTGAGTTCTGGAGATAATGTCTATGATGCCTTTGTTACCTATGACACCAAAGACCCACAGGTCTCCGAATGGGTCCTGAACCAACTCCTTGTTCAGCTGGAGGAACAAGGTGATCACTTTCTTCCAGTCTGTTTGGAAGAACGTGACTGGCTGCCCGGCTGCCCCATCCTGGACAGCCTGACCCAGAGCATTCACCAGAGTCGCAAGACAGTCTTCATCCTCACTCATTCCTACGTGAACAGCGGCTCATTCAAGATGGCCATGTACCTGGCGCACCAGCGTCTGCTGGATGAAAGTGAGGATGTAATCATACTGCTATTACTTGAGCCCGTGCTGCAGAACTCACATTTCCTGCGCTTGCGGAGGCGACTCTGCAGCCACAGTGTTCTCGAGTGGCCCCGAATACCCGCCGCAGAGCCCTGGTTCTGGCAGTGTCTAAGAAATGCAATTCGGGTCGAGAACAAGGTCATGTACAACAACATCTACTCCAGATACTTCACTATCAAAAAGAGACCCAGAGAGAAAGAATGAACTACACAACATGTCAGTACTTCGGATTCATATATTTCAACAAACACTGTATTCTTATCATCATCACCATGATTTTGTGGACTGAAGAAGGCAAACATTAAAGTGGGAAAATATTGCAGTGCAAACTGTCTCATAGCCAACATTTCTTTTTTCTATTTCTTTTCTAATTAAGAGTTATATTTGTGTTCATAGATTATCAGGTGGTTGCTAGCATATTGTTTTCTGATTTCTAAGGTGTTGATAAGCGGTTGATATGTTAAGGTATTATATTGTACAGTGGGTTGCTCAAATAAAGTCGTTTATTTATATAGCGCTTTTAACAACAGACATTGTCGAAAAACAGCTTTACAGAAAATTAAAGACTTTAAATATGAGCTAATTTTATCCCTTTTTATCCCTGATGAGCAAGCCTGTGGAAACGGTCGAAAGGAAAAACTCCCTTGGACTGCACAACGAAGAAACCTTGAGAGGAACCAGACTTAAATGTTGCTTGTAACAATCAAAACATCAAGTCAGTCAATGTCCTTCCCACACCCTATGTGGCACCAATCTCCATAGCCCTCTGCCTCTCACTTATTACATAGCTAGGGTTACAGTGGGGGACTAGTCCTCTGGTAACCACAAGAGTTTAACTCCCCATGCACATCTGTATTACAGCACGCCTTGCCAGATGGTAGTAGGTACCATTTTTATGATGGTCTTTGGTATGACCCGACCGTGAATAGAACTCACGATCTCCCAATCAAGAGGCAGACATGCTACCACTAGGCCACTAGTCAGTGATTATTACAATATTACATGGTATTACTAGGTGGTTGCAAGGTGGTGCTGTCCTAACTGGTTCTTATGGTGTTGCTAGAGTGTTGCTGGATGGTTGCTATGCTATCTCAACTGGTTGCTAGATTGTTGCTAGGTTGCTATATCCAGGTGGTTGGTAATGTGTTGCTAGGTGGTTACTGTGTTCCATGGGGTTGCTAGGATATTGTGAGCTGGGTTGCTATGGTATTCCAAGTGGTTGCTATGGTGTTTCTAGGAGGTTTCTATATGATCCCAGCTGGTTGCCTGTGTATTATTTGCTTGCAATCAAGTTCCAACTGGTTGTTCGTGTTGTTAGTATTTTTGTTTTTGTACCATGCTGAACTGGAGGCGATGATCTTCCATAGCTGGTTCACCAGATTGCTCTTGAAACTCAAGCACAAAATGAAATGTACGGACATTAGACATGAAATGTGTCTTGGCTGGACTACATCTGAGATTAGAAGGGCATTGTGCTCATTTTATTTTGGCTGAAATGTTCATTTAAAACCCTGTTCTCTCAGTAACGTTATTTACCTACTCTACACTATCAGAAGGAAAGACACTGTACAGGTATAATTTTCTTTCCAATTTAATACACAGGGCGTAAATGTAGTTTTGAAGGGAAACAGTGGTTGTGTTGTACTGAATAATGTATAAATGTGTCTGGGTTATTTTAATTTAAAGTGACATATGGGAACTTTTTAACAGGTGTATAAGATGATATTGATCCATTATTCAACTTCATCGCAGAATTACACACAGTAACTCTGACAGTAAGATACACGTAAATGTTTTAGAAATAAATTCTTATCACCCAGTGTTTCCTGTTTCACTGTGAGAAATATTGTAGATGGTTTGTTTTGAAATTTAAAAAATGTTCTGTTGTTGCTTTTGTCTTTTGTAGTTAATAAAATTTCAGTCTTCATTTACATTAAACCTTATTTGTTTTAATTTATTATCCCCACCACACACATACTTTTATTGGCTTGCTTTTTAAAATAATAATAATAATAATAATAATAATTGTTGTTTTCGTTATTTTTGTTGTAAAATAATGGGAATATTTAATAATAAGAATCCATCCATTACTGCTTATCCTGTGCAGGGTTGTTGGAGCCTATCCCAGCTGACTATGGGCAAGAGACAGGACGCACCCCAGGCCACCGCAGAACTGACACATAGAGACAAACACACTCACAGTCAGTTTAGAGCCACCAATTAACCTAACCTGCATGTCTTTGGGGGAAACTTGAGCAAACCCACACAGACACAGGGAGACCATGCAAACTCCATAGAGAAAGGCCCCTGTCAACCACGGGGCTTGAACCCAGAACCTTCTTGCTGTGAGGCAACAGTACTAACCACCGTGCCACTAATAATAATCATTATTATTATTATTATTAGTTGCTAAAAAATGTTTGCTCTTAAATACATGGAATCTTTGTTTATTATTATTATTATTATTATTATTATTATTATTATTATTATTATTATTCACACAATGCCCACCAGATGTCGCTCTCGCGCGTTCTCAGGGGCGTTGGCTTGCTGTGTTCTCATTGGTTGTATGTAAATGAGCTCTGTGGCGTGTCCAGCGTCTTTTGCATAAGGAGTATAAAAGGCTGAAGCTTCGCGCGGATCTTTGCAGAGCCGTGCTTTCATCACGTTGCTGTTTCCTCCGCTCCCTGGTACAGTGAGTGGCTTCTGTATATTTTTTTATGCAGTTATAAGTGTTTTACTAGACATTATTAGTAGCAATTAATGGTTTTATTTTACATCACCAAATGATCCAAAAAACTTCACCTCGTTTTTTTAAAATGCATTAAACCTTTATTATTTATGCATGATCTTGATTTAAAATGTGACTGCTAGATTTTTATTGATTTATAGCAGGTTATAAGTGTTATAATTATAGCGAATGATGTTCAAAGAGCACATAGCAGCAGCAGAAGGCGTTCTTTGTTCAGAGCCCTCTCAGTGTAATGCAGTATGATGGGCTGCAGGGTTTGGGATGGAACAATCCACAAAAAATATGGATATGGGCTGTAAATAGTAGTAGTAGTAGTAGTAATTATAATGAGATAATGTGTAGATGCTGTTCATAGGGCGGTGCCAGTTGCAACGGGGTCACAATGCAGTCGTGTTAAATTGAAACAAATGTTTTAAAGAATAAGAATTCACTGATTAAATAATCGTATCACATTCTCCATCTCATACATTGCAAGGAGTCTGGTCAGGATTTTTTTTAAATGTATTTCCAGATTACAAACAGCAGCAGTAAATCAAAAGTAATAATTAAAAAAATAATCTAAATTGTTATTCTGGTCTATTTTGCAAATCTACACACTGATGAACCACACCCCATTTTAACGTTCATGTTTTGCTTTTTTAGAAATCAGCCACAAACATGTCGGACAAACCCAATCTGGAAGAAGTGACCAGCTTTGACAAGAGCAAGCTGAAGAAGACTGAGACGTGTGAGAAGAATAGTCTGCCTTCGCAAGATAGTAAGATTTGTGTTTAAAACTACTCCAACTGCACATATATTGAGTATTTATGAAGGGTTTGCTGGTGAGTGCAGAATTAAACATTCTATACGATATAATATATAATCCATAATACAGAGGATAAATCTATCTAGCGTGTAAGACTTTTTTTTTTTTTTTTAATTTAAGAATAAAATGTTTAACATACTGATAGTGTTTATTTTTATTTCTCCAGCCATCGAACAGGAAAAGAAGGCAGACAAGTCATGAGACTTCCTCTCAAGACTCCACTATGCTCTGCACTGCACTGCCTTCATCTTTTCACCTTTTTCTTTTTCTAAAAATTCCTGTAATTTCTGAAGACAAAAAAAATCTTAAGAAGCATTCTGATTTGATGAAACAAAACATCTTGTCGTGCATACCACCTTTTTTCATTAATGAAAAGAGAACGCACCACTGTGAAAAATGGACGTGGGAGCTCATAAAGAGGAAGATGAGGCGGAGCTTCAGCCTCAGGGCGAGGCCGAGAACTTGATTGACCACTTCCTGGGACTTGACGAACCAGACCCAGGCTGATTGCTTGTCAGGCATTGAAAATCATGCAGTGTTTTTTGTTTCTTTTCTTTCTTTAAGTTCATGTTTAGGGTTTTGTGATCTGAAGTTCAAACCTTGGAATGCACAATATTTTGTTTATGCAAATAAAGAGAAACTGTATCTTCTGGTGATGGTCATGTTTCCATTTTCTTGGTGTGTTGCAGTGGAGGTGCAATGTAAAAACTGCTTTATTTTTCCTCCGTAATTCTTTAAATGGATAGTTTGGTGGGAAAACTCGTGTGAAATTTGTATCTTAGTTTACACTGGCGCTACAAAGCTGTTACAATTAACAAGTAAAGGAAGTGGTTCTCACCCATGAAATAGTTTATTGTAGATTTACTCTGCCTCGGACCACATCCACTTCAGGGATGTGCTTTCGGATGCCCTGAGGCTGGCATAAACACGTGTTTGCATGGATAAGCTGAGCATCTATTCTACTGGAACAGAATCTGGCTTTCTGGAGCTTAATCAATTTAATACTCAAATGAAATCAATAATCATTATTTTAATGAATGATCATTCTTCCTCTACATGACTCATGGCATGTACTGTGCAAAAGTCTTCGACACTCTAATTTTTTTTTAATACAAGCTTTGTTATAGATTTCTATTTTAGGACTTCTACATTATTGAGTCAGTACAAAAATATTTGAGTTCCAAACATTTGTTTTCCAGCACAAAAGTAAATGTTACAGAAAAAAATACCACTTGTATCTAAACAGCATATTCCATAAGGGACCAATTTTCAGATTCAAACAGCAAACATAATGAAGGCTACTGGGTTTTGGTGCAAAATTAAGCAAGTGTGACAGTGTCCAGAAGAAATGTGGCAGGTTCTACAAGATGCTCAGTAAAACCTACAGCTCATTTCCTTATAAAACTGCACTCATTGTACCTGAGACTTTTTATATATATATATATAGCAAAGTGTTATCTCACATCAAATATTGACTCTCGTTTATTATGGCTTATTGCTGTTTATAGTTTAAAACATTTCATTATTTTTAAGCCATTTTTAGTCTACAGCATTTCTTTACATGACTTTTGCACAGTACTGTATGTCCATATTTTTATAAATTCAATCACAAATGATCAAGTGAGATGATCTCCCATAAAGCAGATGTTTTAAATGAAGCACTTCATAATTCAGTGTTGCATAGTTACATGATGGTTAAGGCGTGAAATCTCATCAATGCTAAAAAAAAATATATATATATATGTCCAGCAAGAGAAAAGAGTCCTGTTGTACTGAGCACTAAAAGCACTAACCTCATTGGCAGCTAGTTCCTTTTCAGGTCCATTTTAACACAATCATTTAAAAAGAACTATCTGAAAATTCAGGTATTGGAAAAAGGATGTAAGTTTGAGTCTTTTTCATCTTATGCTTTATGTGAGGAAACAAGGTCACGGTGGTGTGCATGCGTTTCTGATGTATGGATATTATCTACTCCATAACCCACTGTAACAACTTCATGAGAGTGGGTAATGAGGAACTAGAGACAGGCACTGCAATTCAAGGTGTGCTTTAATTTTATTTATACTTTTCAGTGACTTTCACTACCATGGAGACACACTACACAAACGCACATTGGGGAACACAGCTCTCGCTCTCTCGTTACTGGGCTATCAGAAAGACACACAGAGACATGTTAATAGACAGCCAGTAATGAGACACAAGTGTACCTCATCACATGTTACCTGCTGGTTCAATCTGACTCCTCGCCATTCACAGCTGACGTCTGACCACACCCTCACTGCCACAGACCCCCACCGCCTGACTCAGGCTGGGTAGCCATCCAGCCTGCAGCTGACTCCCCCCAGCAGGAGAGGTAATCTGTCACCACCATCTACACCCCCAGCCTGTGGACCACCTCGAATTTAAAGGGGTGAAGGGCCAGATACCAATGAGTGATTCATGCATTGGCATCCTTCATGCCACTGGAGCAGGACATGGTCAGTACAGAGGGTGAATGGGCATCCTAGAAGGTAGTAGCAGAGAGTGAGGACCACCCACTTGATGGCCAGACACTCCTTTTTGATGGTGCTGACAGTAGTGCAGTGGTTAGCACTGTCGCCTCACAGCAAGAAGGTCCTGGGTTTGAGCCCAGTGGTCGGCGAGGGCCTTTCTGTGGAGTTTGCATGTTCTCCCCATGTCTGCATGGGTTTCCTCTAGATGTGCCAGTTTCCCCCACAGTCCAAAGACATGCAGGTTAGACTAATTGGTAACTCTAAATTGCCGTAGGTGTGAATGTGAATGATTGTTTGTCTCTGTGTCAGCCCTGCGATAACCTGGCAACTTGTCCAGGGTGTACCCCACCTCTCACCCATAGACAGCTGGGATAGGTTCCAGCTTGCCTGTGACCTTGTAGAACAGGATAAGCGGCTACAGATAATGGCTGGATGGATGTACTTTGACTCACATGGAGAGCTTGCGGCTGATGTACAGCACCAGGCACTCCTCCCTCTCCACTATCTGGGATAAAACAGCCCCCAACCCTCCGTCTGATGTGTCTGTCTGTAAAACAAGAGAGAGAAAAGTCAGGAGAATGCAACAGCAGGCCCCCACACAAAACCATTTTCACCTGAGCAAAAGCCCGTTCGCATGACTCCATCCAGTGGACCAGATCTGGTGCCCCCCTTTTAGTGAGGTCAGTCAGTCGGCTGGTGATGTCTGAAACATTAGGCACAAACCACCTATAATAGCCAGCCAGTCCCAGGAACTGCCTCACCCCCCTTTTTGGGCTTAGGTCTTGGGCAGGCTGCAATTGCTGCAGTCTTATCAATTTGAGGATGCACCTGCCTATGACCCCCATGGAAGCTCAAATGCCATACTTCCACCTGTCCAACTGCACACTTTCAGGTTTTCTGTGAGCCCAGCACACCTCAGCAACCTCAGAACAGCCCTGAGATATTGTAAATGATGCTGCCAGTCATTGCTATAAATAATTGTCATCTAAATAGGCTGTGGCTTATGCATTGTAGGGATGGAGAAGTCGGTCCATGAGATGCTAAAACATTGCTGGGGCCCCAAACAACCCAAAAGGGAAGGGTAACAAATTGGTGTAAACCAAACAGAGTGGAAAAGACCATTTTCTCATGGGATAATGGCATCAAGTGAATCTGCCAACATCCCTTTGTTAAATCCAGTGTTGAATAAACATGAGCAGCTCCTAACTGATCAAGGAGTTCATCAGTGAGAGTCATTGGATATGCATCAAAGTTAGACACTGTGTTGACTTTCCTTTTGTCCACATAGAATCTGACTGATCCATCAGTCTTGGGAACCAAGGCCACCAGGCTGCTCCAGTCACTTTATGACTCCTCAACTACTCCCATCTCAAACATAGCCTGGAGTTCATCCTGAACCACATTTTTCTTGGGCTCAGGGAGCCAACATAGGCAACTGCACACCACCACCCCTGGAGGAGTCTTGATGTGGTGTTCTATGAGGTCAGTGCAACCAGGGAGGAGAAAGAACACATCGCAGAATTCCTCCTGCAACCTAATGACCTGTGCTCTCTGGGACAGTGAGAGGTGGTCTCTACAGGGGCCTGGGGGTGAATTGGGCTGCATTTTTTGGACTTATCTCCAGTCCTAGCTCCACCCTCTCTGAAACTACCATTGCAAGAGCCACAGGAACCTCCTCTCTCCATGGTTTTAGGAGAGTGAGGTGGTAAATTTGATGTGTTGCCTCTGTCTGGATATTTGACCTCATAGTTGACTTCCCCAATTCACTGTGTGACTTCAAAGGGCCCTTGCCACTTGGTAAGTAAGTTTGAGCTTGATGTGGGCAGTAAAATGAGCACTTTATCTCCTGATGCAAATTCCCTTAACCGTGTCCTTCTATTGGACAGGCGAGATTGACATTCTTGCACCTGTAGCAAATCCTCCTGGGTTATGTGTCTCACTGAGTTTTGCTCTCAGGTCAAGAATGTACTGAATTTCATTTTTGCTTTGAGAAGGTCCCTCCTCCCAATTTTCTCTAATGATGTCTAAGACTCCACAGGGCTTGTGCCCATACAGCAATTCAAATGGGGGAAAATCCAGTGGAGGCTTGCAGGACCTTGCACACTGCAAACAAGAGAGGGTCTAGCCACCTATCCCAGTTCCTAGCATCCCCATGAATGAACTTATAAATCATGCTTTTAAGTGTTTGTTTAAATTGGATGTGGCCACCATGAGTTGGCCTAGTGGTTAGCGTGTCCACCTGTCAGTCGGGAGATCACGAGTTCTACTCGCAGTTGGGTTATACCAAGGACCATCATAAAAATGGTACCTACTACCATCTGGCAAGGCATGCTGCAATACAGATGTGAGTGGAGGGTCAAACTCTTATGGTTACCAGAAAGCTAGCCCCCCCACTGTAACCCTAGCTACATGAGAGGCCGAGGGCTACAGAAACAGAGATCAGCACCACCCTATGCACCATATGGTGCGGGAAGGACTTTTGACTTAAATTGTTCAACCAGCCCATCTGTTTGTGGATGATAAACACTAGTACGAATATATTTAATCCCCAATAATTCATACAATTTGCATAGTGTGTGTGACATAAATGTAGTGCCTTGATTAGTCAGGATTTCTTTCAGAATCCCAACTCAGGAGATAATGCAGAAGAGTGCCTCTGAAATAATATGTGCAACAATATTACGAAGAGACACTGCTTCCAGGTATGACATTGCATAATCCACTATTACTAACACAAAGCGATATCCATGTGTGGATTAATCTAATGGCCCAATGAGATCCATGCCAATTCTTTTGAAGCAGACCTCAATTAATAGTAATGGGCACAATGGTGCTTTTGACATGGCTGCTGGGTTTACCAACTGGCATTCACAACAAACCAGAGAAGACCACCACCTGTGGACATTGGCATGAATCCCTGGCCAATAGAAATGGGCCATGAGATGGTTTAGTGTTTTATCCTGACCCAAGTGGCCAGCCATAGAATTATGATGAGCCACAAGGAATAAAAGTTCCCTATGGCTCTTCAGTACCAACAACTGTGTCATCTCTTCCTTAGTCTGAGTGTTCTGCATCACTCGATATAGCCCATCCTTAATAATACAAAAATATGGAAAGGAAAGTGCAACATTAGGCTGGAGGGTTTGGCCATCAATTACTTTCACTTGGTCAAAAGCATGCCTCAGAGACTCATCATGCGTCTGTTCCAATGGGGAATCCCCTGAGGGATTTCCTAGAGAGAGAGGAGGGGCAGGGCCCTCCTCATTTTCCATGTCCTCATGATGGGGAGCTGATGTGGACAGCCCTGGGACCACCTCCCCAGCTAATGTTGTGACAGGATTCCCCCATGACGTACTACTGCAGGACCCACTGACTACTAACTGTTTTATTAACATTTTAAACCCCAGCCAATCTGTTCCCAGGATAAGTGGATGGCAGAGGCTCGGGCTAACTGCTGCTTCTGCACTATGCTTTTCTCACCAGAATTGAAAAATGATGGACATTAGCAGATATTTTTGAACATCACCGTACACACACCTCACCTTCACCAAATGTGCATTTCCCAGTGCCCCACATTAAATCAGGCTTTGATGCATGGAGGTCTGATTACAACCAGAATCCACCAAAGCCTGATGTGTACCCACTTGAATACTCACAGGGACTCGATACATTCCCGTTCGATTAGGGGAAGCCTGCATTGCATCAGGAATGTGAATCAGTATCCCCACTTCCTTGCGGAAGTGCTGATTCCAGGAAATCCTCACCTTCTTGCCATGCCAACTGTTATGGGTGGTGGAGGTGTGGTGAGATAAGGATCCAAAAGCAGAAGACAGACAGTAATCCAATAAATAATTTGATTTAATCCAGGGAAAAAAGGGCATGGCAAAAAGGTAAACAAACAGGACAAAAAAACAAATGGCAAAATAGTCTGGGTAAAAAGAGACAAAAAACTTGACAAAAACACAAGACAGGCAAAGACAAAAATGCTAGTGCAACAAGCCATGAACAAGAAAAAACATTTAGTGCAAAAAAACACGAACCAGCAAAAATGCTTAGTCCAAAAAAACCATGAACCAGAAAAATAGCTAGAGCAAAAAACCATGAGGATGCAAAAGAGGCACAGAAATGGCTAGAGTAGCAAATGAGATATTCTGGCAAAGTCAGAGTCTGAGAACGGCCTTTAAATATGCAGCAGTGAAAACCAGGTAGTGAGTTCAGGTGAGCGCTTGCTGAACAGGGAAGCAGGCAGGATGGAATTCCCATCCTGGATCTGGATCAATGCTGACGTGGGAGAACCATAATCTCCGGAGTGGATGTCTGGGATGGAACATGACAGTATTCCCCCCTTCAACAAGTGCCTCCAGGCGCTTTAGGAAGAGCATCAGGGTGTTGCTGGTGGAAGTCAGAGATGAGGGTTGGGTCCAAGATGAACCTGGCAGGGACCCAACTTCTCTCCTTGGGACTGTAACCTTCCCAATCTACCAGGTACTGGAGTCCTCTGCCTCACTGCTGCACCTTCAGCAACTTCTTGACTGTGTAGGCTTCACTGCCATCGATGAGGCTGGGAGGAGGAGGTGGTTTGGTGGGTGGGAGCAAAGAACTAGAGACCAGAGGTTTAAGTTGTGACACATGGAACATGGGGTGGATGCATTGCATGGTGAGTGGTAGTGCCAGTCTGACAGAACATGGGTTGATTACCTTTTTGATGAGGAAGAGCCCTAGGTACCTGGGAGCCAGCTTGAGGGAGATGGTTCTGAGTTGCAGATGGCATGTGGAGAGCATGACTCATTGCCCCACCCAGTAAGTGGGCGCCTTAGAGCGGCGTTTGTCAGCCTGCCTCTTGGATGCTAGGGTGGAGCAAATGAGTTTTCTCTGGGCCAATGCCCACATCCTCCTCCAGTGGCATATGAAGATCTGGACAGAGGGTATGGCGACCTCCTCCTCTTGGTTGGGGAAGAGTGGTGGTTGGTACCCTAGGGAGCACTGGAAGGGTGAGAGACCTGTGGCAGATGAAGGGAGAGTGTTGTGAGCATACTCCACCCAAGGTAAGTACTTACTCCAAGAACCCAAGTGCCACCTCCAAATCTTGGTTCATCTGTTCCACCTGGCCATTGGTTTGAGGATGGAAACCTGAGGAGAGACTACAGGAGGCCCCAATGAGTTTGCAGAAAGCCTTCCAAAACTGTGCAGTGAACTGAGGACCCCAGTCAGAGACTATGCCAGTGGGGAGTCCGTGTAGGTGGAAAATGTGAAGGATGAGCAATTCGGTGGTTTCTTTAGCTGTGGGAAGCTTGGGCAGAGGGATTGGAGAAACAGTCAATAACTGAGGATGCATGTTTTACCATCCGAGTTGGGGAGTCCTGTGATGAAGTCCAGGGTGATGTGAGACCAGGGTTGATGAGGAGTCGGGAGGGGTCTTAGCAAGCCGGCAGGGGGTCGATTGGCTCTCTTGTTCCAGGCACGTGTTGCAGGCTGCCACAAACTCCTGGATGTCTTCCTTGATGGATGGCCACCAGAAGTGCTGTTGGATAAGTGACAGGGTTCAAGCAGCTCCCAGGTGACAAGCCAACTTAGAGCCATGACCCCACTGCATCACCTGGGTTCGCACAGAACAGGGAACAAACAGATGGTTGTGATATGTTGCTAGAGTTACCTGCTCCAGGGCCTTCTACACTAATGTCTCTACCTCAAGTAGGGTGGCCCCCACCAGACTGCATGGAGGGAGGATGGTTTCGGGCATTCTAGACTCCTCCTGGTGGGAAGAGAATATCCTGGACAGGGCATCGGATTTGCTGTTCTTGGAGCCTGGGCAGTAGGAGAACATGAATCAGAACCAGGAGAAGAAGAGAGACAATTGGGCTTGCTGTGAATTAAGATGTTTGGTGGACATGAGGTATTCTAAGTTTTTGTGGTCAGTCCAGACAAGGAAGGGGAGATTCAACCCCTCAAGCCAGTGTCTCCACTCTACTAAGGCTAGCTTGACGGCCAACAGCTCTCTGTCTCCGATGTCATAGTTTTGTTCAGCAGGGGACAGCCGGCAAGAGAAGGACCTTGTCATCATTAGCCCTCTGGGAGAGAATGGCTCCAACCCCTGACTCGGAATCATTGACCTCCACGATGAACCATTTGACCGGATCAGGTATGGTGAGAATGGGTGCTGTGGTGAACATGCACTTGAGCATGGAGAAGGCTTTCTCTGCTTCCTCCCCCCACTTGAACGGGGTCCTGATTGAGGTCGATGCCATGAGAGGTCCGGCCACCATGTTGAAGTCACGGATGAAGCGCCTGTAGAAATTGGTGAACCCCAGGAAACGCTGGAGCTCTTGTCGCAAGGATGAGGTGGGCCAGTCAGCGACTGCCTCAAGCTTCAGGGGGTCCATCTGGATTCTTGGCAGGGAGATGATGAACCCCAGAAATGAGACAGAGCTTTGGTGGAATTTGCTCTTTTCTGTCTTAAACAAACAGCTTATTCTCTAGCAGGTGCTGGAGGACCTGCCGGACAAGACCCCGATGTTCCTCCAGGGAGCGAGAAAAGATCAGGATGTCATCCAGGTACAGGAAGACGAAGACGGTTAGGAAGTCCCTTAAGACGTTATTGATGAGTGCCTGGAAGACTGCAGGTGCATTGGTCAGGCTGAAAGGGACCATGAGGTACTCGTAGTGGCCAGTGGTGGTCTTAAAGGCCGTCTTCCACTTGTCCCCCTCCCTGATCCTGATGAGATGGTAGGCATTGTGTAAATTCAACTTGGTAAATACCTTGGCTCCCTGGAGTAGTTCAAAGGCCATGGTCATGAGTGGTAGTGGGTAGTGGTTCTTGACTGTGATGGCGTTGAGACCCCGATAGTCAATGTAGGGGCGGAGCAACTTGTCCTTTTCCACGAAGAGGAATCCCGCCCCTGCTGGGGAAGAGGAAGGATGGATGATCCCAGCTGCCAAAGATTCGGAGATGTATTTCTCCATGGCTTGCCTTTCGATGGAAGAGACAGAGTAAAGTCATCCTTTGGGTGGCACGGTCCTGGGTAGGAGGTCGATTCCACAGCCATAGGGTCTGTGAGGAAGGAGGGACACTGCTCAGGTCTTGCTGAAAAAACTTTGAGATCCAGATATTCCAAAGGCACATGAGAGAGGTTGGGGAACTTGCTGGCTGAAGGCTGCGGTGGTTTGGCAGGAGGCACAGCAGAATTCAGACAGGAAGCTAGGCAGGACTGGCTCCAGCCTAGAATGGTGTTGTCAGCCCAGTTATGGTGGGGGTTGCATTAACCATGGTAATCCTAGGATGATGGGTATGTGGGGGTTGTTCATGACATGAAGCTGGATGGTTTCTGAGTGGTTACCCAAAGTCCTTAGGGTGAGCGGGGTAGCAAGGTGGGTGATGCTGGTCAAGTCAGTGCCATTAAGTGTCAGGACTGTGAGAGGGACATCAAGAGCAAGTAGCGGGATTCCCAGACGCTTGGCAGTGGCGGAGCAGATCAGGTTCCTGTCCTTTACTTTAACAGCTTTATTGGGCAACTTAAATACACAATTACATTAAATACAAAACAAAAAATATTAAAGTCTAACCCAAACGGACTGGTACGAATGGGAAACAAGTCCCATGCTAGGCGCCATCCTTGGTATAGAAAATAAATATGAAAAATACATAATCTAAAAAAAAAAAACACTCAACCCCTGAGTTGACGAGGGCCTGGAGGTGGTGATGCTGGTTGTCATGGATAAATGATGACAGGAAGTAACAGATGATTAGCGGGGGACTGGTTCTGAGTGTTGCCCACCAGGGCCCCTTGATTCACTAGTGCGCTCGTCCTTTTAGCAGGTGGGCTCGGCAGATGTGTCCCAGCTGACCACAGTAGAAGCAGGCCCCCATGCTCCGCTGGTGATGTCGTTCCTCTGCTGACAACCAAACCCGGTCTACCTGCATGGGTTCAACAGACGCGGTGAGAGTTGGAGAGGAGGTGAATCTGGGGTGGTTCTTCTCTCTCCTCCATTGCTGGATCCGAGCATTGATGCAGTTGGCAAGGTCCATGAGGCTGGAGAGGTCTGACGGCAGTTCCCGCGATACCAACTTATCCTTGATGGCGTCGGACAAGCCGTGCAGGAATGCGTCGATCTGGGCGTTCTTGTTCCAACCGCACAAAGCCACCAATGACCGGAAATCGATGGCGTAATCCGAGGTAGACTGGGACCCCGCCGCAGCTCCATGAGCTCCCTGGCTGCCTCCTGGCTGGACAGAGAACAGTCGAAAGTTTGCCTCATCTCCTCGGAGAAATCCTTGAAACTGGAACAAAAGGATGCATTGGCATCCCAGACAGAGGTTCCCCACTCTCTGGCCTTGCTGGTGAGGAGCATTATTGTATATGCTACCCAGGAGAGTTCTGTGGGGAAGGCCAGAGGTTGCGGTTATAGGATCAATGAACATTGAGACAAAAACGATCTGGAAGTACCTGGTTCTCCATTGTAGGGCTGAGGTGCAGGAAGTCTCAGTTCATGGAGAAAGGCAGTGGCAGGAGCTGAAGTAGGAGATAGCTGAGCAGGGGTAGGCATGGCTTGACAGCACTGTATCTGCATGGTGAGAAGGTTGAGTGCATTGGACAGGGTGGCGAGGTTCTGGGTAATTTGTTGTAGGTCTTGTTGGTGGGTCCCG
>JAOPUC010000005.1:9172772-9184004 GCA_027564185.1 Cephalocassis borneensis
TTTGTGTGTCTTCCCAGTGACCGCGCCCTATTTAAGGAGAGAGAGCGAGAGCAGAGGGAGCTCTCTCCCCAACCAGATGACTTATGTGTGTGTATGCGTGTGGCTGGGAGAGTGTTCAGTTTGCTACTGAAAAGTGCAAAATAAGAGTTTTTGTGAACTCAGTTCTGGCCTGCCATCCTTCTGTGCTCAACCCGGGTTTCGGCACCACTGTAGCAGTTCGTATAGGTGGGTGGAGCACAGAAGGATGGCAGGCCAGAACTGAGTTCACAAAAACTCTTTTATTTTGCACTTTTCAGTAGCAAACTGAACACTCTCACAGCCACATGCATACACACACATAAGTCATCTGGTTGGGGAGAGAGTTCCCTCTGCTCTCGCTCTCTCTCCTTAAATAGGGCGCGGTCACTGGGAAGACACACAAACATTAATTAACAACAGGTGTAGTAATTCTGCCACTTACCTTCCCTGACTCCGCCCTCCGGTCACAGACCGATGCTTGACCACGCCCCCGCTGCCACATACAGTATTTCTGATTCTGATGTAGCATGCAGCAGCATTATTTTACCTGTGTTGTAGTGTTTAGTGCAGTAGCCAAGCTCTTTTTCCTCCCTGATGATGAACTGAGGCAGCGTCAGACCCTCAGCAACTTGCACTGGTCCCATTTCCAACCACTCAAAGATCAGATCGTTCATCGTGTAGCCAACTGTGTATAATTGCATAAACATATTACATTTATATCAAGTTCATATAGCATTGCTACTTTAACATTCCATTCAGGACTACAGCAGCACTAAAATGTAAGTTGTGAATAAAATTGAAATAATGTTGAGTTAAGTAAGCTAAGTAGAAATAATGAGATATGAAGTCAACGTAATGAGATTCAGTCAAGTTGAGATTTTAATTCAAAATAACGACAATTTCTTGGCATAAGTTAATTTAAGTTACTAGGTTAAACGAGTGATTTAACAAGTGAAAATAATGACATCTTGAAATGAGCTATTAAGTCAAAATAAGAATTTAAGTAAAAATGACATCTTGAAATAAAGAGATTATTAGTTGAAATACTCAGTTAGAAAGTCTAATCAATGAGTTATTAAGTCAAAATAATAAGATTTTAAGTCATGTTGAAAGAAGTAAAAAAAAAAGAGTGATGAGAAGATATGCCTTAGGATGTGCTGGGATACATCATCAGTGGTGTCTCCAGAACCATATGGGCCTACACAATGACTAAGGCTGTGACAAGCCCCACTAGCACTGTTAATGCATGCTCAGTGCCACTGGATTTGCCATACAACTGATACAAATATATAGGATGCACTGGAACACATCGCCTTTGCCCTTCTGTACCTAATGTTGGATGGGGGTTGCCACTCCTACCCATCCCTAGGTTTTACATGATGGCCATTGGCTCATAGGGATCTCATCCAACCTTTGACAGGTTTTGTTTTCTGTTCTACTGGGTGATGTGCACCCTCTTCACTAGTGAGCTAGTGGGGGAGCCGGTTTTGATGCCAACCATCCATCCATGTGGCAGGCTGTACTAGGTTTCATTGTTACCAGTATCAGAGATTGGTATCTCTGCTACTGGTAACAATGAAACCTAGTACAACCTGCCACATGGATAGATCATACACCATCACTCAGGCAATCCAGCCAGGGTTGATCAATGTGTATCCCATTTGCATTGGCCCACAGATCACACCTCCTGTTTCAAAGCCATCTGGAGACTCTCTCTACAGCCTCCATGGTGAATTTGATGGCTTTCCTTTTTGCAAGCCCTGTGATGCCAAGTAGAGTGTAGACCTTGCACAGTGAGTGGCCAGCAAACCTTCTATATCCCACTTCAATGAGCTCACATTGCACCTTTTTGCCTCTCCTCCAGCACTGATCCACCAGCTCCTGGTACTTGAACTGCTTCCTTATCATAGTGAGGTTGTAGGATGGCTCCCAACCTGCCCATCCACTTGCCAGGCCCACTAAAGCCCTGTTTCTCACCTGAGACTCTGCTTTCTCCAGGCATTTTTGGGATCTCCACTTCCTGCCTGTCTGTACCACAATGCCTGCTGAAACTACTCTAGTTCTGATAGATTACCTCTCAAGTTGTCTCTCTTGTGGAGGTCTGAGCTCTACTACTTAGCTCTCGCAGCAGACCCAGCCATCTGCTGAGATAGCTACTGAGCTTCCGGACCTCCATGGTCTCCACTGTTGACAGGGTTATCTTACTCATCAGCAGAGGCCAGAGGACTTGAGGTAAAATGCCATGTTGGTAAATCCAAGCCTTTTACCTGCCAGGTAGGCCAGACTTTTCTACTGTGGTGAGCCAAGTCTCAAACTCCTTGATGGTTGCTTGGATTGTTGCTGCATCCCTGAGGCTACAGTCAAAGACCTTGCCAAGGCTTTTGACTGTTTTCTCAGTGAGGATGGGATTGCGATGCCATTCAAATAGACCAAAATCTGCCTACCAATTCCCCTTTTCAACATTTCAACATCATGGTCCTGGATTTGGCAAGTTTGAAACATCCTCGCACAGTAGATGAGCTTTTCCAGGCCCTGGAGGATCCACCAGGCACTGAGTTATTAAGTAGAAATAAGATTTTACATCATAATGTTTATTACATTGAAAAATAATCTGTTATTAAGTCAAATTAACCCATAATATCTCAAAATAACAAGTTATTTAATTGAAATCAGAATATTTTCAAAATAATGTTATAATAATAATAATAATATCTTGAAAAAAACAAGTTATTTTCCATCAAACAAGATAAAAAAAACATAGCTCTTCAGTACTTTGTCACAACTTGCATTTCAGGTCTTCTGTATCATACACACTGGTTAATTAAAAATAAGAATAAAAAGTGATTTACATACAGCTCTCCAGCTGCATAATGCATGTCTGGACATCCATCGGGAAGTTTTTCAAATCCATTGGACAGGACAATATTAAGGTCAACCTAGGAACAAGATGTTAGACCACTTCATAGATGTATAACTCCTGTCCATCTGCACAAAGTATGGGCACCCCTTTACCATCATTCTTTAATGGAAATGGTATTTAAATACTACTGAGCAGATAGGATTTAGGTGGTGTTTTATTTGCAGTACAGCAGTGACACTGACATGGTGGTGTGTGTGGTGTTGATTTCAAGTGTGTCAAGTACAGCAGTATTGTCTCGGTGTCACTGCTGGGTGAACAGTGCTACTATAGTTCAAAATTGAAAAAATGGATACATTTCAATCATAAAAATTGTTGGCAACAAATTTATTATTGTTGGTCTTAATGTGATGAAGCATGCTGTGGTATGCACTGTGTCACTGCATGCCACAAGTAGTGATATTATTTAAATCAATTAGTTTATCAGTAGCTAAACAATGGTTTGTCCATTTACACTGTTATTTTAATTTTCACAGCTCATAGCCAAATATTGACTAACATTTTACTGACTTTTTTAAGGGTTTTTGGTTTGCATTATGGAGCTGAGAGGCAATGCTATAAAGAACTGAGTCCCCAGTGCTAGGCCCACCCCAAATGTTTGGAATCAATTCCACACACAGAAAATGTTTCGTCTCATGCAAACACCGCAAGCAATGTGATTTTAGCATCTGATTGTTATTATGTGAGCAGATATTGTCTTTTAATTTGACTTTGGTCAGAATTGAACAAATCAGGGCTGGAAATACAGGCAAGGCCCTCTAACAGTAATTTGTTGGTCACACTGAAATAGTTGCTAAAGTATGCTGAATGAGTAAAATAAATATTGCTAGTTTGTATATAAAGAAATGTTATGTGTATGTTGTTACTATAGAAATGATAAAATATCAGAACGAGGTCATTAATATAAACCTGTGATGTGCAGCTGCACCAACCAGAATGTGGAATGGTGTAAATTGTTATAAAATATCACAGTGCTCATGGGCAGTGAGCGATCATGATGTTCTTGCTTACGAGCTTTGATGGTGAATTATTTAAGTTATAGCTCATGGCATTTTGTGGAACCTACGTAGCTCTGTGTGACAAAAACACTTCATGGAGAATCATGTCCCCTGAAGCACATTTCAACATGCATTATTTTACATGCACAATTCCCTGACAACACTTCCAAAGCCAAAGTCATCCCGCAACCTGGGGTCCATTTATGTTTTCCCATTCTTCATAATTGAGGTTTAATTTGTAATGACTGTACATCAGGGTTGTAATTCAAAGATTTCTGCATAACTGAGTGAATATTACTCAATAAGTGTGTTACAGCCAGGGCACCATCCAACCCAAGTGGGAACTTGGCCTAATGAAAAGTATGATTTGTATAGCATCTATAAAGGGGGATGGGATTGATGCCATCAGCTTGGTATTTAAAATAAATGACTGTAATCATCCCTGGTGTAAAACTGCCTTTACTCTAGTCTAGTCCCTTCAGATTAATTTTCTTATAAGAGATTACTAATCAATATTGTGGTGCCAGTCATGTGATGTACAGCATGCTGTGGATGAACCTTCAGGATGTGTTCATGTCAGAAGGGAGAACATGAACTAGAGCACAACACTGAGTGTAACTATAAATGAATAAAAAGCCGAATGTGCCATTCTTTATTTTTCTGTAATGACATTCTTTAGTGTTTGTGAAGTGTACCGAGTAATTTGATAATAAATCCAATTTTAAATTTAGTAAAGAATCTCACTATGTTTTTATAGTTTGCATATACATATTATGTACATATTTACATATTATAGTTACATATGATGTTGCCGTTATCTCTTATAAACATTCCAACAGTCGTCCCAGTCACTCTGACCAATCAGAATCCAGAACTGAACCTTAGTATTGTCCATTGTCATGAATGTACCTGATGCTGTAAAGAACAGTTCCATCCTTGAAGATCCTCAGCAGCTTGTTCTCAGTGGTGACGTCATGGAAATTGGCTCCTTTCTCGTTGGCGAAGAACAAGTCAGGTTTCCAAATTGAGTCCAACATGGATGGGTCCAAATCCAACGATGAATCTGGATACTCACTGTAGGAAAGGCGCGGGTCATTCCACTTCTGACGCAGGAAAATGTTTACTCTGTAGTCCTGAAGGAAAAAACCCCAAAATTATTTCATCAAAATTTCAAACGATTTAGTCAGAAGCATAATGTCTGATTTGTAAAAGGGGTTTTTGCTTCCTTCACTCTGTTTTAAATGCTGTCACAACCCGGAGGCCATGGAAACAGATAGGACCCAATAAGCAACTACAGAAAATGAACAGAAGCGTACCTGAAGAGGGAGCGCCTGAGGAGACCAGTCAGGAGGCAGGTGCAGCAGCACAGTCCAGAACTCACCCAGGGAAATCCAGGAAGATGGCACAAGGGCAGAGTGACTGATGATAATAATCCCAGGGAAAAAAATGGGGCCAGAAAAAATAAGAGTCCCGAATCATAGTCACAGCAACTAGTCCCAAAAACAGCAGCCAAAATTGCAGTCCAAAAAACATAATCTAAGTCGGGGAACAGAGCGAGACCATGAACGTGAGTATTTATCTGTGTTGAGTGATTCTCCTTGGTGTGTTTATATAGAGTGACTGATAGCAAACGTGGCATGAGGAGAATGGGGAAAATGTGGAGTGGAGCACAAAAGGTGCAGATCAGGATTTGGAAGTTCCAGGCTGGATGACAGTAACCCCCCCACCCCACCCTTAAGGATGCCTCTGGGTGTCCCAGACAGAGCTCCTGGGTTCTTGTAGTGAAAATCCCTGATGAGCGCAGGGTCAAGGATGAAACACACTGGCACCCAACACTTCTCCTCTGGGCCATAACCTTCCAGTTGACCAGATACTGTAACCCCCAACTTCTTCAATGGACCTTCAGTAGTTTCCTGACTGTGTAGGCCTCCTCTCCATCAACAATCCTGGGAAAGAGGGGTCTTGGAAGGGTGGGAAAAGGGACTAGAGACCAGGGGTCTCAGTTGGGAGACATGAAAAGATGGGTGGAGCTGTCACATAGACCTGGGCAATCCCAATCTCACAGTCATGGGGTTGATGACCTTAGAAATAGGAAAGGGGCCAACAAACCTGGGGGCCATCTTGCATGAGGGATCCCTAAGAAGGAGATTGGCTGTGGACAACATGACCTTTTGTCCCAGGTGGTAGATTGGAGCCAGCCTGCGATGTTGATCTGCCATCCTTTTGTATGTGTAATTGACGCATAATAGGTGACATCTGGCATGCAACCAAACTCTGCAGCAGCATCAGACAAAGGCTTGGGCTGAAGGAACAGATGACTCCTCCTCCTGTTCAGGAAAAAGAGGGTGGTGGTAACCGAAGCAACAGTGGAAGGGAGTTAGCCTGGTGGATGATGAGGGAAGGCTGTTGTGGGTGTATTCATTTCAAAGGAGCTCCTGGCTCCAGGAAGAAGAATCACTGGACATAAAGCATCATAGTGCAACCTCCAGCTTCTGATTTGGTGCACTCTGTCTGCCCATTAGTCTGGGGGTGGTAACCTGAGGAGAAGCTGGGAGTGGCCCCAATGAGCTTGCAGAACTCTTTCCAGAAGTAAGCAGAGAACTGGGGGCCTCTGTCAGACACAATGTTAGTAGGCTGACCATGAATCTGGAACACATGATAGATAAACAGTTCTGTCATCTCTTTAGCTGAAGGCAGCTTAGGGAGGGGAACAAAGTGAGTCGCCTTAAAGAAGTGATTAAGAATCATCATGATGCAAGTATTACCCTTGGAGCTGGGGAGGTCAGTGACAAAATTCACTGCAATGTGGGACCAAGGATGGTGAAGTCGAGGTAGGGGTCTTAATAGTCTGGCAGCAGGTTGGTTGCTAGTCTTGTTCCTGGAGCAGATGTCACAGGCTGCCACAAAGGTCCTAATGTCTCACTGCATGCCTCAGCCACCAGAAGCATTGCCTGAGGATGGCAAGGGTCTGGGCTGCCCCAGGGTGACAGGCGAGGAGGGAGCTGTGCCCCCACTGAAGCATTTGGGAGCACATGCAAGGGGGCACATACAGACAGTTGGGTGGACCATTGTCTGTTCCTGGATCACTGGACGGGGTGTTTTGGACAACATCTCCTATGTTGAGTCAGGTGGTGGCCACGAGACAATGGGCAGAGAGGATGGGCTTGGTGGTGTCTTGCTGAGAGTCCAGAGAAAACTGCCTGGAAAGAGCATCTGGCTTGAGGTTTTTATAGACTGCTCTAATTGAGAGCACAAAGTTGAAATGGGAGAAAAACAGTAACCATCTGGCTTGATGTGCATTGAGATGTTTGGCAGACCTGAGGTACTTGATGGTCTCTCCAAATGATGAATGGAATCTCAATCCTCTCCAACCAGTGCCTCCACTCCTCCAGGGCTGGCTTGATAGCTAGCAGTTCTCGAGCTGCAATGCCATAGTTGCATTCCACTAGGGTCATGCGATGAGAAAAGAATGTGCAGGGGTGCACCTTGTTATCTTTGGCTGACCTCTGGGACAGGACAGCCCTGACGCCAGTATCAGAGGCATCCACTTAGAGAATGAACTGAATGGCGAGGTCTCGGATGATGAGAACTGGTGCTGTGGTGAATCTGTTCTTAAGAGAAGAGAAGGCTCTCTCAGCATGGTCAGTCCAAAAGAAGGGATGCTTGGAAGATGTGAGTTCAGTCAGAGGACTGGCGATGGTGCAAAAGTTCTTGATAGACCTTCGATAGAAGTTAGTGAACCCCAAAAAGCACTGCAGTTCCATATGGGAAGAAGGGACAGGCCACTCATAGACCATCTTGACCTTTTCAGGGTCCATTTGGACCACACCAGGGGAAATCACAAAGCCCAAGAAGAACACGGTGCATTCGTGAAACTTGCACTTTTCTGCTTTGGCAAAGAGTTGGTTCTCTAGGAGTCGCTGCAGGACCTGTTTGACGTGGGACCAATGGATCTCCAGTGTGGGAGAAGATGAGGATATCATCGAGATAAACAAAGATGAATTGGTTAATGAAATCTTGTAAAACATTGTTGTTTAGGGCTTGAAAGACAGAGGAGGTGTTAGTGAGTCCAAACAGAATAACCAGATGTTTGTAGTGGCCTGTAGGAGTGTGCAGCACCATCTTCCATTCATCTCCTTCTCTTATTCATACCAGGTGGTAAGCATTGTGGAGGTCTAGCTTGGTAAAAAACTGAGCCCCCTGAAGTAATTCAGAGGCAGTGGACATAAGTGGTAGGGGATAGCAATTCCTGATGGTGATAGCATTGAGTCCCCAATAATCAATGCAGGGCCTGAGGGACTTGTCTTTCTTTTCCACAAAGAAGAACCCTGCTCCAGCAGGAAAGTATGACGGCTGAATGATGCCAGCTGCTAGAGATTCTGACATGTATTTGTCCATGGCCTCCCACTCCAGGGGGGAAAGAGAGTAGATACAACCCTGGGAGATGTGGTTCCAGGTAACAGCTCTATGGAGCAATTGTAGGGTCAGTGTGGAGGTGGCACGAGGTTTACTGAATACCAAACAAAGGTCCAGATATTCGGGGGGCATATTAAAAAGATCAATAGTCTCATCAGGGCTGGTGGCAAGAGGAGCCAGAGGAGTCTGAGCAGAAGATAGGCAAAAGGCCAGGCAACAAGTACTCCAAGAGAGAATGGTCCCATCACTCCAGTTAATGTGGGGGTTGTGGAGGTGTAACCAAGGGAGGCCAAGGACAATAAATTCAAGGGAGTCATTCGTGGTGTAGAACAAAATTGATTTGACGTGATTACCAAAAACCTTCAAAGTAACAGGGTCAGAGACACAGGAAATGGGGCTGAGTTCAGTCACATTCAGGGCTCTGGTCACAAAATGGCCATCTAGCTGACACAAGGGGATGCCCAATTCTTCTGCCCAAGAAGTCCTGATGAAGCTCTGGTCCGCGCTGGAATCAATGAGGGTTTGAACAGACTGGACCTTGTTCTGGAACAAAATCTCAATGGTCAATGTTGACCTAACAGTGGGGGAACTGTGTGTAGAGATGCCCACCTGTATCCACACATCTACTGGTGGGCAGAGCCTTTTACTGGGCAGTGGGAGATGAAATGTCCAGACTGTCCACAATAAAAACAGGAACTAATTTCTTGATGGTGTCTTATTTCCTCTGGGGTTACCCGGGTTCTGCCTAATTGTATGGGTTCCAATTCAATGGATGTGGCATCCTCCGATGGATGGGTGACGGTCCTGGGTTCAGCCCTTTGGCTCCATCTCTGATCCCTTCTCTGGTTGTGCAGCAGAAGGTGCATGTCCACCTGACTGGCCAGGTCTACCAAGCCATCCAGGCTCTCAGGAAGGCCATGAGGCACAATCTCATCCAGGATGGCATGAAAGAAGGCACTGTACAAGGCGCTCGTGTTCCAGCTGCAGCAAGGATCCAGAACTCCATGGCATAATCATGACCAGAGTGGGCACCTTGCTTCAGCCCTATCAGCTGTCTTGATGCCTCCCTGCCCATGGGGTAATGGTCAAAAACCTTCTGAATCTCCTCAGAGAACTCCTTGAAACTTGATCAGCAGGGTGCCCTGGCATCCCAGATAGTTGTTCCCCACTCCTGTGCCTTTCCTGTTAAGAGTGTGATGACATAAGCTACATGGGAGCTCTCAGATTGGAAAGCAGACGCCTGAAGTTTCATGGCTAAGGAGCACTGTGAGAGGAATGAACGGCAAGTACCAGGTGCACCATCATACGGCTGTGGAGCAGGTAGTCAAGGCTCATGGGGGGGGGATGTAAAGCTGGAGTGGCTAGTTGACTAGTTAGGGCTGGTTCTGGTCAGCCCGTGATCGAAGCCTGAAGGTTCTCCATCTGTGAGGAGAGTCTTTGTAGGGCATCAGCAATGGAGGACGTGCTCTGGTGAACAGCTATAATCTCTTGTTGATGAGATTCAAGAACAGAGCCCTGCTTAGCCAATGCAGATTTAAGTGCATCATAGTCTGCTGGATCCATGGTGTATGACCCAGAGGCCACAGAAACAGATAGGACCCAATAAGCAACTATAGAAAATGAACAGCAGTGTACCTGAAGAGTGGGCTCGTGCGGAGAGCGGTCAGGAGGCAGGCGCAGCAGCACTGTCCACAACTCACTCAGGGAAATCCAGGAAAACAGTGCGAGGGCACATTGACTGATGATAATAATCCCAGGGAGAAAAATAGAGCCAGAATAAAAAATAAGAGTCCCAAATGAGAGTCACAACACCAAGTCCCAAAAATGGCAGGCACAATTGTAGTTCAAAAAATGTAATCCAAGTCAGGGAACAGATCGAGAGCATGAACGTGACCGTGAGCCAAACAAAACTTACAGCAAGTATTTATCTGCGTTGAGTGATTCTCCTTTGTGTGTTTATATAGAGTGACTGATAGCAAATGCAGCACCAGGAGAATGGAGGAAAAATGTGGAGTGGAGTGCAAAGGCGCAGATCAGGATTTGGGAGTTCCAGGCTGGATCATGACAAAATGCAAACATTTGACCAAACAAGGACTTTACATAATGGCAACCATAATGCTGAAAAAAATCCATGGCTTGAACAATCTGAGGCCCTTTTTACACCTGGCCTTTTCATGCATGTGCATTGTATTCTGCTCACATTTTAATCATGTGTTTACATTTGTAGACAAATCTCCACTCACACTGACTGAAATTCACTAATATGCACATTATGCTACTGCATACAAACACCAACAGGTTGTTCCACATTTTTAGTTGCTTTATGAATAAGTTCTTTACCATTTTATTCTCACTATCATAATTAAAGATGGCTTTCATGGATTATGTGCTTCTTCCATTTGGAGAAGGGTTTGGTTCCTGATGCATTGTAGAAGTCTAAAAAGTGTCTCGGTCCACCTGAAGTGGCATGAAATGGCTGAGCGTAAACAGGGTCCAACCTGGCCAATCCAAAGCATTTATTAGAATTACTTTGGTAGCTTTAAAGCAAGACCCTAGAGGTGAATAGGGTAATTGTTCCAAGTATTTTTTTTTTAAATATTTAAACTATTTCTAAAATTCTGAATTTATTCATGCAAATTAGGAATCATCTCATTAAATGTGTATAAATTTGTGTACTATTTATAGCCAAAAATCTGGTCTTGAAATGATATTGGAAAATCATTTAACTGAAAAAATACCAAGCATTGTTATTTTTGGTATACAACCCCGATTCCAAAAAAGTTGGGACAAAGTACAAATTGTAAATAAAACAGAATGCAATGATGTGGAAGTTTCAAAATTCCATATTTTATTCAGAATAGAACATAGATGACATATCAAATG
>JAOPUC010000005.1:10905224-10919703 GCA_027564185.1 Cephalocassis borneensis
AGAGAAGTCAGGGGAGTGTAAAAGTGGCCCCCCACACAGTGCAGCTTTTACCTCAGAGAAGGCCTGTTGGCACTGCTTCGTCCACTGGACTGGATCTGGAGCCCCCTTTTTAGTGAGATCGGTTAGTGGGCTGGTGACATCCAAATAATTAGGTGTAAACCTACAATAATAGCCAGCCAGCCCCAGTAAGCGCCTCGCATCCTTTTTGGTCTTGGGCCTCAGGCAGGCTGCAATTGCTGCAGTCTTGTTAATTTGGGGACGCACCTGTCCATGACTCAAGTGGAACCCCAGATACTATACTTGCACCCACCCAATTGCACACTTTTTCAGGTTAACTGTGAGGCCCACAAACCTCAATGGCATTAGAATGGCCCTCAGGTGTTCCAAGTGCCATGGCCAATCATGGCTGTAGATTATTATATCATCCAGATGTGCGGCTGTGTAGGCAGCATGAGGGGCGGAGGACCCTGTCCATCAGCCGCTGGAATGTAGCGGGCATCCCAAATAACTCATAAGGGAGCGTGACAAATTGGTGTAATCCAAATGGTGTGCAAAAGGTCATTTTCTCTCGGGATAGGGGAGTGGAGGCATTGGGTAGGAGTCAAATTTAGACACCGCGTTGGCCTTTCTATAGTCCACACAGAACTGGACCAACCCATCGGTCTTTGGAACCAGGACCACTGGGCTGCTCCAGTCACTGTGGGACTCCTCCATTATGCCCATTTCAAGCATGGCCTTGAGTTTGTCCCAAACCACCTTTTTCTTGTGTTTGGGCAAGCGGTAAGGGTGGCTACACACTACCACCCCCAGGGGCATTTCAATGTGGTGTTCTGTGAGGTGGGTATGACAAGGAAGGGAAGAGAACATGTTGGAAAATTCCTTTTGCAACTTGGCCACCTCCCTGAGTTGGGCTGGTGAGAGGTGGTCTCCACAAGGGAGTGGACTGATGTTATCTTTTTCACCTCCAGCCCCAGCTCCACCTTCTCTGGGACTACCAACACCAATGCCATGGGGACCCCCTCATTTCAGCATTTTAAGAGGTTGAGGTGGTAGATTTGCAATGCCCTGCCCCATCCATTCGTCTCACCTCATAGTCAATGCCCCCGACTCACCATGTGACCTTGAAGGGCCCTTGTTGCTTGGCAACTAATTTGGAGCTTGATGTGGGCAATAAAATACAAGCACTTTGTCTCCTGGTGTGAACTCTCTAAGGCATGTGATCCAGTAATACAGAAGGATTTGACGTTCTTGTGCCTGCTGCAAATTCTCCTGGGTTAGGTGCATGAGGGTGTGGAGTTTTGCACACAGATCAAGAACGTACTGGATTTATTTTTTATTTTTTTTGGCAAAGGTCTCTACTCCCAATTTTCCTATAGCACATCCAGAATGCCATGCAGTTTACACCCATATAATAATTCAAATGGAGAAAACCCCATGGAGGCTTGCAGGACCTCTCGTACTGTGAATAACAGGGGCTTGAGCCACTTATCCCAATTACGTGCATCTTCACTTACAAATTTCCGGATTATGTTCTTAAGTGTTTTCATTAAAATCACTCTACTAAGCCATCTGTTCGTGGGTGATAGACATTGGTGTGGATAGACTTCATCCCCAATAACACATATACACACAGTGTGCATGACATAAACGAAGTGCCTTGGTCTGTCAGAATTTCTTTCAGAATCCTGACCAGGGAGATAAAGTGGAAGAGCGCTTCCACAATACTGTGTGCTGAGATATTGTAGAGAGGCACTGCTTCTGGATATCGCATTGCATAGTCCACCAGAACTAGAATAGAGCAATACCCTTGTGCCGAATGATCTAATGGTCCAAGGAGATCCAGTCCAATTCACTCAAATGGTGCCTCGATTAGAGGGAGAGGGTGCAAAGGAGCTTTTGGAGTGGCCATGGGATTTACTAATTGGCATTCACAGCATGCTGCACACCACCAACAGACATCCCCGTGAATCCCTGGCCAATAGAACCAGGCGATTATTCGGGCTAGTGTTTTATCTTGCCCCAAGTGTCCAGCCATGGGATTAAAGTGAGCCGCATGGAATGCGAGTTCCCTGTGGCTCTTTGGGATTAACAATTGGGTTATTCGTTCACTAGTTTGAGTGTCTTGCATCACTCGGTATAATCTTTCTTTAATAATAGCAAAATGAGGGAAGGTCAGTGCTGCGCTTGGCTGAAGAGTTTGACCATTGATTACTCTCTCTTGGTCAAATGCATGCTGCAGAGTCTCATCTCACGATGGCTCTAACAGGAAATCCCCAAGGGAATCCCTGAGAGAGGGAGGAGGAGCGGGCTGCTCCTCACTCTGACACAGTGCTGATGTAGATGGCTATGTGACCAATTCTCTAATCAACACCACACCAGGATCTTCCCATGACCTACTTGTGCAGGACCCACTATGTGTTAAATATTTCATTAACTTTTTAAATCCTGGCCAATCAGTACCCCAAATCAACAAGTGGGTGAGATGAGGCCTAACTGCCACCTTTACTCTATGCATTTGGCCCCAGAATAGAATATAGACAGACACTAAGGGATAATTGTGAACATCCCTGTGCGTGCACACAACACATTCACCACTTTTGCTCTCCCCAATGCCTTTTCTTGCACCAGGCATTGGTGAATTGAGGTCTGATTACAACTGGAATCCACCAAAGCATGATATGTATCCCTTCGAACACTTACCAGTATGCAATACATTCCGGCCCAATTGGGGTTGGTCTCTGGCATGTCGGGGATCCAGAGCATGACTTCCACCTCTCTTGTAAAACCCTGATTCTGGAGCTGCCCTGGCTCCCTGCCACACCAGCATACTGGCCCAGGCTTTCCCTCTGCATCAGTGCAAAGGGCGTCACTCACCTGAGGAGGGGAAGACAGACTTGTAAGAGAGAGATGGGAGGACACCATGGGTGTGATGGGCTGGCTGGGGAGTCAGCCCCTGACTCTGCAGTGGGGGAATGGGGGTGAGAGGCAGACAGAAAGAGAGAGGAAGGAGAGAAGAGAAATGAGGAGAGGTGCCTTCACCTCATCCACCTGTCATGGGAACCTCTGCCAGATGGTTCTCTGCCAACTTGATGGATCACTGGAGCGATTCTGAGTGGTGACAATGGACCCATTCTTTTTGGAAGCTGAGAGATTAACTGTTCCAGTGCCACCAGGTCAATGACCCTGTCAGCATTGCAGTCTTCCACCCTCAGCCACCACTGGCAGGCGTCCTGGAGTTGTTGGCCAAATGCAAATGGTTGTCTGACCTCCTCCCCTGTCAGCTTCTGGAACTGCTGGCGATGTTGCTCCAGGGAGTGGCTGACCTGCTGCAAAATGTCCCTCTTGAGGTCAATGTAGTTGAGCCAGCTGTCAGCAGAAAGCTGCTGCACCTCACCTGTCAAGAGTGGGAGGAGGCAAGCTGTGTGTTGCTCAATTGGCCACCCCCATGCTTGGGCCACTTGCTCAAAGAGAGCAATGAAGGCTTCAGGCTCATCATCCAGGCCCATCTTTGTGAGGGTGTCATGAGGGGAGTCCAGTGTGGTAATGTTGGATGCTCTTGCCAATGCCAGCAGATGCCAGAATGCCTAGTAATCTTCCCACTGGGCCACCATCAAGGCTTCAAAGCATTGTTCCTGGTCCTTCTGGAGGGCAGTCAGCATTTGATGCTGGTTCTGCTGGGCAGCAGCGAGGGCATGGATGAGCTCCATAATTGGTGAGGACTCCATGGGGTGGTCCCCTTCCATATTCGATCCTGGGTTTTGGCACCACTGTACCAAACCCCTGATGTGGGTGGAGTACAGAAGCATGACAGGTGGGACCTGAAGTTCTTACATTTTTTTTTTTTTTTTTTAAAGAGGGATACATACAGCTTTTTGGCCTCGTGTGCACGCACACACACATGCATTCTGGCTGGGAGACTCTTTTCTCTGTTTTTTTCCATCCTTTTATGTTCCATCCCTGTAACACACACACGCACACACATTAATTGACAGCAGGTGGAATGACTTAGTCACTTACCTTCCCTGACCCCACCTTCCATTCACAAACTGATGCTTGGCCATGCCCCTGCTGCCACACTCCCACATCAGAAGCATCCATCTCCACAAAGAAAGAGTTAATCCGGCTTGGGGCGACAGAGAATGGTGGCCATGGTAAACTTCTGTTTGAGGATATTAAAGGCCTTGTCTGCCTCAGGGGACCAAGAAAACAGCACCTTGTCTTTTTGTCTCAAAGCAGAAACTGGAACAGCAATGGAACTAAAACTACAATAAAAATTTGCAAAGCCCAGGAACCTTTGGGTCTCCTTAACTGAACTCGGGATCAGCCAGTCTCGAACAGCTTGGACTTTCCCAGGTTCCATCCAAATGCTACCTTCAGAAATGCTGAACCCAAGGAAGGCCACCTCCTTGACATGAAAGTCACATTTCTCTGGATTTTTAAATAAACCATTCTTCAATAGATGGCTCAAAACCTTGTGAATGTGTTGGACATGCTCATGTAAGCTCTTAGAAAAGATCAAAATGTCATCAAGGTACACAAAGACATATTGATTTAACATATTCCTAAGGACATCATTAATCAGAGCCTGGAAGACAGCTGGGGTGTTGGTGAGGCCAAAGGGCATAACCTGGTATTCGTAGTGCCTGGTAGGTATGTTAAAGGCTGTCTTACATTCATTGCCTTGTCAGATTCATACCAGATGGTAGGCATTTCATAAGTCCAACTTTGTAAAGATAGTGGCACCTTCGTTCAAAAGCAGAGGCCATGAGGGGTAGCAGGTATCAGTTCTAGATAGTGATCTTGTTTAGACCTCAATAATCTATGCAAGGCCAAAGACCTCCATCTTTCTTCCCAATGTAGAAGAAACCAGCTCCAGCAGGTGAAGATAAGGGATGGATGGATGAAACCTGATGCCAGAGCCTTCTTGATGTAACCATCCATAGCCTGCCATTCAGAGGCAAGCAAAGAAAAGATGCAGCCTCTAGGAGGAGAGATACATGGCAGCAGGTCAATGGCGCAGTTGTAGGGCCTATAAGGTGGGAGGGCCATTAGTTTCTTCTTGCTGAACACTTCCTGCAAATCATGGTGCTAAGAGGGGACTTGGGCTACTTTGGGAGGTGAAAAGGGCTCAGAACACTAAACAGGTTGATGTAAGAGGCAGGTAGTGTGACAGGTAGGGCCCCACTTGATTACAGAACATGGAGACCAGTCTAGGTGTGAGTTATGGAGCTTCAACCAAGAAAACCCTAACACCACTAGATACTTTGGGGACTGGATGATGTGGAAGGACATCTCTTCACAATGGTTATCAATCAGGACTCTCAATGCAACAGTCCTCTAACAAACACAACCCTTACCCAGGGGTTGACCATCCAAAGCTGTTGCAGAAAGGGGAGAATCAAGGCTAGTGGTAGGGATTGGCAAGGAAAGAGTCCATAAAATTACCTGCTGCCCTTGAATCCACAAAAGCACTAGGACAGTGTTCCTGACCACCACAGGCAATGGAAATTGTAAGGAAGAGACAGGCAACAGGTTGATCAGGAGAGGATGTCACCCCTGTCACAGCCCTCCTGAAGCTGGATGGGGTTTGGCTTTTCCCATTAACTCTCGGTACAAACTTCAGAAATGGCCTGGTGCACCCCAATAGAAGCAGCAATGTTCCCTCATCCAGCTGTCACATTCAGTCTGGGAAAGCTGTGTGCCCTCCGCTTGCATCTGCTCAGGACCATTTTCCACCACAAAGGCAGCTGGAGCTAGGGAAACCTGAGGACAGGTTCTTTTGAAGCCCTTAGAAAGGGACCTCGTCTGAAGACGATTATCCAGACAAATGATCTAGGCTGTCAAAGTCTCCAAATCCCATATATCTTCCCAAGAAACTCACTCATCTTTAATCCAGTCAGAGAGTCCATGGTAATAGGTGGCCAGAAGGGCCTCTTGGCCCCAGCAACTCTCAGCTGCCAGGGTCCAGAAGCAAATGACGTATTCTGCAGCCAACTGACTGCCCTGGTGCAGCTGGTTAGCTGCATCCCGGCCACTGGCTATTGGATTGAAGACCCTCTGCATCTCCTCAGAGAAGTGGTCAAAGGAAGAACAGATGGGATCTTGCCAGTCATGCAAAGCCATTGCCCAGGCCAGAGTTCTATCAGTCAGAAGGGTGATGACAATGGCAACTTGGGAAGACTCAGTGGGGAAGGTGTGGGGTTGTAGAGTGAATGTCAAATGACAGTGTGTCAGGAACCCATGGCACTCATCTGTGTCTCCACTGAATCTCTGTGGGTTAAGAAGACAAGGCTCTGATGCACGCCTAGGCAAGACTTGAGGTTGGAAAAGAGCAGAGGCTTGAGGAGTTGGAGTTATAGAGAGGGCTTAAATTTGCTGGAGAATTTCCCTCAACATAACCCCATGCTGATTCATCTCTGCCCACTGAGCACTCAAACCTTGCTTATGAGACTGCACAATTTCCTCCTGGCTGTTTACAGTAGATACAAGGTGAGGGCTTGGGCTCTCTGCTGGATTCATCTGTCAGGTAGACTGGGGTTTGAACCCAGTTCTCCAGATTGAGAGATGGTGTAAGATCTCCTGAGCCATCCCAATGGATGAACTGAGTCTAACTGCTGAGAGACACAATCACAAGAAGGTAGTTGCAGAACTTTACTTTAGCTCTGGCAAATTACAAATAATGCAAGTTTTGCACCGAACAGGTCCCATACAAGGTCTCAGTAACAGAAACATTCACAAAAGGAAGTCAAAACAGGCAGCATTAAAAAACTTGGGCACAGTCTCAAAATAGCAGTCAAAAGGTGTCAAACTCAAAGCTTACATTCTCAGGAGCACAGCAGATTGTAAAACTCAGCAAGGAGCACAAGGCTAAGCACATGTATGCACCAGCCTCAACACTCAATGTCTTTTATTTGTTTTGGGGGTTTACTTTGCAATCTGCCTCAATGTCGAGGCTGAGGTAACCACCTCCTTCATCTCCACTGGCACGAGTGTTCAACATGGAGAACTTAAAATAATAAAAAAAATGGCCAAATCGATAGAATAGCAGAAATAATTTTTGAAAATATTACATCCATCTAACTAGACACAGGTGTAAGCAATTAGCAGAATAGACAAAAATGGGCAAAAGGAGTACATCTAGTGGTGGAAGAAAAGTACTGCAATGTATGAAAAAGTCCCAAATCCTGACACCTACTCAGCAAGCATCACTGCAGTGACCTGTATGTGGAGAGTTCTCCTTTACAACTTATGAAGGATCTGCCACTTCCTCAGCACCTACTCGTCTCCTAGTCCATGTGCTGATTCTCTCCCACTTGAACTACTGCAACTCTATCCTTGCTAGCCTTCCAACATCTGCCATCAGACCCCTGCAGCTCATCCAGAGCACTGCAGCCCACCTGGTCTATAATCTCCCTTATTTCCCCCACATCTCCCCTGTGCTTGCTGTCCTTTACTGGCTGCCTGTTGCAGCTCACATCAAATTTAAGCCATTGATGCTAGCTTACCAAGCTGTCAAGGGGTTAGGTCCAGCACATCTCCAGAGACTGATCTGACCCTACATGCCAACCCAATCCCTATGCTCCACTGCAACTGGCCATCTGGCCCCTCCTCCTCTCTGCTTCTGCCTAACCCACTCAAGACTGCTTTCTGTCCTGGCTTAATGTTGGTGGAATGACCTTCCCAATGAGTTCGGAATTGTTGACTCCTTGACCACCTTCAAGCACAGACTGAAGACCCACCTCTTCAGGCTGCATTTCTCCCCTGGTTCCCTGCCTACTGTCTAAGTGCTTTGCTGTATTTGCCCCAACCTGGAGTTAGCTGTTGGAGTTTTATTTTTCTCTATTTAGTTGTGATTTGTCAGCTTATTTGTATGTTTAAAGTGTTTTTTCTTGGCTATTTGTTAATTATTGGTACTTCAACAATATTCTACTAAATGTCATTCTGTCACTTGTTCAATTGGTACTAGAACTTTCTTGTCGAAGTTCAGCACTTCTTGTACCTGACTCTTGCACTTGTACATTGCTCTGGATAAGAGCATCTGCTAAATGCCTGTAATGTAATGTAATAATGCAAGGGAGCTAGATAGATGTCACCAGTTGTGAAATGCAGTGGGGCCATTTACTCTATTTTACAGACAAAGCTATTCCTGTATTTTTGCACTAAAATGAACATTGACATGTTGCACCTGTCTTTGTCATTTATGTTGTTTATTGTACTTAGATAGCTAAATGTTTAGATGGCTAAATGTCTACTTAGACAGCTATTGTATAGATAGACAGATAGATAGATAAATAGATAGATAGATAGATAGATAAATAGATAGATAGATAGATAGATAGATAGATAGATAGATAGATAGATACCTTCTTTTGTAATCTTCTATTTTCTCTATAAATGCACCATGAGGAGCCTGAGGGAAATTGTATTTCAATACATTGCATACTTGTATCTGGACATATTGATGAAAGAGCTCTCTTGAATACTGAATCTTATGGTTATCACAATGCACAAACAAACATTGTTTCACTTCCATGGATCCATCCCTTTGTCTTGCCTGCTGATTATTCTAATGATCTACACTTCCTTCTGTATGTTTGAAAAAGAAAATAAATAAGCAGAAGGTTTTAAAAATTTTAAATATATATTTAAGACAAATAAATGTTTGAATATTTAATATGCAAGATTCTGGGCTATTTCTTCTCTCTCTCTCTCTCTCTCTCTCTCACTCACTCACTCAAGTTATACATGATGCCACTCCTGAGACACCAGTGATGCTGACCTGTTCTGATCTTTGGACCTGCCTGATCTATCCTAATGCCCTATGTCTGACTGGAGTCTCATCACTTCACTCCTGTGGAGGATGGTCCCATATGGACAGCCAAAAGACACACTTGGAAGATAGCTCTAGACACAGTTTTGCTATGATGGCTGAGGTCTACAGTCACCATGATAACTTTAGGACTGCAGTTGTCATGAACAGTTTTGCACTCAATTCTTCATCAATGAGCACTTGATAATGTCAGCAAAACAGACTTCATGCTAAAACTATAATGAATTCCCTGGTTATACAGTTGTACTTTGTGACTATATAGGACACAGTTATAAAGGCAAGTTATTTATAATCATGCTGTCTGTTGTCACCCAGGTGAGGATATTACCCTTTTGAGTCTGGTTTCTCTCAGGTTTTCTTCATGTTGTCTGCAGGAGTTTTTCCTTGTCACCGTCACCTCAGGCTTGCTCATTAGGGATAAGTTTACAAGTTTATAGCTTATATTTTTCTGTATTGCTGCTTTGCAACAACATCTATTTTTAAAAGTGCTATACAAATAGAATTGATTTGACTTCTCCATATTTTAAATGTAAGCAAATGTGTGATCTTAACCATGTTAGCTGCTTTGTACAAATTATCTGATTTTTTTCATATCTCATCTCTTCTATTGAAATGTAATCAGATAACATGCCATGGTTTTAATCTAAAATGGATCATAATGTTTTGCACAAACTTGTGGAGTCCATGCAACTTGAGTGCACACTGTCATTAAAGCGAAAAATGAGACATAACAAATACTAAGAAATGCTGAAATTCACATGACTTTTTAAAAGGTTCTACTTTTCATTCAAGTTGCTGTCAATAACATAGTTTCTAATGAGAATTGCTGTGTTAAATTAGAAAAGCATACAGAAGCATTTTCCCTCATGATTTCAGACTTTTTGACCTCACTGCACACTGGACACTGGACCTCTAATGATCACTTCATTTTTAACACATTAACCTTGATTGCTTACTTATTCATTGTGTAGCACATAATAAAATCCTAGCTATATGGAGCTCAGTGTCGGTTGTGTTAAATTTGGCACTTGCAAAAATCATAAATGGAGTGCAGAATTTTTATGTCTCAGTCAATTTGTCAAGGGGAAAAAAGTGAATGTTTGTGACTATGACTAAAAATTGCTGTATGCATGAGAATTGACTGCCTGAGACACATGTAAAAGTGTATTTGTGAATTTTCACATATTTAAAATGTTTTTATATGGCATGTATTATTCATTCATATGCTGTTGAAATAGTGATGGCTTTTGGGTTTTAATATCTACAATCAACAAAAGCAGAAAAAAAAAGTTTACTCAACATCCACCAGAAAATATAAGTGGCTCTCACACCATCAACAGTGAGGCTTTCACTGTGTGTATTATGCACTTTTTTCTAAATAAAGGATAAAAGGATGTGATGTGTTTAGTATTATAATTACTGAATTCAAAAGGTTTCACTTTGTCTCAGTCTTATGCAAGGTTGTTTTGGGATAAAGTCAATACTGCAAAAAATAGAAAAGTGCTTTGTTTACTGTTCTTCAGTTATTTTTTAGAATCTTGGAAATGCTTTGTCTTTTTCTCTTTGGTGTGTTTTCATTTGTGCAGGTGAGAACACAGCAATCATATTTATATGTAGCTGAAAATAACCATCTGAGGAAAATAGAAGGTCTTGATCTGGTTCCTACTGAATTCTATCATGGTTCAGTTAAGCAATATCACAGAAGCAAGACTGCTGTTATACTGAGTATTGGCATAGCTGTGATTCAACTTCATGTAGTCACAAACATGCATATTCAGTACAACACCACAAATGTGAGTGTGATATTGTTTGTATGCAACAGTTTTATTCACATGAAAGCACTATCAAGTAACTAGTAGAAAAATATTTTGTTTACTTTTGCTCCATTAACTGAACTATATGTTCAAAATTATGTGGACATCTGACCATTACATCCATATGTGGTTCTTCCCGAAACTTTCATGAGAAAATTAGAATCACACAATTGTATAGAATATCTTTATATGTTGTAGGATTACAACTTCCTTTCACTGGAACTATAAACCTGTCCCACCATCACACTGCCCCTGTGAACAAAGTGAGCTCCTTGAAGATATGGTGTGTTAACGATGGAGTGGAAGAACTCGAGTGTTCTACACAGAGCCCTGGTTGAACTCAACCCCACTGAACATCTTTGGGATGAACTAAAACAAGTCTGCACCCCAGACCTCCTCATCCAAAATCAGTGCCTGATCTCACTAACACACTTGTAGCTGAAAATTAGGACATGTTCAAAAAGCACATATGGGTGTGATGGTCATGTGTATGCAAACTTTTGGCCATGTAGTGCATTTACCAAAGAAGCCACAGCTGAATAGGTTGTTGCATGTTGCCATGCAACATGAAAAGTACCAGTACTGTTATATTAAATATCATTACTTTTGGAATGCTGCTTGGTCAATCAATTTTTTAGTGGACCTGGGCTAAGTGTGGTGTAATTTCAGTTAAGAAGTGTGTTAATGGACCAAGTACAGGAAGTGAACCAAATACAGTATGTCATTCTTTTGGGCTGTGGGCAACAGAGTTGAAGTAGTGTAGAAATGCCATGTGCTTTGGAGAAGAAAAAAAAGAAGAAAAATAAATGGTGAATGTGATACACAAATTGTTTCAAATTCATAATGTATATGAGCCTTTTGTTTTCAGAAGGTTAATAACCAGTTTAGCTCATGCTAATCTTACACTGGGCCTTCAATCTCTCAGAGCTCGGGCCTGACACTAAGTATGCACTGTCTTGTACAACCCTAGTGACTTGTAGTGGCTAGTGCCCAGAGCAGTGGGCAGCCATGCTACAGCACCCGGGGAGCTGTTGGGGGCTAGATACCTTTCTTCAGCCCTACCTTCAGGCCAGGGCTGCCCCATATTAACCTAACCGCATGTCTTTGAACAGTGGGGGAAACAGGAGCACCCAGTGGAAACCCACACAGACACAGGGAGAACATGCAAACTCTACACAGAAAGGCCCCTGCCAGCCATGGGGTTCAAACCCAGAACTGCCTTGCTGTGAGGCAACAGTACTAACAACTACACCACTGTCCATCCATCCATTATCTGTAGTCACTTATCCTGTCCTACAGGGTTGCAGGCAAGCTGGAACCTATCCCAGCTGACTATGGGCGAGAGGCAGGGTACACCCTGGACAAGTCGCCAGATCAATCCAGGGCTAACACATAGACAACCATTCACACTCACATTCACACCTACGGTCAACTTAGAGCCACCAATTAGCCTAACTTGCATGTCTTTGGACTGTGGGGGAAACCGGAGCACCCGGAGGAAACCCGCACGGACACGGGGAGAACATGCAAACTCCACACAGAAAGGCCTTTGCTCGAGAAAGGCCCGGGGCTCGAACCCAGGACCTTCTTGCTGTGAGGCGACAGCGCTAACCACTACACCACCGTGCCGCCGAACTACTACCCAAATTTGCTTAATTACAATTCTTCATGAAGTTATGGACTAATTAAGCCTTAATGAGCAGTTCGACAAAAATCACTTGTTCTTGGTCAATTCCTCACCATTTTGGATTCTTTCTGGCAAATAGGTCGGTATTCCTTAGGTGGATATTACTCATATATAGTGTATATAGCTTGCAACATTTATTGTGCAAGATGGCCCACTTTAGATCGTTCCTTTTGGACTAGACCGGGCTGGAGTGAGCTACACCATCACTGACCGTCTCATTCAAATATACAGGTTGCACAACGTCCAGCTCTCTCCATTGTGTTTGTTTTCAAGCTCATTTGTATGACCATTGGCCATGTGCATCTCTATTTGTCTCAGAGTCTTCATTTGAAAAATGTATAAACAAGAGCTTACGAAAACTTTTGGAACCTCTTTGCACCCTGATAACCAAAACTTGACTTATCTGAGCATCGAACCCAAATTTATACCATCACCCATGATCTGCAGTGGTGTTCTGTATCCGTTCAGCTTCACGTCAGTGTTGATCTCCTCACTCATTTGCTCAGTGTTTCAGCTCGTTCCTCGTTGCCAGAGTCCAAAGATCACGCTAGTGTTTACTTTGAGTGAAATGGCCACACATTATGGCTCCATTCAGCTATTCTCTCCTCCTGACTCCACCCAGCCGCCGTTTTGCGTCCTTGGTACACTCAAGCGTAGGTGTGTGTGTTGCATTGTGGGAGCTACAGTTCACCTCCACGCCACTGTTCTTGTGTGTCGTGGAGGATTGGCACGAGTCAAGGTTTTTTCAGGAGCACTGATGGGACGTTGGTGACTTGGGTATGTGTCTGAGATCTTTGTGGATTTTCATGTATACAGTATAAGAAGTTTGTGGTTGAATTTTAGTAATATGGTGAGAACTTGGATGTTATAACTCACACAGGTTTTGCTTGACTTGATCAGATGGTGAAACTCATGAATCAAACAGTAGCCGGTTGGACAGAGGTGTGTATACTGGTGGGGTCTTCTAGACCTCCAGTGTCGCACATAACTGAATGTCAGTGACCTGTTTCGAGTTACTGTTTGCATCGAAGGGCATTTGAAATGCTAATGATGTTACACACTGGCTTTATTAACTTCTTCCTTTCCTTTTTTTTATTTAGAAGTGGCACTTCCTGGTATTTACCAATCTGCCTCTAAAAGCTTATTTGACCAAGATTATGCATTACAAAGCCACACAGCATCAAGTATAACGTTTTCTTCAGTTTCATTTCTGTCTTTAGGAACCGTTGGACTGAACAATTTCATATAGTTGAAGGAGATAAACAACATTACCGAGGCGTGTCTAGGTGTGGACAGAGAAAGAGACAGGCCTCAGGTTTAACGTTCAGGGTTATGGCTTATGCGTTATCGCTTCTGTAATTTGTACTGATCTCAAAGGGCTCTGAAAGGACGGACTGTAAGAGTAATGTTTATAATTTGATCATTTTTAGCAATAATTCACCAAAGGTGAAGTGAATATCGGTGAATACTAGCTGAGACGAAGTCAACACACCAAAAACAACTTGCAAAGCTCAGAGAACATTCGCCGTGCATCACATGATTGCAAACCTATCACGAGCTGTAGTAGGATCAGGGCCTAAGAAAGTGTCTCCAGAGTCAGAACTTTGCTACAATCAGAACTAAAGCTGTAACTAGATTTTTTTTATTTTTATTTACTTCCAGCGAGAGGAAAAAAAAAAATAGGTTGTTGAACTAATGGTGTTTTTTTTTTTTTTTTTTTTTTAAACGAAGCTGCTATAATGTAAATGATAACAGGAACTTTCACAACATCAAATGTAACTATAACTGGCTAAAAACAGTATAGCATGTCATTCTTTAATAAATAAAAAGAAAGTAACGTTGGCAAACTGTTGTAGTATAAAAGGAATAAAACACTTTGTTGCATGCTGTTACTGGAAAATATTCAATTGGAAAACTAGCACTCCATAGTTGACTGATTATTTTCCTTTAACTGCACCATCCACAGTGTTATTTACCTTTTAACAGACCTCTAGCTGTACTTTATATTAATACCAAATACTGTATGATTTTATTACCTCCGCCCTCTTTGTTGGAAGAGGTTACACTACCGTTCAAAAGTTTGGGGTCACCCAGACAATTTAGTGTTTTCCATGAAAAGTCACACTTTTATTTCCCACCATAAGTTGT
>JAOPUC010000005.1:12421453-12432082 GCA_027564185.1 Cephalocassis borneensis
CTCTTCTCAGCTTAAGAATACCACTGCTGTAGCAGTGTTGCGCCAAGACATCAGTCCTGCTCCCCATTTGCCATTACCAACTGGTAAGTCTGCTTGCAACACTAATACAGGCCCAGCATTAGGCCAGTCACCACAGGAGTCTGCTGAGCCTTTGGACCGTATTCTGAGCATATTGGAACATATTCTAGCACAGGGGCCCCACCAGACTCAGTACTATGACAGGCCAGGACGTCAGTCACAGGGAGGGCCCAGAAACAGAGCGCGACCCTCGTTGTCATGTGAAGTGTATGGGGACAAGGGGCATACTACTCGTTTTCAATGCCGGTCCAACCATCTCTGTTTCCTTTGTTATGCTTCTGGCCACACACGTGCCGAAGGTCCAAAGTCTGTCATGCCTCAGCCAATGGGCGGTGCTACTAGTAAACACACCACTCAGCAAGAGGGAAACGAGAGGGCCAGCATTTAGGGGGGGCAAGTGTTGGGCCAGTAGTCAATCCCCCCGAGTACAGAAAATGATGATTTGGAATCTTTTTATGAGAGTGTAAAGTAAAGTAAAGTCATATTGCAGAACACACAGAGAATTGCACCTTATGACGAGCTCTTCCATTCTAAAGCACTGATTGGTAACAAACTTGTTGTGAATGCTATGCTCGACAGTGGTTTGATGGCATGCAGCTTGAGTTCCAGGGTTTTGCAGTGGCTGTCACAGGAGGGAGCGATGAAGAGCCCTTCTCTGGTGCCCACAGATGTGGTTTTGGTTGGTTGTGGTGGGTTATGGACCAAACCCTTGGGAATTTGTGACCTGGAGATTGAGCTGTTTGGCTTCCCTGTGATTGTTCCAACATTTGTGGTTGCTACACAACATGATGATCTCATTGTGGGGAGTAATCTCTTGAAATACCTGATTTGACGCTTGAAAGCTTCGAGGGATGCTTTGAGCCACATGACTGTGTCTGACCACAGTGAAGTTGAGCAACGTAGGCTGCTGAGCCTGTTGGCTAATGTGGAGATGTGGTCAGGCAGTGACATCCCCGACAAGGTGGGAACAGTGAGGATAAAGAGGGCTGTGACTCTTGATCCTCTAAGTGAACATTTGGTTTGGGGTCGGCTTCAGAATGTTGGCAACATCTCAGTCGGCAGCGCGGTCATCATGGAGCCTACTGCTGCCAAGTCACACCCACAGTCTATGTTGGTAGGGAGGACTGTGGCATTGCTTCATGGTGATGGTTGGCTGCCCCTTAAAGTGATAAATCCTTCTGATAAGCCTGTGACATTGAAACGAAATGCCAAGCTCACCGATGTCTATCCCTGTATAGAGTTGGAGGACTTTGACTGCTCTGATGTGCGTGATGATGCACAGTGCGTTCTCCAGCAACAGGTGCAGAAGTCAGATAATGTTACTGTTGATGGGGAAGACTCCCATCTCATGTCTGATGATTCGAGCCTCCCAGACTGTCATGATGGGAATGGCAGTCCCAGTGGACCTCATGGTGGAGGCACCTCAATCTTGCATGACCTGGGGCTTGCTGATATTGATTTGGATTCTTGTGATGACTTCTTTTTGTAAAGAGAAACTTGTCGAGCTGATAGCTAAGTACCAGTCCATCTTTTCTAGACATAGATTGGACTGTGGAAAGGCTAAAGGCTGTGTTCACTGGATTAGACTCGGTGATGAGAGACCCTTTCGGTTACCATACCGACGTGTCGCACCCAACCAGTACGAGAAACTCAGACAAGTACTGGATGAGATGGAAGAATGAGAGATCATAAGAAAGTCCAGCAGTGACTTTCCCTCACCTTTGGACCTCATTTGGAAAAAGTCAGGGGACCTGAGGCTCTGTATCGATTTCCGCTGGATAAATGCCCATACCATCAAGGATGCTCATCCGTTACCTCATCAGGCTGATGCTCTGATGGCACTGGGTGGCAATGCCTTTTTCTCTACCATGGACCTCACATCTGGTTACTACAATGTTGAGGTTCATGAAGATGACAAGAGGTATACAGCTTTTACATCACCATTTGGGTTGTACGAATACAACCACCTGCCACAGGGCCTGTGCAACAGCTCTGCCACCTTTATGCAGATGATGCTGTCCATCTTTGGGGACCAGAATTTTTTGAGTCTCCTTTGCTACTTGGACGATGTCCTTGTGTTTGCTCTGACCGAGGAGTTGGCATTGGAATGACTGGGTATGGTCTTTGAGCGTCTTCAGGTCCACAATTTGAAACTGGCTCCAAAGAAATGTCATTTCTTGCAGAGGTCTGTAAGGTTCCTTGGCCACATCATGACTGCAAAGGGCATTGCTATGGACCCTGAAAAGGTGCGAGCGATTACTGCCCTGTCTGAGGAGGACCTTATGGAACACAGTACAGGGGTCCCATCGCAGCGGAAAATATGATCTTTTCTGGGAATGGTGGTTTTCTACCAGCAGCTCATTGAGGGCTTTTCCTCAATAGCCAAACCACTGTTCGGGCTCACTGCTGGACCTAAGAGTCCCCACCTAAAGCGAAAGAAGGGCTGGCCTGCCCAGCAGAAGCTGGTGGCCACAGACTGGACTGAGGAGTGCAGACAGGCCTTTCATCTGTTGAAACAGGCTCTGCTTGATCAGGTGATTTTGGCTCATCCAAATTTTGGGGAGCCTTTCCTTCTTTCAGTGGACGCATCCAGTAATGGCCTTGGAGCAGTCCTGTCACAGGTGCCAGAAGGGGGCACAGTGGCAAGGCCAATTGCTTTCGCTAGCAAATCGCTCTCATATACACAGTCGAAGTACCCTGCACACAGGTTAGAGTTTTTTGCCATGAAATGGGCAGTCTATGACAAATTCCATCATTGGCTGAGAGGACACCCATTTACAGTCTGGACGGATAATAATCCGTTGACGTATATTTTGTCCAAGGCTAAACTTGATGCATGCGAAGAGAGGTGGGTTGCAAAACTGGCACCATACAGATTCAACATAAAATACATCCTGGGACCCAAGAACATTGTCGCAGATGCTTTGAGCAGAGAGCCCTTTGTTCATTCACATGTACTCCATCGCTTAACGAGAGTGGCTTATGAAACACTGCTGGCCGAGGCTGATGCTGTTTGTAAAGATCAGGTGCAGGATGTATTCCGGTGGTCTACCCATCCATTTGAGAAGAACTCTGTTGTGGGGCCTTCTGTTGGCTGCCAGTGTGCTGTTGTTGTCCAGCCCGGGGCTCTGGGGAGTCAGGAAGTGGTGGCTGTTTTGCAGTCACACAAGCTGCAGGAAGGTTCAGTGACCCCTCATGCATTGTTGCTGCCACAGCTTCCACAGGCAGTGTTGCCAGTGGAACTGGCTGGGACTGACGTGCTGTCTCATGACCAGCTGATGGATAAGCAGTGGGCTGACATGGTGCTAAGCAGGGTGATCTTCTTTGTGGAAAGGGGGCAGCGACCATCTAGGAGAGCACATGCTCTGGAACCAGCTGGTGTCCTACATCTCCTGAAGTGTTGGGATAAGCTTTGCATGCAGAAGGGCATGCTGTATCATGTGTCCAAGAGCCCTGTTACAAAGACCTCTATGTGGTACCTGCTTCCCTGAAAACACTTGTGCTGGAGGGGGTCCACGATGAGGCTGGTCACCAGGGCCAACAACGGACTTTGTACCTTACTAGGCAGCACTTCTACTGGGTGGGCCTGGAGAAGGATGTAAGGGAACATGTGAAAGGCTGCAGGCAGTGTGTGCTAAGCAAAACCCCTGAGCCAGAAGCGAGAGCACTACTGGAAAACATTGTAACGACGGAACCTCTCAAACTTGTTTGTATTGACTTTTGGTGTGCGGAGGACTCAAAGAACCGGTCATTAGATGTGTTTGTGGTCACTGACCATTTCACGAAGATGGCTAATGTGTTTCTGTGCCCGAACCAATCTGCCAAGGCTGTAGCCCACCAGTTGTGGCATAACTTCTTTTGTGTCTATGGGTTTCCAAAGCGCATTCACTCGGATAGGGGGTCAATTTTGAAAGTGCCCTTACTGCTGGCCTTTTGAAGTTTGCCGGCATTCAGAAATCCCATACGATGCCATATCATCCCATGGGCAATGGCTCATGTGAGAGGATGAACAGGACTTTGGGGAACATGATTTGGGAACTACCACCAAAGTCAAAGCATAGGTGGCCTCAGGCACTGAAATCTCTCACATTTGCCTACAACTGCACCATCCACGAGACCACAGGGTATGCCCCGTTTCTCCTGATATTTGGGAAGACACCTAGGCTGCCCCTTGACCTGGCTTTCAGCTCCGTCTTGAATGTCCTGGAGGTTGTGAGCTATGATGAGTATGTTCAGTGTCTGAGGCAGAGCCTCAGCTTCCAAACAGTTGAGGAGACATGCTAAACTATACAACCAAAAGGTCCAGGGGGCTCCTGTTGATGTCGGTGATCAAGTATTGTTGGCCAACAAGGGTGAACGTGGTAAAGCTGACTGTTGGGAGGATGCCACTTACCTTGTCATTGGGGTGAATGCTGACAGTCACACCTACAAAATTCAGCATGACTCAACCGGTGATGTGAAAACAGTCCACCGCAACCTGATAACACCAGTTAACTTTCTGCCACTCCCCGACACAGTTTCTTTAGACGAGCAGGACTTTTCTGTCTCCTCTGCTTCTGATTGTCCATGTGTGGTGAGAGATGATGTTTTTATGGATGATGACATGTCGATGGATGCAGCTGAGTACAGAACCAAAGTTTGCGTTTCTCAGTTGCCATCCAAGGGGTCTAGTGACCAAGGTGGGGAGGTTGATGGCCAATGTCAGGATACCCAGCACACTGCACATCTTGAACCATCTTTGCTTCAGTCGCATGATGGTGGCTCTGGTCAACTCAGCTGTCAGGGTGATCCACTCCCTTCACCTGCTTTAGTGGGACTTAAATCTCAGGACCCCCAGCAGCCAGTCTCTGATGGTGACAGATCTTGCAGTGCCTTGGCTATTGTTTCTGGGTCAAGTGACCACATTCCTATGCTGCGTGATGCTCCTGCTCCAGTTCCACCAGACAAACCATTGCATAGTATTAGGTCTAGGACGGGGAGGTTGCTTAGACCTGTGACTAGGCTTATTGAGATTATGGACCAAAAGATAAGGGTAAACTGATAGGTGGTTCAATAGTGTTCAAAGGGATGTACTAGGAGGTTGAATAAATTCTCTCTAATGTGTTCATGAATGTTTCGGTTCTGTTAGATGATGTGGAGGGGAGATACACCTTCCTTACTGCTCGATATGTTGTTAATTGTGTAACTGATTACTTGAGATGTGAAATGTTTTTTCTTTTCTTCTTTTCTCACTCCTGTGTGGGTGGGGTTAGCTTCCAAGTATGGAGTAGATACAGGGCAGGGTTTCTCATGCTTATATCCCTGACTGTCGTTTTTTTTACTGAGGGTCTGTGGGGTCACATTGTGTATTAGACATGTAACAGGCATGTTTACCTAGGATGGTTTTGGGGGGTTTGGCCAGCCTCTTTCTCCTCTAATTCTTTCAGAGAATAATCTCCTGACTGGGTTACATGTGACTTCACGGTGTTGGCTTCCTCCGTCGTTTTTTTTTTTTTTTAGGTATACTGTATATATTCTCATATGTGATGCTTGTTTTGTTTTCTTTGTTGTTGTTTTATTGTTCCGGGTTGCGCTTATGTTCAGTGCCTGATGTGTCACTCACCTGGTTAGATGTTTGTTGTTTGTTTTTCTCTCTCTTTTTTCTTTTCTTTCTTCGCCTATTTTTGTTTTTTGTGTGGAATTCAGCAGGGGGCAGTGTAACAGAGTTTAGCTGTTGATTCCACTTGACACAGTGACAAGCAATCAGATTTGGTGTTACATACAATATGTATCATGGACACTCACTGGTTGCCATGGCTCCCCTCAGCACATAAATACTGGCTGTGACGTTACCTCAGTACCAGTACGTGAGGATTGAGCCCATGGTAGGTTACTCAAAGCACAGCACTGTACTGAAACTGTGAAAATAATGTAATGCAATAACACAGCTAAAATTATATTATACTTAAGAAGGTGGCGAACACATTGCATTTAACAGAATGAGTCAAATTGGTTGTGTATTGTTACATATTGATACGATAGTTAGCTACCTTAGCTTAAAGGCTAAGCTAATATTTGCTAATTTCTTCCCATGAAGCTGTGCTGAGAGACTGCTGTATATGAACGTGACCAAGCAGTGGATTTCCTTGCTGTCCTACAGGCAATAAAAGTGCATTTAAACACTGAGAAAGTGTCGGCCTTTGTCACAGAAACACAACACAACGCAGACAGCGGTTACACATGCACGTGACAATTTTCAAGTATGGTTCAGAAAAAAGCAACACACCGGCTGAAGTTCTTCACCACAAAGTTCTTGTCAGGATGCTGGACTTTTAGGTTCATCATGATATTCTGTAAATCCTTGTTATTCTAGAGGAAACAGTTTTAAAAATATTTTATTCCCACAGTGGCTGAGGGCACACACAAAAATGGGCTATTAAGACAATGTGAAAATTCAGCAGAACTTGAAAACATCTGAATTTACCTGAGACATTTCCTTATAGAAGATTTCTCTCAAGTTTGAGACAGCTTGGAAGACTGTTACATAACATCCAATGCGACTGTGAGAAGGGAATTACAGTGCAAACATTGTTTTTAAATTGTATATACTCACATTATTTTCGAAGAGAAAAAAAGACAAATAATTTATTGTTATTAAATCCACAAGTATGACCATTGGTGTTGCCACATCTCACCTATCATAGAGAATGGGCAGCTCCTCTTTCAATTCCCTGTTCATGTCCTCAAAGATTGATTTGGTCATTTTCATCTCTTCCTGAGCCTGTAAAAAATAGACATATTCCAGGATTTAATCAACACATCTTCTTAACACCTCTTTAACAAACTGCTTCTTAACACCTCTTAACAAACCCCAACTGCAATGACCTACTCATTGTGCGAAACGAGAATGAGAAGAACATTGCTGTAAAGTTCTATACATAGATGTAACATTTAGGGAGCTCATCTTAATGTCATTGCTGTTGTATAAATGTTACTTTTTTTGCTATATAATGAAGCCTCAATAACAACTTAGTCGAACAATAATAACTTAGTTGAAATCAGGTTTCTTGAGGATTACCTACAAAACTTAATAAATATGAATTATCTGAAATGCTTTTGAAGTAACACAATAGAAATTAAAGCCCAGTTACAGATTACCAGAACAATTCAGCACACCAAAGCTCAGCTTAATCATTTTTCTGGTTCCTGAGAAACAGCTATTTGAACTTAACTCTTCACACTGTCAAGGTCCATACCCCAAACTTTGCTTCCTTCTACATACAAATGGGCTGAAGATGCCTTTCTATACAACCAGTACTCAGTTACAGCTTGTTACAGCTAGTAAATCAAGCTCCGCCCACTTGGATTGATGTGCAAACATTATGACCTCCACATGCCAATCCCAGCAGATTTTTGAGACAGTATTTTGACATCAAGATTGTGAAGACAGGCCAAAATTTCTAGGACTATTTTGCAAAAGTAGGTTTTGTGTATTAATCAGATTATAACAAATGTAATGTTAGTGGAGTAAACAAATTAAACTAAAAAAAAATTTTCACCTTAGGACTTATTTTCCAAGAGATGTGCTTGTTTTTGTGTGCACAAACAATGAATAGTGCCCCACAGAGACTAATGTGAGTGAGATTGTATCACATGGATTGCATTGTCTTTCAGAGTGTGTTATTGGTGTTAATGGATTAAAGTAAAACTGTCCCTGAATCTTGCTCTACAGATGCACTTAACTTTGGATAGCTTCACATTGAAAAAATACAGATTTTAGACAGAATGTCTAGATGAGAATTCATATAGCACTTGAAAAATGTTGGGTTCAAACAAAAGGTGCCATGTTTTAAGTTGTTTCGATGTAAATTACAGGAATTGAAAGCTGAAGTTGTGATCCATCACCTCATGTTCATCTTTTGATCTCAAACCCAAATGTCTTTAGTGTATAACAAAAACAAAAGAATTGGCCTTATTGTTCCAATACTTCCAGAAGTGACTAAAATTTTTTAGGGTTTCAGGCTAAACTTTTGGGTCTGTCATCTGTCCTTTTGTGTAATTTGTGCATTAATGAGACAATGTGTGCTATTAACTTTTAATCTATTAACTTTCAGTTTCTCCTCCAAATGCATTTTAGGGGAAAATAATGATATAGAGTGCTATAAATAAACCACTCCCAATTACTAAACATGCACTGAGTCTGTATACCTATTGATTAACAATGTTGTGAAACATTGGGGATAGATTAGAGATAAAATTAGCTCATGTTTAAAGTCATTCAAATTCTGTAAAGCTGATTTGCGACAATGTCTATTGTTAAAAGCGCTATAAAAAATAAACTTGAAACTTGATTATGGAAATATCACCAAAACGGGCAAGAATATTGGAGCTCAGAACTAAGGGGTGTGTCACTCTATGTAATCGTGTAACATGACACTCAAAATGACAACTTGCATTGATTTTTCTTTTACTTTTGAAAGCTGGGGGACCCTAAAAAGTCTAAAGTCTCCCAAATGAGCATGCAATGTCATCACTGGCATCACTGTCCGTTATGACAGTTGACTTGCTGAGATTACCAAAGGCACAAAACCGACACCCATTCTCAGCACTGATCAATAAGCATGAATCCTGTATTATCATTTATGTTGGAGCCAAGCTCATGTATATAGTGGTGGCCAGTGATTTGGTGATTTAATACAAGGAGTTTCCAGTGGAAACTCTGCTGGAAAAATAGCAGAGAAGAAAACACAACACTCCTTTTGACAACAAAGTTTGTGAAACTGAATTAGTTAGTGAGTAAAAAACAAAACCTTAACACTTAATATGGCTTGCTCTGATCCTAGTCTGCTCCTGATAATCCCAAAACAGATTAAAACTACTAATTATTCATGTACTTGCCAGAGTGAACATGATAAGGAACTATGAAGAGATGAGGTAGCTTAGGATTTATGTTCAAAAAGGTCTTTATTTTGTCAGTAATAGCACTGAAAACCTGAGTTCAGAGCAGCCTCCAAATATGGCCGCTTCGGACTACAACTTCCAAGCACCACAGCACCCCTCATCTCTGAGATACTAGGAAGTGCATCTGTTTCCCATTTCCTTGTAATTACTTCCCTATATAAGCCCAGCATTCACAAATACTGACTGCCAAGTATCGTTCTGTGCCCCCATGCCTGATCATACCAAGCCTTCTGACTTTCTGCCTGACTACCAGTGCTTTTGACTTTGTTTACATTTATTTCTGACTTTGTTTACTCGCCTGCCCTTTGACATTCTATTTGCAAATCAACTGACCCTTGCCTGACCACGACTTCAGATTGCTGTTTTGGATTTGGTTACCAGTTCGTGACACACCCGCTCTCCCCTTCGCTTGCATCTGTAAGTGCCTGCACCCTGACAAGATACTTTGCCAGCAATGGATGCAGCAGAGGAAGCAAAGCAGACTGCTCTCAGTGCTCAGGGGTGACTGTTAGGAGAACATCAGCAAATGATAAGTGCACTTAACACCAGAATGTTGCAATTAACAGCTGTTGTTTTGCAGGCCAGCCTGACACGCCCTTCATCCTCCTCCAGTGCAGCCCTGATGGTTCTATGACCCGAGAAGTATTCTGGGGGAGTTTCAGACTGTAAAGGATTTCTTCTTCAAAGCTCATTATATTTCATGAGTGGGTTAGTGCTGTTTGGGAGCGTGGGGCAAACACAGCAGCTTGTATGATTGATTTATTGAAATGTTCAAGCAAGTTTTTGATCAGCTGGAGGGTGTCAAAGTTAGTGAGAACCTGCTAACCATCAGACAGGGAGATAGGAGAGTGACCAACTACGCGGTAGAATTTCGCACACTATCAGCTGGAAGTGGCTGGAATGAGCCAAGGCCACCTTTCACCAGGGTCTGCGCCCTGAAGTGCTCACTGAACTGGCATGCCATGATGAACAACTCGTTCTCGACTCCCTCATCAACCCGGCCATCCACCTACGCCACCTTCTTAGAAACCAACCCTTGTTACAGTCACCTCCAGCTCTTCCTCCTACTCCAGCATCCCTGACTCTGATGGAGGTCTCCCATGCTCACTTGCAATGCTCAGAGAGGGATAGGAGGCATAGTGAAGGGCTGTGCTTCGATTGCGGTGAGTCGGGCCATCTAATGGCCAAGTGTCCTGTTTGCCTGCCAAACCCTAAAAGGGAGGATCTCACCCATCAAGAAACCTGTCCATCCAGCCCACTGGATCATGAATTTGTTCCCTCAGCATGTTCTCTCAAGATACCAGTGCTGTTAAAGCTACCAGACTCAACCCAAGTTCTCTCTGCCTTCATAGACTCAGGAGCAGAAGGGAAATTCATCAGTATAAATGCTTTCATCTTGGGGTTCCCATGACTCCAGCTTCACAATCCTCTGTTACATGTTGGTCCTGGGATTGAGATGCTGGCCTCTTCTGCCTCTCGGACCTGCTTGATCCATCCTGGTCGGAGTTTTTATCGCATCGCTCCTGTGAAGGATGGCCCCATGAGGACAGTTGAGGGTTACACCTGGAGGACGCTCTGGACTCTTACAGTAATGCTTTTATGGCTGAGGAC
>JAOPUC010000005.1:14309993-14327547 GCA_027564185.1 Cephalocassis borneensis
AATTTATTTTTTTTTTAATCCCCCCCCCCCCCCCCCCAAAAAAAAAAAAAAACCCCCAAACCTATTGATATTGTAGAACATCTTGCTTGAACATTTTTTAAAGCACAACACATAAAATTTAACTAAAAATTTGAGGTCTCGATGTCTGTCAAAATTCCAACAGGGCAAGGTATAAGAAATTAATTTGTAATAGTGTACAAAGTCCCACCCAAGTGTAAAACCATTCTATGCTTTGAGCACTGAACAGCACTGAGAAGGCCTGCAGATTTACTGTATATTAGCACAAAAATTGAAAATGTGTTAACCTAAAAATGGTGAAACTTTTTGAACCAATGCGGCGCTGTATGTAGCCTGTTTCCCAGCTAACGGTGTCCAAGCCACAGTTTTTCTAAGTTTCCATACAGACTGCTGCCCTTCCTACATTTCTGGGGTTTGGGGATCAGAAGAGTGAACATGTATACAGTAACATACAAAAGGGGAAAAAAAGAAAAAAAAAGTTAAATGCACACAGACCTGGTGTGCAAATAAAACGTATGTAATCTCATTAACCAAAAGTTTATGATTAGCAGTGACTGAAATCATAGTTGCCATTGCCCTCATGACTCCAGAAAAACTAAAGCATTGTGGGCTATTCTGTGCTAAAATCACTTTGCTTGACCCTAAGCATCACAGAACTTGGAAATAATATGAAGTGATGAAAAAGTTTGTTAAATGAAATACACTATATGAATATTTGAGCTCCAAGGTCCTGGTTCGATCCTGTGCTTGGGTTACTGTCTGTACCGTAACATTTTCTCCCAAAAACATCCAGGCAGGTGGCTTGGCTACTCTGTGTATGTGCATGCGCGTAGTGCTCTGTGATGCACCACCCAGCAGACTGGGTGGTCCACAGTCTTCCTGGGATGGGCTCCTGATCCACTGTGAACCTGACCAGGATTAAGCAATTACTGAAAGCGGGCATGTTACTCGAAAGAGGCCGTTCCTTCATCTAGAAGGACTTTACATCACAAATTTATAATAAATGTACGTGAAACATTTTAGCAATACATTATGTATTTTGGTTCCATGTTAAAATAGTGGTATTACAGGGTTTTTTTTTTAAAACTTTCTTTACACAATGTTTTAACAGTGGTCAAACGTAATCTGAATTTCAGAACCTTTACTTTTATAATTCAAGAATTTCACATTATTCTTTGCATCCAATAAACAGTTTCACAAAAACAAAAAGATTCTCATTTAACAGCTCATTTGGCACCAGTTCATACCTTTACTCGAAGATCTGTGATCGGTTCCATCAAAAGCTTCTATCAAGCAAATCCACTATATAGCCAAAGGTTTTTGGACACCTGACTGTCACACTTGTGTGTTTGTTGAACATCCCATTCCAGATTTGCTCCCCTTTGCTGTTAAAAGCAGCTCCACTCTTCTGGGAAGGCTTTCCACTAGATTTTGTGGAATGTAGGTGTGGGGATTTGTGTTCAATCAACCACAAGGGAATAGCATGAGGTCAGGCACTGTTGTTGGGTGAGGAGGTCATGGGTGAAACTGGCACTGCAATTCATCCCATTGGGATTGAGGTTCAAGCTCTGTGCAAGTCACTTGAGTTCTTCCACCCCAACCTTGGCAAACCATGTGTTCATGGACCTGGTTGTGTCCTAGGGCATCATGCTGGAACAGCTTTGGACTGGTGAAAAAAAGCTGTAATGTTACAGCATACAAAAGACATCCTTGACAATTGTGTGCTTCCAACTTTGTGGTAATAGTTTGGGGAAGAACCACATACGAGTGTGATAGTCAGGTGTCCATAAACCTCTGGCCATATAATGTTAATACCTGTGCAAAATAATTGCACAATAAGTTATCATGCTGCTTAACTTTAAGTCTTTAATGTGCATGATTCTCTCTTTTCCCTGTCAGTTGCTCTTAGCAAACAGTTGTACAGTACATCAAAACCAAGTATTTCCAGAGTAATGTCTATTGATCAAGATGGTGGCCATCAGGGACCCTTGTTCAGCTTCAATACTGAAATCTCACCAACACCCATGGAGCGCTTCAAGCTACTGATTTATGGTTAATAATCTGAATGCATCAGTGAGTTAATCCACTGAAAAAAAATCAAGGCATTACCAAAGCTGCAAGGACCTACCTGGGCCATCCTGTTTGCTCCTAGGCATAAAGGCCACAATTTCCACCAGTACCAAATACTGAATTGGTACTGCAACGGGAAAAAATATGCAATCCCTCAAGTTCCACCAAATCCTCCCTCTCTGTTTTGTTTATGTTCTATTATATATGAATAATTTATTATTCTATTTTTTTCTTTCAATAAAACTTTGAAAGTCCTACATCAAATATAGTGCATGCTTATTTCTAAACACAAACCAACCAATGTCAGTAACTGTTAACATCTCTCAGTGTACGAGTTGGCTGTCTTGATCTTCACTATAAATCTTGTGCAAAATATCTGCAGCATTGCCAGGCTCTAAACCTCCGGAGGAAGTTTTATTGCCTTTTCTTCCACCAGTGAACAAGTCTCTTGAAAATCTGTGCCACTTGGGCCATGTTCAGAGCTGGAGTGGCCCTCATCAGCCTCTTTAATGCGCTCTGGACATGAAGGTTGGTCAGAAGCAGAGCTCTCAATCTGATCCTGCCTGCAGGTTTGATATTTGTGACATTTGCTCCTGGCCTCTCCTACTTGTCCACCTTGTGGTTCTTGACCTTTTTTGGGCTCCTCTTCTTGCTTGTCATGAGTCTTAAATGTGGCTGTCTCTACATGGTCTATCTGATAATAGAGAACAGAAGCTGACTCATTCAGACTGTGAGCATCCTCCTGGTTCTCCTTAATGCATAGCAGGGTTGCTCCTCCTGGAAAAGTGTCCTGAAAGAACATTTGGTCTACCTCAACCATACTCTCAACCTCCTCCTGGCTGCTCAGCTCCTCGTGCAAGAGACACAATTTTGGACTGGGACTCTGCACCTCCTCTCTGTGGGCCTCCTCCTCCTGCTCCCGTCTCCTTGCCTGCTCCTCAGCACTCTGCAGGTGGAGCACTGCCGTCTCATTCTCATGCTCCAGGCTATGGCAGTGCTCCTCTAATAGTTCCTGCTCACTTGAGGACTCTGTCTTCATCTCTACTCCAGAATCTAGTGAAGAATGGGCACATGAAGGACCAGGATTCAGCTCGGTTTCCTTCCCACAGTCTTCTCCAGGTTTTGAGCCTAGCACATGCCTCTTCTCCCGGTCTAGTTTCATAATTGTGTGTAAGAAGTGAGTGCGAACACGGACAGGGTTGAATTCAATCCGTCCTGCTGCATTATGGCAGCCATCACGAGAACAGCCACACGGGAAGGACATGCGGTCCACCTGGGATAGAGAGATGGAAAAGAGAGGGAAAATGAGAGAGCATTGCCTTATTATATTTAAAATATAATTCACACTGCTACAAAGACGTTCATATTAAGGTCCTGATAAAAGGGATTAATATAGGGAAAATCACTGAATGCTGGCAACATGGTATCCATATTGTGCAAGATAAAATGTTAGATTAAATGCAGGACTCATCCACTTCACTTGCATGTAAATTGTTAATAAACTTACAGATCAGGAGTTTAAATGTACTGTGTTTAATAGAAACATGGATTAAGCCAAATGAGTATGTAGCATTAAATGAAGCTTGTTTCTCCTAGATAGTTATATACACCAACCTCATCTAACTGGCAGAGGAGACATCAGTTATTTATAATGATTATCTAGGCATCACACAAAAACATGGACATACATTCAATGTGTTTGAAGTTCTTTAATGTACGTAGCCACACACACACACACACACACACACACTACCCAGGAGATTTCACAAATAATTTTATAGACTCCCAGAGCCATATTCTGAATTGGTAGATTTCATATCAAACCTGGTTGTTTCCTTGGACAAAGCCTTAGTTGCTGGAGACTTAATATTCACTTTGACAACTCAGAAGACCCTTTGAAAATAGCATTAGTGTACATTCTAGATCCAGTAAGAGTTCATCAGAATGTCATAGGATCTACTCATAATGGTGATTACACTCTCGATCTAATACTCATTCAGATTAAATATAGAAAACCGTCACACTTCCACAATCTGAAGCCATCTCTGAACGCTCATCTCATTTGAAATATGTATTAGTGATGTATGCACCTTGCCACGCTATTGCGTCAAATGTACAGTCGTGTCAACTACTTCATAAAGTTTTCAATAGTCTCCCAGAGTGATCAACTTTGACAGGACCACCGGAAGACCCCACAGAACTTGATCAGGCAACTGAATGGTTAGAGTCAACATTCCACTATAGTTTAGATAAATGTAGCTCCACTTAAAATGAAAATTAGGAGAGAAAAAACTAACACCCTGGTAAAACAACCAAAAACAAGCTACTTAAAAATTAGGATGTAAATGGCATCAATCAAAATTGGTAGTATTCCAACTAGCATGGAAGGAGAGTCTCCTGAAGTACAGAAAAAGCTCTTAGTGCTGCTGGATCAACGTAGCTCTCCACCCTAAGAGCGCAGAAGAAAAAATCCTAGATTCTTATTTAACACTTTAGCAAAATTAACTAGGAATAAGACCACCATAGAAACATGCACACCTGCAATATGTAGTAGCAACAATTTCATTAATTTTTCAATGGCAAAATTGAAAATGAAACAAAATTCAAATTTGATTTAAAAGCAAGACAATTTGATAAGTAACCCTTAAGATAACAATACAACTATCAGATCAGCATTTAGAATGTTTTACCCTCTTTAAAAGCAAATCAAACCAACATGTGTACTAGATTCCATACCTACACAATTCTTCAAACAGATAAAACCAGATGCAATTAAACCTCTTCTAAAATGAAGTAAATAAATTCTTTCCTGAGCACTGGCATTGTACCCAAATCCTCTAAACTATAAGTCATCAGGCTCCAGATTAAAAAAATAAAATAAAATAAATTTGACCCTTGTCAGCCATCCAATTATAAACAAATATCAAACCTGCCCTTTATCTCCAAGAAACAGCTCCTAGAAGCAGCTGTGGCACTGCAGTTAGATTCATCTACATAGGAATAACATCCATGAAATGAATCAGTCAGGACTGAGACCTCATCATAGCACAAAGATAGCACTGGTTAAAGTAGTAAATTACCTACTACTGGCATCTAATCAGGATTGTGTCTCCTTGCTTGTGTTGGTTGAACTTGGGTGAAGCCTTTGAGACCATTGTTAATATTCTCCTTGATAGAGTACAAAATGTCAGTTAAGGGAACAGCCCTCTCCTAGCTCATATCTTAGTTAACTGATCGTTATCAGTTTGTTGATATAAATGGTGACGTTTCTCTGCATACTAAGGTAAAAGTTTGGTATTCCACAAGGTTGTCTTTGACCCACTGTTTTTTTTTTCTTTGTATAGGCTACCTCTGGGTATCACACGTAAGCATGGTATTAGCTTCCACTGTTATGCCAATAAGACACAGTTATGTTTCAGCAAAGCCAGATGAGAGGCACCAGCTTAATAAAACTGAGGAATGTGTACAGGACATGAGACACTTGATGCTTATTAATTTCCTTCTACTCGAGTCTGACAAGACAGAAGTACTTGTACTAGGACCATGTGTAGCTAGAAGTTAGTTTTCTGATTACATTGCAACTTTGGATGGTCTTTGTTTCTTCATGTACAGTAGTAAAAGACCTCAGGGCAATCATTGACTCCAGTCTTTCATTTAAAACTCATGTAGATATGAGGATATCCTTTCATCTCAGAAATATTGTTAAGATGCCTCACTACATGATGCAGAAAAACTAGTTCATACCTTTGTTACCTCTAGGTTGGATTATTGTAATATCTCTAGATGTCCCAATAAGTACATAAGCTCCAGTTAGTCCAAAATGTAGTAGTAAGAGTCCTTACAAGAACTAGAAGATATGAGCAGCAAAATCAGCACCTTAATTCACCCTACTTGAGCAACCAGGGGAGCATAAAGGCACCACATAAAACAAGTTAGAGTGCTTTTGCCAAAGAACTCATGCATACACTCTCCCTCTCTATGCTCAGACAACCTCGTAGATGAAGACAAGAATGATGCGCTCAAGCGCTACAGCCTTTACACCAACAATCTGTGCCATCACTGGCCCACCACCAGGACATGGCACAGCCAGCCCCCACCAGCGACCTCACCCTAGGCCAGTTTGGGCTCACCACCACCTGTTCTGACTGCATTCACTTCACCTGCACTTCCCCAGGTTTCATTAGAACACCATGTTTTTGCATGGAGATTTGGGTTGCATCTGTTCTCTCCCCACTCACAGCACGAGTCTGACACTGGTATAGAATACAGGTCTGAGCATGAAACTCCCACTACCCACATGGAACCACTCCTGCAACATCTCCTGGAAATGAACCTCCAGCAGCAGCAAATGACAAGAGCTTGCAAAAGGCCTACAAGTCACCACCCAGGAGCTGCTGTAATAGCAAGCCAGAGCCTGTCCTCTCCCTGGCTGCCTTCCAGACCCCCAGACAAGAGGTCCTGCTCACCCCTCTGACAATTTGGAAGCCTAACTAAATGTTTGAGCAGATGGCATATAGAGAAGGTTGGCCTGAAGAGGAATGAGCCCAGGCTCTGGCTCCCCTCATGATGTGTGTCTGGCTCAGGGATGCAAAAGACTGGACCACAAGTCTCCCCCCGCTAACTCACTTGAAAGGAACTTTGGGCAGGAGCAGAACAAATGGCTGAGGAACTTTGGGCAGGTGCACTTTGCTGAGGGCAAAGATCAGCAGCTGGGGCAGGCAATCCCCTGGTCCACCATGGGGTGGACCATCACCACACCAAGTGGCTGGCCCAAGATGTTGACCTGCTGGTAGTTCCTCACTTGAGAGTGGACATGGTGATGCATCTAGCCCACTCCCACCCTTTGGGCAGCCACCGGGCCAACCAGAGCACCCTAGAAAGATCAAGGACTGGTTCCCATGGCTGAGGATAAATGCAGAGGCCAGGAGATTCTGCCAGTGGTGCCCCCAACATCAGCGCACCGCCCCAAAGACCCACTTCTGCCCTGCTTGTGCCACTCCCAATCATGGGCATGGATCTGGTGGGTCCCCTTCCCAAGTCTGCCCAGGGCCATGAGCATATCCTTATCATAGACTACACCACCTGGTACTCTGAGGCAGTCCCTTTCCAGAAGGCCACCTCCAACCCCCCCCCCCCCCACACACACACACACACACACGCGCGCGCGCACAGGGAACTGGTTCTGCCATTTTCCCAAGGATATGCTCACGGACCAAGGAACCCCCATTTATGTAAAAAATAAGTGGCAGATGTGTCAGCTGTTGCAGGTCAAGCAGATACACATATTGGTGCACCATTCCCAAACCGACAGGCTGTTTGAGAGGTTCAACTAGACCATGAAGCAAGTAATGGATGAAGATGGCCAGAATGAAGACTTCTTTCTCCCCTACATCTTGTTCGCCATCCGGGAGACACCCCAAGCATCCACCGGCTTTAAGCTGCTGTTTGGGAGAAGGCCCCAGGGCCTGTTGGATGTGGCCAAGGAGGCCTGGGAAGAGCACACCTCTCTATTCTGGACCACAGTTGAGCATGTGAAAGGGATGTAAGGGCACATCGATAAGGTGGTCCCCATTGTGTGCGAACACATGCTCGCCACCCAGGCTGATCAGAGCCGCCACTACAACCACTTGGCCCAGCTCTGGAAGTTCCGGCCTTTTGACTGCATGCTGCTGCTTATTCCCACCACTGACAGCAAGTTCCTCGCACGGTGTCCGAGTGTGTTGGGTCAGTGAACTACCACCTGCAGCAGCCGGGTAAGCGCAAGGACACTCAACTATACCATGTTAAATCAGCTGAAATGCCAAGTTGAGCCCCTTCCTCTGCTCTCAGCCCACACCCTTGTGTCCCCAAATCCTCCAGGACATGCACCAGTCCAGCTGGGAAAAGAGCTCTCTGAATGACAGCATCAAGAGCTGCTGGACCAGTACTGTATGCAGAGGAATTCACAGCAGAACCAAGCTGGACCCACCTGATCCAGCATGACATCCAGACCCCCAGGGTAATAAGTTGTGAACAGCCCAACCATATCCCAGAGGCCTGCCATCATGCGATCAAGCAGGAAGCGGCACAAATACTGCAAACAGGGATCATAGAAGAGTCCACCAGCCACTGGTCAAGCCCCACTGTTGTGGTGCCCATGCCTGACAGAAATCTGAGACTATGCAATGACTTCAGGAAGCTCAACACTATCTTGGACTTTGACAACTACCCCCTGCCTTGAGTGGATGATCTGATCGGCAGGCTCAGGGGGCCCACTTCATCTCAATCCTGGACCTTAGCATGGACTACTGGCAAGTGGCCCTGCCGGCCCAGGTCTGCCCCAAAACTGCTTTCACCACTGTGCCAGGCCAGTGGCAGTATCGAGTCCTCCTGTTCGGCTTCCATAGGATACCAGCAACCTTCCGGCAACTCATGGATATTGTGCTGCACCCCCACTTACCTGGATGACCTCATCCACCTGGGCAGATCATCTGCACCACCCAAGATCCACCCTGGGGGAGCTGAGAAAGGCTGGGCTCACCATTAACCCCTAGAAGCACTACCTTGAGTTGGCAGAAGCACAGTACCTGGGATACTGCATCAGTTGGAGAATAAAGTTGTTCAACAGCCATCATATGTAAATTTGTGAAATTCCTCTCTGCATTTAACCTATCTGAAGCAGTGAGAACACACATTAGCAATGAACGCACACACACACACACACATACCCAGAGCAATAGGCAGCCATGCTAACAGCGCCCGGGGAGCAGTTGGGGGTTAGGTGCCTCGCTCAAGGGTACCTCAGCCTAAGGCCACCCCACGTTAACCTAACACCCCCCAACACACCGTATTCAGTACATTTTATATGCTCCACTTTATCCATCCTATATTCAGCATTCAGATGGATTCAGCCTATTTGAAGGTATTTGTGCAAGACTTCTGGTTAGCCACTTCCAGTTATTATAGCTGACTAGTATGTATTCATCACAGCATCCATCAACAAGGCCATTTAACAGCTCATAGTTAAATGTTAAGAAAACAGAATAGTTAAATGTCAGGAGAATATTAGCACAAAGGTTTGAAGTTAGACTGCAAAGTTAAACGTTACTGAGATCAGCTGGTTGTTTGATAGCTCAGGGGTGTCCAGTGTTCCTACACAACAACTGCTGCAGACAAAGGGATTAAATTATTTCACAAATTAATTGTTCCCTGATGCATCCATGAGACAGGCAAGCTAGGAAGCTAAAATTAGCTACGTCTGCTCATAAAAGTAGATTGCACAGTCAAATAGGTACGTCCATAACTCAGAATTAGCAGCTAACAAAATGCAGATATTAGTTAATATCAGAGTTTGATGCACCTGCACAATGGTCATTTCAGATTTATATACACACGTGTGTACACACACAGCAGATCTCTGACCTGGCACTTGATGCCTGCTCTGCTGCATCCACATTGGTGTGGGTCACAGTAGAAACGGCAGTCACAGCCACATTCCTCACGTGACAGCCGGATGGCACGCAGCTCCATTTTCTCTCGGGCATCAATGCGGGCGATACCCGAGGCACGCAACAGCGCCCGTCGCCGCTTGGTAGGCAGTGGCTGTAGGAAGAAGCAATCGTCCACCTCGACACTCTCCACATCCAGATCCTCATCAGAAACATCATCCAGCGTCAGCAGGTCAGCCTGGGCACAATCCACTGTGCCGTTCCGTGTCAACTGGAAATTGATGTTAAACTCCCTCATAACACTGATCTATTTTATCCTAACTTATTTAAATAATTTTAGTTTTGCAATACTCTTATTTCATGCTTGAATTTTTAACCCTTCTTCCAAATAACCACATTCTCCTTATATTACAACACTGTCTTACTACCTAATTCACATCATAACAGGTTGCAGAAAGCTGCTGAACCAGACATACATTTGATTAAGTAGTGAAACTCTATACCCTAATATTCCCTTTAAAAATATCATGCCATTTATCCTTTTCTTTTTTTCCTTTCTTAAAAGAGAAATTCATGCACTAAAATGCTGCATATATAAAACAAAATGCATCACAGCACACTTGTATTAAAGAGTAATAAATCTGAACCTTCATCTTGCGAGCATTCAGCTTCTCTTGACGCAGGTGCTGGCGTAGGATGTGGCGGTGGCTACTTTCTTGCTCACGGGCAAATTCCCCCAGTGTATACTGACGTATAGCACAGTGATGCCGTGCCATGCCTAGTGAGCTGCCACCTTGGCTAGGGACACTGGTGAAGCCTTGCCTTCTGGAGAAATAGTAAACCGTCACTGCGTCAAACCGCACCCGCTTATGGCCAAGAGAGGTTTTTTGCCTCCTAAGAATGGAGGTGGCTAAAAGGAGAAATGAGAGAGGTGGTTAAGAGTGGCTGTTTCCCATGAGTTGACCACTTGCCATTTGTGATGTAGGACCTGTTATTAAAATATAAAAAGCATTAAAAAATGAAAAGAATCACAAGTTACATTGGCCATTGCAAAGGAGCAATTGTTCTCTACATATATTTTACTTGACAGGTATGTTAGGATGCTAAGCATACCATCATAATGCTAGGTTTATCTGAAAGCATTTTTTGTATAGCAAGAAATGTAAAAACTAACAAGCGTTGCCAGGCAAAACAAACCTCGCCCGGTAGGATTTGTGAGGAATATGAAGGAAGATATCACGAAAAAACAAATTTGACCTTTTTCGTGACCTTGTGTGTGAACATGCTTGGCCAATAAACATGGTTCTGATTGCTGCTCTCAGCCAATCAGAACACACTGTACTGCACAATTGTTACACTCTTACAGCACGATGACAGTGGCTACCGCCTCTATATGAAGCAGTAGCCCCAAAAACTTTGACCAGATGACCCCCCAAAATGTTGGAGGTTCTATTTGAGGCCAATGCCCACCTATCCTGAAAGTTTCATGAAAATTGGTCCAGCCGTTTTCTCATATCATTAACAAACACACCCCACCGAAAACCATACCTTGCCCCCTGGTGGACTCTGTCCCAGGCGAGGTAAAAATTAAGGCATGATGCATCTTATTTGACATGTCATGTCTTGCATAGTTTTTGGCCCAATTCCAATTCACCTCTTACCCTATCCCTCTGTTTTACAGACCCCCACATAGGGTAGGGCATCCAGTTTCTTTTGGGGATCGATGGGTATTGCTCATCTATCCCTCCAAACAGAGCGTTTTCACATGCAGACTCCAAATGGAGTGGTAGAAGAAAATTCCCAGCATAATTCCTGAGCTGAGGCAGTGCAACATGGAACATGCCTTCCAATGAAGGGAAAGAAGCCCATAAATGTAAGTATATATCAATGTCTTAACGATATAATGGTGTCCCATTTCCTAGGTAAAAATTTCCAACCCCTACCCCATGTAGCTCTGTCCTGAAGGGCCAGTACCTGTAGTTTTGGAGTGCCCTCAACTGGATACAGCTAAAGGAGAGGAACTGGGATTGGGCCTCTCAAAAATAAATAAATAAAAATCAATAAATAAATAAAGCGTAATTAGAAATTTCACACAACCAATTCCAAAAACTAGTTCTAAAAATATTTCCTCTTAAAAAAAAAAAACCACTGCAAATTGCAAACAATTGTCATCTCTCTCATTATACATGCAAATAAACTGTGAATCCCAAAATAATCTATTTGTTTAAAATTATCCTCATTTCTCCAGGAGGTCTATGATTGCCTTGATCATATACTGCTTCTTACGATGGCACATTAGGGCCATTGCAGGTTCTATATTATTTTTAAAAGTGCAAAGGTGAGGCAGGGGGTAATATTCTGAGGTGGAGGAAGAAGGGAAAAAAAACCCCCATCATTTCCCAGACAGAAGTTGCAAATTTATGATTTAAAAAAAAAATAAAAATAAAACCCCAAGAACTTGAGAGATTAAGGTCACAAACTTGCGAGGAAAAAGAAATGGAAAACTTTGCAAGGTTGGATCAACATCACACAACAGACGCCATGGCTGAGCCGAGAGTTATAAGAAATGTAGTCTTCCCTCCTTGATCGCGCAATATATAAAGAAAGTGCCAAGAGATTTTCAATTACGTGTCCTAGAATGCACTGCAGCCATCTAGCAGGGTAGCACATGGTTGTTGTGCTTCCTGGATGCAACAGGAAATGAACATTTAAAGCACACAGCTTTGTTTATCCTTGTCTTTTTTTTTTGTCTTAACTGTTAAAGAGCTGTTTCCATTACCTTCAGTGTGTGGATTCTTCTCATCTGCCAAAATCTGTTACTTTGAAACAGCTGAGAGTTATAGGAAATATATAGTCTTTACTCCCTGATTACACAATATAAAAAAAGTATAACATGCTTTGAGATTTTTAACTACACTTCCTAAAGTGCACTGCAGATGTAAAAGCATGTGATTGTATCATCTGAAGAGAGTTTTTCCTATTGTAAATTTGTGACATTTTAATCTCAGAATTTGAAGGGGGGTGGGGGGGTGGGGGTGTTTCGCGCAAATGTACGAATTTATAATCTTGGAAGTTCTAAGGTCCCCCCAGAATATTATTCCCTCCTTCAGCTCCATATTTTTTTGACTTACAATGGATCGAAAATGTAATTGTCATTTACTTAGAATATTAAGTAAATTTAAAAAAAAAAATTTTAAACTCAATGCTCAAAAAAAAAAAAACCCCACACAAAAAAAACAAAAAACAAAACACACCCGTAAGCAGTTAAAACACCAGTGACCTGGAAGTGTTGCTCCAGAATGAATGAAGCCCATGCAGCAACAGATGTAATTGTGTGTTATGGTCAGAGACTAAATTTAAACTTTTTAACCATTGATCTGTTTTTTTTTTTTTTTTTGTGCGCGCGGGGGGGGGCAGACTGCATGGACATTTTTTTTATCCTGAGCTCCCGTTACTGCATACAATATATAATAATATCCCCCCATGTCCGTCTACCTTTCTCCGACCTCCCAAAAACATGGTACGTGTGCGTGCGCATACATGCATGCTGCCCCAAGATGGACTGGTGTCCTAGCCAGTGTGCATGCTGCCTTGCACGCAGTGTTTCCAGGCTCGGCTCCAGATCCACCAGGAGGGATAATACAGTTACTGAAGATGGTCAGTCGGTGCATTTTAAAGCGCAAAATATTACTAACTGCAATTATCATTCAAATTATCTTTTACGCTGTTTTGATTAGCTGAGCGAACTGCAAATAACTGCCTACGTATAATGGTCTGCTCATGTGCAGTTACTTCACACTTTTGTCAACATTTGTGTCACTTTTGGCTCGCTTCCATAAATTGACAATGTGTTGGCTTTTTAAATTGAAAGCATAAACGGTGGGGAAAAAAAACCCTGACTGAAGTTGACATGTCTTTCAACAGTATCAAAAAGAATTTTTGGATGGAGCTTATTACATCAAAAGAGACATTCATTTGAATGATCAAACAATTATTGAACTCTTCAAAATATTGTGATTTGTTAGCATCTTGCAATATTTGCCTCCAGAACTTGCAAATAATTGCTTGCACGCCACTAACAAACCACAATATTTTGTTCAACCTCGTCCTATAATTACATTTACTTTCCCACATTTTCATAAAAGGTGCCGATAATTAAGACCTATTTTCATTCAAACTATAAGCTCATTCCACTAAGCAAAAATGCCATTCCTGGTACATTAGCGTTGCAAGTGTGAGCTGAACTTTTGACCCTTGTGGCCTCTTACGTGTGAGAGAACTGCAGGGGGCATTGAGGCTGTCACAGCTATCCACGCTGTCGCTGCTTGACACGTCGTCATCTGATTCTTTAAGCGTTGAGCATGGTGAGCCACTGTCCACCTCCTCAAATCTGCGTTTTAGGCCAAGAGTCGATACCGTCTCCATGGAAACTTGACGTTCTGAGGACATGACGTACAGTACATGATTGGGTCACACAAGTAACGAAGCCACAACAGAGAAATAAAAGCAGCAGCCAAATTAAAACTCTGTGGAGTGTAGTAATTAAGCTCCTACTAAAATGTGCATCAGACAAAAGTAATTATTTTGGTATCACAGTTTTAACCAAGGCCCTGTCCACACAGCAATGGATTCAGGTCAATCTAATAAAATTGTTTATCATTTCGGCCTGGCGTCCACATGGCACCGGCGTTTTGGATGCCCCAAAACGAAATCTTTTGAGAACGGGTTCCAGAGTGGAAAAATCTGGCAACGTCGCCGTTGTGAAGTCGTCTGGATGAGAAGAACGGATTTGTTTATGATGACGTTACAACCACATGACTGTGAGTGCTTCACGCCGGGTAGAAGTGTAACGAACTCGATGCGAGTTGTCAACAAATAAAAAGGAAAAAAAGGGGAAAAAAAGGAGCGATCTCACCTCTTCAGATGTTGGTTTACGTCCGACAATACATTCCTCAAAAAGGGCGTAGAAGAACAAAGTAATCCACCAATGTGTAGCATTCAATTTATTCCGGACCATTAAAGAATTCTGGAGGATATCAGAATGTTGGCGTACCGACTTCCATCTGCCCCCATTCATTCCTCTTTCCACGTCTCCATTCAAAAAACAAGCACGTGATTTAAAAGGGACTATATCCATAGGATAGGGAGTGAGGTTTTGTGTGCGTGTGACAGTGACAGGGTGAGTGATACTTCTATTGTTCTAGTGTCTCTGATGGGACCGTCTTACAGTGCACATAGAGGGTGTGGCATGTGTATTGCATCTTTTTCAGCAAGCATTGCATTGCCATACGTACCTGATATTTTACTGATCCGTTGCCCATGTGGACACGATATTTTAAAAAAAAAAAAAATCTTGTTGCCGTTGTCGTGTGGATGTAGCCAAAGACTGGCCTGGACTGATTTAGCCATCATGGCAATGCTACAGTTTATCAAAACACTCAGACAATTTATGGGGAATCTTAGAAAGGTCAGAAAGCTTACAGGACAAAATAAGAATTGCTTATCAACAAATGATATTCTGCAAACACTACTCCATTAACCCTTTCTAGCACTACACAAGCATTTTATTCCACCAGCAGAATGGAGATTGATTTATCAGACTTTTCAATCTGTATAAACAAGTGATTTTTAATCTTTTTATAAGATTAGTCAGGACACTGTCAGGTTTCTGTGTGTAGAGTATCATGACTGTGTTTGGCTGCTGGTAACCAGGGCGATGGGAAAGGGGAGGGGTGCGAGTCCTTTGCTGAGCAAACAATTCACACCTATCCACAATAACATTAGTACAGGCGTAAAACAGACAGCACAACTAAAGCTTTTCTGATAGTAAAACACCATATACAACTGCCACAATAAAATTAATATTTAAACCATGTCAAATTCCCTCCTGTGCCAGGACCTGATCTTCCCAGGCAGTCTCCTGTCCCAGTACTAACCAGTCCCTTAAGGCGCACTGGGTGGCACCGATGTCTGTCTGCTTCTCTAGCACTTAGCCCCTCATCTATTACATGATGTTTGTCCTTCGAGGTCAAAGATGACCATGACTTCTATTTGGTGGGTGGCGGTTGTGCATCCGGAGGTGACTGAGGAGGCCAATCCAGGCTTTGAAGGTATGCCCACATGTTGGGTATGCGTTGGTAGGTGCTGTAGTGGGGATGGCGATAGCTCAAGCTGTCTGCACAGCTAATTTCTTCTAGGCCTTGGTGATGTGTTTCATCTCTGCTGCACGTGCGCCACTGGTGAGCTTTGCTCGCCATGCTGGACAGTCCTGAGCAAATGACTCCCAGGAGTAGAGATCAATTTGTAGGATTTTTAGGGACAATGAGATCGTCCTTGAAGCATTTCTTCTGCCCCCCAGAAGAGCACTTGCCTTGGCACAGCTCTCTATACAACTGTCTGGGCAGTCAACTATCTGGCATCCTGACAACATGGCCAGTCCATCTGGCTTGGGCTTTCTGTAAAAGAGTGGTCATGCTGGGAAGTCCAGCCCATTTTAGGACCTCCATGTCTGGGAGCCTATTACATAGCTAGGGTTACAGTGGGGGGCCTTGTCCTCTGGTAACCACAAGAGCTTGACTTCCTATTCACATCTGTATTGCAGTGTCCCTCACCAGATGGCAGTAGGTACCCTTTTTTTATGATGGTATGACCCTACCATGAGTAGAACTCACAATCTCCTGGTCGAGAGCTGGACACACTAAACTTTGTAGAGTAGGTAAAAGAAATACTTGCAAAAGACCGCAAATTCTTAAAGCCCCAAGGGTCTACTTTCATATGATCCATTAACCACATCACAAATAAATTCAAGCTGAACATAGCCATCCCGAAACAGGTGGAAATTCCATTTTTTGGCCTCTGGTTAAAAATAAATAAATAAGTTAAATATCCTAATAATAAACGGAACAGAAGAATAAACAAAACTGTAGATTTTCTCCTTCACACTACCCTTTAAAAAACTCAAAGTATAATTACATCCAAACTGCTGGTCATTATATCAGTATGTGAAATAACATGACAGAAAATGTTCTACTTGCGGACAATGAAAATACTTTATTTGCCGACTCTCTATGTCTCGGGTCTCTGTGTGCTAATGAAACACTTTAATGTGTGCAGTAATTAGCGTCAGAATGGAGCACCCTTACTCAAGGCTCCAGCCAGACGATTCAATTTACACAATCAATGCAGGCGGCTCTGTTATTGTAACAGAGGACAGATTGGAGGGCCACTCGACCTCCAAACAGGACAGTGTTTTGTGTGTGTGTGTGTGTGTGTGTGTGTGTGTGTGTGTGTGTGTGTGTGTGTGGGCTACACAAGACTATAGAGATGAGATCACCACATCAACAGCAACCAGGCCTTGTTGCTATGCAACAGCAAGTGGTTCTGCCCACACACATCTCTGTCCGCTAATAGCATCATGGCCTGCCCGAGTAGGCGTTTAACACACTCACAGCTTTATTAACTAATTCTGAAATAAGTTAGTTTTCCCTTTTTAACAGTAGACATGAAGGCCAAACTGCTTAAATCAGTAATTTGGACAGAAATTTAATTAGCACAATTTGCCCTCCACCTTTAATGATCAGCCTGGAAATATTTGGTGATTGAAGTGTGCTTTAGTTTTGTACTGTAGCTATGAGGCTAATGTGGCCAAAAACTAAGAAAAAAAACATTTCGATATGCCTTATTCAGAATCACAGACTTGCTTATGTGGTTTCTGATACTGTATGAAACACTATTATCTGTAGAAATGGGTAAAAGAAGGTTCCAGAGCTAAAAACAGCAGCAGATCTGACTTAAAGCCCATACAGTGGTGTCATGCCACATGATCATTAGACTCCTGATCATTAGAAGTCATGGCTTAAAGATTGAAGTCAGAATGGTATGTTCCACAATCATATTACACAATCTGACCAATTCCAGTAGCCTATGGCTAAACCAGCTTTTAAGCATGTTTTACATGAGTACATGTCTCGTCTCATCTCATCTCATTATCTGTAGCCGCTTTATCCTGTTCTACAGGGTCGCAGGCAAGCTGGAGCCTA
>JAOPUC010000005.1:14584565-14594807 GCA_027564185.1 Cephalocassis borneensis
ATTTGTTTGTTTTTCAATTGAATTGTACAGGTTATAGGTCACATTAAAAGGTGGGAAAAGTTTTGAAATTATTTATCGTGCTCTCATTTTTTTTTTACATCAGAAAAACCGATAATTTTAACAGGGTGTGTACACTTTTTATATCCACTGTAGAGTAAAGGAAAAAAAATAATGGACAAAAGTGAAATTTTCCAGTCCATGTTCAAGAGTTCATTGACTCCTTTTACTACAGTTAGTGCTGTGCTGTTAAATGTCTTATTTTAGTGGCTTTCACAGACTGTGGAAGAGATGATGGTGCGTCGCTAAGCACTAGAACATATTTCTAATTAATTACACGTTTTGATTAACACTGGATTAGCTTTAAGTACAGTTATGAGATATTGTTCCCTGATGAACTAAAAGATCTTCGATTCCAAAGCACCTCTGAACATCGGCCATGACTATCATCTCTGGGTGATGATGTATCTAGGATTGCAATATATAGATCTATTTTACAGTATGTATGGTGGGGGTGAGAGCCTAAACCAAACTGTGCTAAATCACTTGCTATGAGAATAAACTATAAATGTGTCTGTACCTGAAGGATGGTTCCGTAGCACACTAAAGCGGTGCCGCAGCCGTGGTGAAGACAGGTTCCAGGGTGAGAACTTGGATCGGATTCTGCCCTTTTGATGTTGATATTCACTCCGTACCTCCTCTTTCCTTCTCAAACCCCGGCGAAATTTTTTCTGTCGAACGTGGCCCCACGACGCTCCCCCGCTCGAGTAGCCCTCCTCCTCGGCTCCTCCTCCATCCTGTGGCCTGGATGATGAGGACGTAGACGACGAGGATGCCGGTGTCTCAGAGTCTGAGTCCTGACTGAACGTAAAGTCCATCAGTTGTGTTTTTTCCTCGGCTGTCAACTGGAGCTTCTTAAGTGATAGCTTGGATTTGGAGTCACTCGCCATTTTTTGGCCACTTTCTGTCTGAGCAGAAGGAGTTTGAGATGCCTCATCATTTTCAGGAACGGTTACTGGCACAGATATGGAGGTAGTGAGATCTGGACCTTGGTTCTCCTCGGTTTCAGTGGGTGGGGACACTATGTTGTGGACGGTGCGGGGTTTCGGGATGGGCACTCGAGAACTACGTGGTGCTGGCACTGGAACGGTGACAGGACAGGAAGACTCCTCACCTTTTTGGACATCATTGTCCTGTGACTGTGCCTGGCTTACTGGACCCAATTCTGTAGGTATGCCAGGCTTATTGGTGCCTTTGGCACCACTCAGTACCAGTTGGTCCTCATGCTGTGTGAACATGCTGGACTCTGTGGTTTCATCACAGTCTGGATCGATAGATATTTTATAGGAGCCTTTTCTCTTTACAGAGCGACACATCACAGGAGTCACATTTAACACGCTCCCTTCATTTTTCCCGGTCTGATCCTCACTTTGCTCATTATGACTGCCCTGTGTCCTCTTTCCATCCTGTATGGATGGGAAAAAAATTATACTGCACTTACATTGACATGGAGCCATTTAGCATACACTCTTATCCAGAACAACAAGAGGTGCAATCAGTTTTAATTGGATGAGTGAGCTGTTCAGACTGGAGACCTTGTTCCTCTACTGAGAAGCCTGGAGACTGAACCAGCTACATCTCATCTCAGTGAAAATGCAAGTATCATTATGATTATGATTAGATATGGCACTGATCTGATATCTAGGATGGGAAAGATCCGTGTTTATGGCATTAGAGCTGTGTTACTTACGCCTATAGTGACGTCACATGCATTGTACGTTATTACACACTCCGCTGTCTAATCAAATCAACAGCAAGGAAAAACTAAGCAATTACACAGCCTGATGATAAAAAAAAATGTGATTATTTCATTGATTCAAATAGTCATGGATGTGTATCGTGATTTATCGTCACATGATATTACTACATGCCCAGTACAGACTGATACTCCAGGTTTTAGAAAGGGAAAACTGGTATTGTACCAGCTCTAATTAATTATGATGATTATATACTCCATTTCAAAACCTATTCCTGAGAAATGAAAGGGATGTTGCATTAAACTGATAAACAAGATATGTTTTGTAAACCAAGCATAATACTGCTTTAGTACTGAAAAGTCTTGTGATAAAAACACCTAGAATACGATCCCACAGGCAATAGGGACTTTACAGCACTTCACACACACACACACACACACACACACACACACACACACACACACACACACACACACACACACACACACACACACACAGAGGCTTATGTTTTCTCTCCCTGCAGCACCACGTTACACGATCATCAGCAAAATACAACCCGAGCGTGCAGAAATACAACCCAGCACAATGTGTCCACTGGCATTGCAATAACACATGCCTGCATTCTTATTTCCAGTGTTAGAGGAAGCAATCTTTCATAATGAGCCCCGGTAGAGCAGATCTCCCACCCAAATACAGAACACGGATTTGTATTATAATTAAATCAACATTGTGACACTAATAGAGAAGACTGAAAGACAGGAGCACTAATACACAGTGTAATTAGCCGTGACGCGTTCCATACCTCTACACCTGCACACGGATCTGATTCTCTCTTCTCCTTTATCGGCTCTGAATGCTGCTCACAGTAAAACCTCCCTGTGGACAGAGCAAAGAGTAAACAGCCAAAACTGACGACATGACTGCTGGCATGCAATCATGGTACATTACTCTACGGAGATAGGCTCACATGTTCCAAACAATCCAAATATGTATTCGTTCACATCCATCTGTAATGCACATAGCACAACATGGAGTACTTGTGTAACATTTAGCGTTGCACTAGTGATAAAGCCTTTAACAGTGAAATAGCTGACCGGTGTCGGCGTAGAAGGTGTATCCTCCCTGGCGCAGTGTGGTACCACATTGCTGGCATGTGAAACAACTGCGGTGGAAGAACTTGCCCTCAGCGCTGCCCCTTTCCAGCACGTAGAGCTGCTGACTGCAGAAGTAACACAGCTCACTGCTCCCGACGTCCCCCACTGGCACTGTGGGCACTGAGGGCACAGGCTACAGCAGGAGACAGAACAAGTCTGATAAGATCAACTGTGAGCTACTGCTCACTTACGTATCCCCCCCGCTCTCGCTTGGATCAGAATGCAAGCAATCAAAGGAATAAGACACTTATTATGAACGTTCACTTCAACAAATAATTAACCCTGAAACAAGTAAGTAAAGAGCAGTGTTCTCCCCAGGGATTTCACATAACATCCTGGTAAACTGTCATTTTGAAATAGCATGCATTTTGCTTCTTGAAATAGCGTCAAAATCCACGCTATATGTTTCGTAAATACATTCAGTCGGTAAACAGGACGTTGCTGTGCGACAGACCTGAAAACGGTATACACGGTATAGAACCCCAAGCTGAAGCTCGGTACCAAATGTCAAGCAGTTGTGATTTGTAGATGCTGAGAAAAGTGTTATGAAAATTTCATAAATCCACCCTGTGTGTTTCGTAAACACATTCAGTCAGTAAACAGGAAGTTCATGTGCGACAGATCTGAAAACGGTACAGAACCCCAAGCTGAAGTTTGGTACCAAGTGGCTATGATTTGTGGTTGCTGAGAAAAAGGGTGTTTTGGACAGACGGAGATACGGACGGATGGACGGACATAAACCAGTATATCCCCCCCTCCTTCGGAGCAGGGGTATAATAATGGTGTCCAATCACCTACTGTGAGGTTTAAAATACATTTATCTATCTGCATTCACTCATCTAAATGGAGGAAAGAACAAAGCAAAACTGAATCTACAATCCAACAATGAGTTCGTGAAAGATCATTAGCAAACAAACATCAGCCATGTTCATTAGCCTTATTTTTGTCTGTGCTGATCAGCAAGTAAAAGAAGAAAAGAAGAAAATACTCTTTGAAGAAACTGCACAGCTACAGTGCGATGGCAGGGACTGTCTCACACATGGGGAACAAATGTTGTTTGACTACACACACCACTTTAAAAAGGCAGTACTCACATCTTTCTTTTTCTCTTCCTCCCTCATATCTCGATCCTTTTCTTCTCTCTCGGCAGCCAGATGCTCCTGAGGGACAAGTCACATGACCTCATTTGTGGCTCACATTGTGCGATTCAACCAAGACATAAACAATGAATTTAGAGTAATTTGGAATGGCTGTTTGGGAAAGGGGCGGGGGGGCATTGGTGTACAATGTGAATCTGGCCTGGTGTTTGGTGCCCACCTTGCGTCTCTGGAGGGACTTGTGCTTGAGCTTGTTCAGGAAAAAGACAGCGGAGCGTGTTTTAGCCAAGGAAAGAGACTTCAAGCTGGCCTGCTCTGTGGAGCACAGGACGGAAAACAAAGTCAGCAACTTCCCTTGATTCATAAACATGAAAAAACACAACATACCTTTATAAAAACAAATATGTGGATCATGATGATCCACTGTAGCGACCTCTTAATGGAAGCAGCTGAAAGAACTACTTTACAAAATCAAGTTGATGTCACAAAAATAAATAAACAAACAAATAAATAAATGAATGAGGAGAACAATACTGTGCCGAGTTTCCCAAAAGCATCGTAGCGCAAAGAACATTCATTAAATGGTAGAGCGAGCAGCACAATGAATGCTCTCTCTCCTAGTTAAGATGCTCTTGGTGTTAAGAGACTTGGAAAACCCACCACTGATTAGTAACGTGATAGGTTTTTTTTTTTGTGTGTAGTACCAAAAGCTCTGTTGTTTATTATTCTGATCTCCATCACATCTGTAGTTTATCATCACGGACAATATATTGGACACATTTCCCTGTAAAGAAAACCTGTTCAGACTGTGTGCACTTACAAGCACTTGGTTAATAATCTGTAAATAAACATTTTAATTACATGACTATATTATATAGTATAAAATCAAAGCTATACATATTCTACACGATATCACAGAATCCCATTACGATGGGATTCGATTTTGTAGCCTCTAATCGAGGGGACCATCAATTCTGCTTCGAATCTGGGGTGGGATCTACTCTTAAATCATGAATAATGATGGAGACTTAAAATAAGGACTATTTTAAAATGATGAGTTATGAGAAAATAAGCTTGTGAGCATTTAAATTAAATTATGTACACATTAGTTTAAAAATATTAACGATTTTTTCACAAACCAGTTGGTTGTCCGTTTTCATAATAATCATTTAATGAGTGTTCCATCGATTAATTTCAGTTGCTGTCTTAAAGCCACATCATCGGATCATTACACCCCTATGACCAAAGCTGTTCTTTATCAACTTTCCTGGAGCAATTAATTAAAAATTAAATACCAGCAGACCCATACAACTACTTTAGTTCTGCAAAACCACAAATATTTCCTTCTGAATGCACAGTTTCAAGAAATACCTGACTGCAAAATTCATGAAACCGTACAAAAATGTGTTCATAAATACTGGGGGGGGAGAGAGAGAGAGAGAGAGAGAGAGAGAGAGAGAGAGAGAGAGAGAGAGAGAGAGAGAACCTACCCTTAGATGTCCATTATAAGCGAATTCATTTCTTAGTGCATGGATGTGTGATGAAAGTAACTAACTATAGATCTGTTTTAAAGACAAATTGCTCTCAAATACTAATACAGTAACTGACTAGTTAAAGAATAGTTACCTAACTCATATTAGGCAAGTAATTTGAGAAATAAACAGATTTTACATCACAACCCTTCAGTTGTAAATGAAAGCATTGACTCGTGAATCATGTTTGTGCCTGACCATTTTAATATTTAGATATAAAATTCATGCCCTTAATTAATTTTTGTAATGGTTGCATAATCAAAACATGAATCATCATTTTAGGTGAATGCAACCCACCCACCCCACGTCCCACCCCCAGCAGATGGTACCGTACTCTATTCTCCTGAATGCATGCACACCTCGACACATTTATCATTCTGTTCGAGTGACAGCTCTACTTGCACATCTGGATGGGATTCCAGATGAGCACATCATAAAAGCCTGAAGGCTGGATCTAGCCCATTTCCCAGCACGTGAAATCATTTCTCAAACCATTAATACCTTTTTTTCCAGCTTAGATGATGCCAGCTTCCCCTCTTATGGACCGGATGAGTGAGAGTGTGTGTGTATGTATGTGAGAGGGAGAGAGAACATGCTGTAGCAGGGCTGGGAGAATCCCACCCTAGCCCCAGCGACGATCCATTTCCCATTCGAGTTCTGCGTTTCCTCTGCGTGTGCTGGTGCAGCAGCACTTGAGATACAGACAGCACAGAACAGCCCATTGACAGCACAGCATGCTGGGAAAAGAGCCCTTAAAGAGACAGTGCCTCCATGACTCTTGCTTCCACCCAGTTCATCTGCAAATCCTACAACATCGGAAATGACCAACTGTTCACCCCCCAACTGGTCTGTCATTCTGGATTGCGATCCATCAATTTATAAGCTGCTATACACTTACATGCTGATAATTAGTGATTTACAAAGTCACCTTCACATAATTATGGTGTCAACTACTGCTATTCTGTCCAATTAATGCATGTAGTTATGTCCCATTTTGCTTCGCTCATAATCTAATATACATTTCTTTTCTCTTGACGCCATTGTAGTACGTGTTGTCTTATTAAAATACACCTTTTATTTACTGAATATGGTATTTTGTCTCACTGTATGCCTGAATACGGACCAGACTGAATAATTAAGACATGACTTGAACATACTAATGGTACAGTTGGCCAGCTAGACATGGTACATCAATAAATTTTCAATCATTTGTAGAGCAATTCTGTGTTGCACAAACAAATAAGAGCCATCTTTGTAAATCAGCATGGACTAACATATCTCTACCCCATTCCTTGTCCCCCGCAAGGACCACGTCTCTCCAACCTCATCTACCTCCACAGACACCTTCTGGATCACTGCTGGATTATGGAACTACCAGTCTGCCACACGGAAGGTTGACTTCATCCCTGCCTACGCCTCCCTCCTGTCCCTCCGTATCCTTGTACTGACGGAGACCTGGATTTCGCCTGACACCACTTGTAGCCCTCTCCACCTCCTCTCCTTCTCTCACACCCCCTGACCATTGTGGTGGTGGTACTGGTTTATTGATCTCTCAGGTCATGGAAATTTTCACCTGTTCCACTTTCTCACCTCCCTTGAATTTCACCTTGTTCTTGATCATTGTTGTTTATCACCCTCCAGGCCTTCTGGATATGAGGGCATCCTACTCAGCTCCTTCCCAGCAGATGGCACACCACTAATGCTCCTGTGAGACTTCAACCTTCACCGAGGAGTCTCCCACTCTGCTGCCTTCCTTCCACTACTCCACTCCTTTGATCTCTCCCTGCTGTACTCTCCTCCAACCTTCTAGACCTGGTCTTCCTCAGATCCCACAGTTACCCCTCTCCATCTGTCTGACCACCACTTAATTTCATTTTCCCTCCCTCTTCCTCTCCCCAAGATCAAATTTTATCATTCCAAAATTCATAACTCCATCTCCAACCCTTGTAAACTTATGTTTTCTCTTCTCTCCTCAGCTCACCACCAGCTGCACCTCAGTCCTCCATCACTGTAGAGGACTTTGCAGGTCTTCTTTGAGAAAAAGACTGGGGTAACTCCTTCACCACCCCTGCCTTCCCTTCTCATTCCACATCTGATGTCTCCAGGCTCCTTCTCTCTCACCATACTACCACCTGTACCCTTGATCCTATCCCCTCATCTCTCCTCCAGACTATCACTCCTGACATCACCTCCCTTGTCAACTCCTCATTGTCCTCTGGATACTTTCCCTCCAGCTTAAAACAGGCCCACATAACCCCCTCTTCTGGGGGGGAACAACACCCTAGACCCCTCAGTCATACAGAACAACCACTGGTTTTTCTTCTCCCCTTTCTATCAAAGATGCTTGAACGCGATATTGCGAACCAACTCTCCTCTTTTCGCTCCCAGAACAACCTCTTGGATCCTCATCAGTCTGGCTTCCGAGCCAGACACTCAGCAGAGACAGCACTTCTCTCCATCAGTGAGGCACTTCATGCACCACATGCCACCTACCTCTCCTCTGTCCTGATCCTCCCAGACCTTTCTGCTGCATTTGACACAGTTGATCACCCCATCCTCCCATCACCCCTATCAGCACTGAAGATCTGCAGGACAGCCCTGGATTGGTTCAAATCCGACCTCTCTGGTTGCTCCTTCCAGGTTACCTGGTTTGGTATGGTATCAGCACCATGCCCACTTGCCACTGGTGTCCCCTAAGGTTCAGTCCTTGGTCCGGTTCTCTTCTCCCTCTAGACCAGTCTCTTAGCCCAATTATCTCTGCTCATGGTCTAGCCTACCACTGCTCTGTTGAGGACATGGAATTTTTTTCTCTCTTTTCCTTCTGACACCCAGGTCTCTGCTCACATCACTGCTCGCCTGTGACATCCAGAGGTGGATGGACAACCATCATCTGAAGCGCAACCCAGGCAAGACCGAGGTGATCTACATTCTCGCTCCATTCTCCCCACCCCTGGACTTTGTCATCTCTCTGGGGGACGTCTCTATATCACCTTCACTCAGCGCAAAGAACCTAGGGGTGGTGTTCGATGACCGACTCCCCTCTTCAGCGAACATCGTTGCAGTCTCCTTTACAACATCTGAAGGATCTGCTCCTTCCTCACCACCTACTCTACTCAGCTCCTGGTCAAAGTGCTGATCCTCTCCCGCTTGGATTACTGCAACTCTCCCCTTGCCGTCCTTCCAGGATCCGCCACCAGACCCCTGCAGCCCGCCTGGTCTACAACCTCCCTCATTCCTCCAACATTACCTCTCTGCTTGCTGCTCTTCCAGCATACCTCCGGAGACTAATCAGACCCTACATGCCTGCCAGACCCCTATGCTTCTCTGCTACTGGTTGCCTGGCCCCTCCTCCTCTCTGATCCTGCCCAGCCTGCTCAAGACTACGGTTTGTCCTGGCTCCCCATTGGAGGAATAACCTTCCCATTGAGATCAAAACTGCTGACTCCCTGACCACCTTCAAATAGGTATATCAGATGCTTGCTGGCCATGCTGTGAAAATTGTGCATAGAGATGCTCATTTAAGTCTCCAAATCAAAGAACAGAACAGATTAAGAGCAGAGAGAGCTGGAGCTTTGTTTCTGTTATCAGAGGAACACAGTCCTGTGCAAAATATTTATATATCTTTTTGTTGTTGTTGTTATCATCAACCTCTAGGTTTAAAACAACAACAAAAATCTACGCTGTGTCATGACAGACTGGCTGCACTGATTCAGTTATAGGTTGCCATGTCTGTATAAAACACCCACAACCTATACACTAAACAATAATTTTAAACTCAAACATTATCCTGTCTGTCATGACGCAGCGTGGGTTTTTTTTGTGTTTGTTTTTTTAAACCTAGAGGTGGATGATATAACAAAAATAAACAAACAAAAAATGATATATAAATATTTTCAAACACCGTACAGTTCAAAAGTCTTAGCACCCGATTTGTTTTCTTTATCCAAACTTTTTGTTATAGATTTCTATTTTATGATTTCTACATTATGGAGAAATGAACCTACAGTCTGAGAGAGTTCTACACAAACACACTGAACTTTACAACAGCCGCATGCATGTGAAATGGAAATAAATCGACTAAGACAAGAAAAACTATTTTGGATATTATTGTTATTTTCCATTAAAAATAAAAAGTAACCAATAACCAAAATTAATAATAAACTTAATCAGTAACCAAACTTCACCTCAATGTGTGATCTTCATTTTATATTGCAATTCACAATTATTCTATGGTTTTCCTAAAAAATAAAAATAAAAAAGTAGTACTCCCAAAATGGGGGACAAGTGATAATATTGGGGGGAGTGGAAATTAACCCCCACTTCCCCCAAGGTCAAGTGGGTTTAAAAGTTAATGTTGAGCCCTGAGCAATATCTTCTGCAAGTGTTTTGAAAACTCTGAACATGTTAAGTTGCCACGCATGTGTTGTCATTTGTGATAATTAACCCCTTGGGATATAAAGTGTACAATCGTACACATGAAGTTCCATAGCATTTTTCCTTGTGTCCAAAAGGGTTAAGAACATTTCAAATAATGAATGCAGGTATCAGTTATAAAGTACGAGGCAAAAGCCCCAAATAAAGAAATTCTGTAAAGTAAAGGTGCTTGTGTTCTGACTCATTTTACATTTTCTCATCTCATCTCATCTTCTTCCGCTTATCCGGGTCCGGGTCGCGGAGGCAGCAGTCTAAGCATGGAAGCCCAAAC
>JAOPUC010000005.1:17238396-17249333 GCA_027564185.1 Cephalocassis borneensis
TTGCTTTGCTAAACTTGTTTTTTATACCAGCATCAATTTCACGTACCTTCGCTTCATCTCGCTTGTCAATAGTATTCGGCATCTTGAGAAAAACATGCCAATTAGAGGAGCGTATTTTTGATATGCAGCTCACGAACGTGTGCAAGTTTTGATCAAAGAAAGCGGATGTGGGTGTCTTTGTAAAAACTGTTTTGATTGGCTATTATGGTCTTGACATCGATGTTTTGACCAATAATGTAGATAACACGAATTTTACATCACGTTCAACGAGATTCAACGAGACTAAAGATGGCGACTTACAAATAACATGTAAACATCGTTGGAGTTAATAAAGTTTGAACAGCATGAAGGAACATACCCCAACCCTCTGAAATTAATAAAAAAAATTCTCAACGGATTTAGCATAATATAAAAAGCTCGTTTTTTACTCAGAAAAAGCGGAAAACTCTCATCCCTGAAAATGCTTGTGCTGTTTTTACGCTGAATTTAAAACATGGCTGCAGGAACAGGCGAGCCTAAACGTTGGTCATGTCCAAATAAGAAACATTACATTTGTAATATTAAATTATAACCAACATTAACACTGCTGAAAGTAGTGCTGCAGCAAATAAATTCTGGTGTATATTTAATTATTTATCCTTTTACGAGTTATGTGCACTTATGTTTGCCTCTGCATATTTTATCAAAAGTGATTAGCAAGTGCGTTTCCAAAAATGAACAGCAACTACTAAATGAAATTCATGTGTGTGGAAACATTTTTGCAGTGTAGCCCTTTTACTTGTTCTTTACTAATTGTTAGGTGACCGTGTGACAAAACACTAGCTTTGGCATTAAAAACATGATATTCAAGTGTTCCAAATGGCCCTCAATTTGGCTCTTCGTCCATCAGGGGTTCCCAGTTTGAAAGGTGGAGGCTTGGTATAGGGAGTAGTTATAAACTTGTCATAACCAAAACTTTCAGCCATCAAGAGTCTGACATTATATTCATTCAATCAAAAATATATCTAATGTAGTATTTCATCAAAAAATACATGTTTTATTTAATAATAAAAAAAGCTTGTTTAGGCTATACACTGCATGACTAGTGAATTTTTACAGACCTGATAAGCGTGTGTATAAGGCACAGGATTTTAAAATGACAGAAAGGTGTCTATAATATCAACTCCCCACAGCTTCACATACACATAAATGCATTTAATACAGATAGTGCAAAGTCACATAATTTCTGTATCATTATGATATATTCTTGATCTATTGAGTGGCATTTTCTAATACAGCTAATACGTTCACTGTCCACTTTATTAGGAACACCTGCACATTCTTGCAGTTATCTAAATCAGCCAATCATGTGGCAGCAGCCCAATACATAAAATCAGGCAGAAACAGGTCAAGAGCTTCAGTTAATGTTCATATCAAACATCAGAATGGAGAGGAAAAAAAAGTGTGATGCATTTTCGATGACTTTAACCATGGCATGGTTGTTGGTGCCCAGAGGTGGACAAAGTACCCAACTTCATTACTTAAGTGAAAGTACAGATCCCACTGATCAAATGTTACTCCAATACAAGTGAAATTGCCCAGTCAAATTTTTACTTAAGTTAAAGTACTGAAGAACTTGCTTTTAAAAATACTTAAGTATTAAAAATAAATTTTCTGTCAACGCATTGTTGTATTATTGCCACAACGCTTACAAAACCTAAAGCCGTTACCAAAAATGAACGCATGCTGTGCCATCATGGTGGTTTAACGTTAAACTAGCTAGTCAGTGAAACTCCACCTGACATGCTAGCAAACGTCTTTCAAACTCAAAATCATATTGGGTAGCTAACGCTACTGTTTATTTGGCAAGATTATGCTAAAACATATTTCTGAAAGGACTTCAGAGGAGTTAACTTTACTCATGTTAGCGTAACTCCATTTATGCATGCTAACTAACAGTGTCCAAGTTAACTAGCTATGTGTTAGCGTTAGCCGTGGACAAGGCTATGGCAACTTGGCGGGCAAATCCATAGAAAGTCATTTGACTAACCAGACTGCACAGCTATTGCAACGTTATCGCTAGCTCTAAAAGCACAGACGACTTCATTGCAAGCTTTCTCTTGGAATAAAATGCTTACATCCCTCAATATGCTTCTGCAGGTTGGATGGCGAGTTTTTGTAGGCCGTGATGTGGTTCGTTTTAGGCAAACAAAGCAAACATTTAAAACGAAATGAATCTTTAATCCTTTCAGAAAACTGAAACATGGCTTCATGGGCCATGAGTGCGTGTGTTCCCCAGAAGAACCGCCTCCTTCCATTCTGCCATCAACTGATCATGTTCAAATAACGCTTCTAAGAAATCATTGAACTTTATTTTATCCAGTCTATGGACATGACGTGACCCTAGTGATTACTGATCGGCTGTCTCAGTGTCACCTGTGAAAAAAACAATCATGTTTTAGAAAAGAAAAAAACATCCACTTTCAAAGCCACTTCACAGTAACGAGTAATGAGGACCTTGATAGAAATGTAGTAGAGTAAAATGTACGATATTTGTCTGTCAAATGTAGTGAAGTTAAAGTCATAAGTTGCTAAAAAATTATACTCAAGTAAAGTACAGATACTCAAAAAGTGTACTTAAGTATAGTACTCAAGTAAATGTACTTCGTTACTGTCCACCTCTGTCAGGGATTCAGGCTGGGGAGCCATCTGGCCTGCAGCTGACTCCCCCTGGCGGGAGAGGTAATCTGCCACCACCATCTGCGCCCCTGGTCTGTGGACCATCTCGACCTCAAAGGGCTGAAGGACCAGAACAGAGGGTGAAACAGCATCCTAGCAGGTAGTACCAGAGTGTGAGGGCCACCCACTTGATTGCCAAACACTCCTTCTCCATGGCGCTGTACTTCAACTATTGCATTGAGAGCTTGCAGCTGATGTACAGCACCAGGGACTCCTCCTCCTCCACCACCTGGGACAAAGCAGCGCTCAGCCCTCTGTCAGTCTGTAAAACAAAAGGGAGAGAAAAGTCAGGTGAATGCAACAGTGGGCCCCCACACAAAACTGCTTTAACTTGAGCAAAAACCCGTTTGCACAGCTCAAACCACGGGACCGGATCTGGTGCCTGCTTTTTAGTGAGGTCAGTCAGTGGGCTGTTGACATCCAAAAAATTACGCACAAACTGCCTATAATAGTGAGCCAGCCCCAAGAACTGCATCACCCCCTTTATGATCTTAGGTCTCAGGCAAGCTGCAATCGTTGCAGCCTTATCAATTTGGGGATGCACCTGCCCATGACCCAAGTGGAAGCCAAGATACTATACTTTCACCCATCCAATTGCACACTTGTTTGGGTTTGTTGTGAACCCCACACACCTCAGCGACCTCAGGACAGATCTTAGATGTTTTAAATGCCACTGCCAATCATTACTATAAATAATGTCATCTAAATAGGCAGTGGCATATGCACTGTGGGGCCAGAGGATTCTGTCCATGAGATGGTGAAATGTCGCCAGGGCCCCAAACAACCCAAAGGGAAGGGTGACAAATTGGTGCAAACCCAATGGAGTGGAAAAGGCCTTTTTTTCACAGGATAATGGAGTCAAGGGGATCTGTCAGGATCCCTTTATTAAATCTCATGTTGAATAAAAGCAAGCCATGCCTAACCAATCAAGCAGTTCATCAATGCGAGGCATCGGATATGCATCAAATTTAGACAATGTGTTGACTCTTGTATAGTCTGCACAGAACCGGACCGTCCAGTCGTTCTTGGGAACTAAGACCACCAGGCTGCTCCAGGTGCTGTGCGACTCCTCAATTACTCCCTTGCCAAGCTTTGCCTTGAGTTCATCATGAACCACATTTTTCTTGTGCTCAGGGAGCCAATATGGGTGGCTGCACACCACCACCTCTGGGGGAGTCTGTATGTGGTACTCTATGAGGTTAGTGTGACCAAGGAGGGGTGAGAACACATTGCAGAATTTCTCCTGCAACCTAATGGCCTGTGCTTTCTGGGATGGTGAGAGGTGGTCTCTGCAGGGGACTGGGGTGAGTTGGGCCACACCTTTTGGACTTGCCTCCAGTCCCAGCTCTGCCCTCACCATCACCAGAATCATAAGAACCTCCCTCTCCACAGTTTCAGGAGACTGAGGTGGTAAATTTGACATGCATCGCCCCTATTGATTCCCCTATTCGTTGTGTCACCTCAAAGGGCCCTTACCACATGGCAAGTAATTTTGAGCTCAACATGGCCATTAAGATGAGCACTTTCTCACCTGGTGTAAATTCCCTTAACCCTGTCCCTCTGTTGTACAGGCAAGATGGACATTCTTGAACCTGTATCAAATTCTTCTGGGTTATGTGACTCAGTGTGTAGAGTTTTGCTCTCAGGTCAAGAACATACTGAATTTCATTTTTGCTTTGAGATGGTCCCTCCTCCCAATTCTCTTTAATGGTGTCCAAGATGCCCCGGGGCTTGCACCCATACAGCAATTCAAACAGGGAAAACCCAGTGGAGGCTTATGGGACTTCACACACCGCAAACAACAGATGGTCTAGCCACTTATCCCAGTTTCTAGCATCCCCATGAATGAATGAATCATGTTTTTGAATGTTTGATTAAATCATTCAACCAGCCCATCCATCTGCGAATAGTAAACATTGGTATGAATCGATCTAATTCCTAATAATTTGTGCAGTTCGCATAGTGTACATGACATAAAAGTAGTGCCTTGATCAGTCAGGATTTCCTTTGGAATTCTGACTTGGGAGATAATGCAGAAAAGTGCTTCTGCAACACTACGTGCATAGATATTGTGAAGAGGCACTGCTTCCGGGTATCATGTTGCATAATCCACTATGAGTAACACAAAGCAATACCCACATGCTTGACCTAATGGCACAATATAGTATGTCCTTGATGTGAGTGGAATACTGAAGCACAGCAGGCAGGAAATGATGTTCAGACACAACTTTATTTTTGGTCTTTGTAGTGTTTCAGCTTGACTTTGCTCATTCACACACACACACACACACACACACACACACACCACAGACATGTGCTCTGGTCAGGAGAGAGCCTCTCTCATCGCTCTCTCCCTCCTTTTCTACCTTCCATCCTCAGTGCAAAAACACACACAGTCACAACGTAAATTGACAAGAGGTGTACTGATTTTGCCACTCACATTCCCTGGCCCTGCCCTCCATTCACAAACTGATGCTTGGCCATGCCCCTGCTGCCACATACTCCCACCACCCGACTCAGGCCAGGGAGCTGTCCGGCCTGCAGCTACCTCTCCCCCCGATGGGATAGGAAGTCAGTCACCACCATCTGCACCCCCGGCCTGTGGACCACCTCAAATTTAAATGGCTGGAAGGTGAGATACCAAAGGTTGAGCCATGCATTGGCATCCTTCATGCGGTGGAGCCAGTGGAAGGGTGCATGGTCCAAACAAAGGGTGCCCTAGCAGGTAGTATCGGAGAGTGAGGACCACCCACTTGATGGCAAGGCACTCTTTCTCAATGGTGCTGTACTTTCATGCATTGAGAGTTTGTGACTGATGTACAGCACTGGACATTCCTTACCCTTCACCTTCTGGGATGAAACGGCCCCCAGCCCTCTGTTCGATGCATCTATCTGCAAAATAAAAGGGAAAGAGAAGTCAGGGGAGTGTAGAAGTGGCCCCACACACAGTGCAGCTTTTACCTTGGTGAAGACCTGTTGGCACTGCTCTGTCCATTGGACCGGATCTGGTGCTCCCTTTTTAGTGAGATCAGTCAGCAGGTTGGTGACATCCAAATAATTAGGTATGAACCTGTGATAGTAGCCAGCCAACCCGAGGAACTGTCTCATCTACTTTTTGGTCTTGGACCTCAGGCAGGCCGCAATCGCTGAAGTCTTGTCAATTTGGGGATGTGCCTGCCTGTGACTCAAGTGGAAACCCAGATACCATACTTCCACCCACCCAGTCGCACATTTTTTTCAGGTTAGCTGTGAGACATGCACGCCTCAGTGACTCTAGGATGGCCCTAAGATGTTCTAGGTGCTACAGTCAATCATTGCTATATATAATAATGTCATTGAGGTCACTGCCCACTTAGGCAGCTTGGGGGTGGAGGATCTTGTCCATGAGCCACTGGAACATAGCAGGAGCCCCAAGTAACCCAAAAGGAAGCATGACAAATTGATGTAGTCCAAATGATGTGAAAAGGCCGTTTTCTCTAGGGATAGAGGAGTCAAGGGGATCTGCCAATATCCCTTTGTCAAATCCAGTTTCGAATAAAAGCAAGCAGTGCCTAATCGCTTTAATGCCTAATGAGTTGCTTGATCCCATCGATCAAACAACTCATCAATACGAGGCACTGGGTATGCGTCAAATTTAGACACTGAATTGATGTTTCTGTAGTCCACACAGAACCGGACTGACCCATCAGTCTTGGGAACCAGGACCACTGGGCTGCTCCAGTCACTGTGGGACTCTTCAATTATGCCCATTTTGAGCATGGCTTTGAGTTCATCCTGAACCACCTTTTTCTTGTGTTCGAGTAAGTGGTATGGGTGGCTGTGCACCACCACCCCTAGGGGAGTCTCAATGTGGTGTTCTATGAGGTGGGTGTGGCTGGGAAGGGGTGAGAACATGTCAGGAAATTCCTTTTGCAACCTGGCAACCTCTGTGACTTGGGCTGGTGAGAGGTGGTCTCCACAGGGGACCGGAGCAGTTTGAGTAGTTACTTTTGTTTTTACCTCCAGCCCCAGCTCTGCCTTCTTCGTAACTACTGATGCCAATGCCACAGGGACTCCCTTATTCCAATGTTTTAGCAGGCTGAGGTGGTATATTTGTAGTGCCCCTCCTCTATCCATTCACCTCACTTCATAGTTGACGTCCCCGATTTGCCATGTGACCTCAAAGGGCCTTTGCCACTTGGCGACCAATTTGGAGCTCGAAGTGGGCAATAATATGAGCACTTTAGCTCCTGGGGTGATCTCTCTGAGGTGCTTGCCCCTGTTGTACAGCCGGGCTTGATGTTCTTGTGTCTGCTGTAAATTCTCCGGGGTTAAGTGTGTGAGGGTGTGGAGCTTTGTGCACAGGTCGAGAACATATTGAATTTCATTTTTACTTGTTGAAGATCCCTCCTTCCAGTTGGCCCACAGCACGTCCAAAATGCTGTGAGGCTTATGCTCATATAACAATTCGAGCAGTGAAAATCCAGTGGAAGCTTGCAGGACCTCTCATACGGCAAATAACAGGGGCTTGAGCCATTTATCCCAATTCTGTGCATCTTCGCTTACAAACTTCCGAATTACATTTTTAAGTGTTTCATTGAATCGTTCTACTGTGACATCTGTTTGTGGGTGATAAACACTGGTGCAGATGGAGTAACCCATATAGCTCGTGAAGTGTTTGTGACATAAATGTAGTGCCTTGGTCAGTCAGGATTTCTTTGGGAATCCCGACTCAGGAGATAATGCAGAAGAGTGTCTCCACAATAATGCATGCTGAAATATTGCGGAGAGGCACTGCTTCCAGATTGCATAGTCCACCAGGACCAAAATAAAGTGATATCCCTGTGCTGACCAATCTAATGGCCTGACAAGATCCATACCAATTCTTTCGAAGGGAGTCTCGATTAGTGGAAGAGGGCGCAAAGGCACTTTTGGACTGGCTGCTGGATTTACTAGTTGGCATTCGTGGCACACCATACACCACCAACAGACATCCCTGTGAATCCCTGGCCAATAGAATCGAGCCATTATTCAGGCAAGTGTTTTATCCTGACCTAGATGTCAGGCCATTGGATTAAAGTGAGCTGCATGGAATACAAGTTCCCTATGGCTCTTTGTGATTAACAACTGGGTTATCTGTTTGCTGATTTGAATGTCCTGTGTCATTTGGTACAGCCTCTTTATAATAATTGCGAAGTACAGGAAGGAGGGTTTCGCATTTGGTTGAAGGGGTTTGATCGCATTGATCACTCTCACTTGATCAAATGCATGATGCAGAGTCTCATCTCACATTTAGTCTAATGGGAAATCCTCAAGGGAATCCCTGAGGGAGGGGGGCAGGCTGCTCCCTACTCTTCATATTGCCCTGATGCAGTGCTGACATAGATGGCTCTGTGACAGCTTCCCCAGTCAATGCCACACCGGGATCCCTCCATGACGCATTGCTAATGGGAAATCCTCAAGGGAATCCCTGAGAGAGGGGGGGGCAGGCTACTCCCTACTCCTCATATTGCCCTGACGTGGTGCTGACATAGACAGTTCTGTGACAGCTTCCCCAGTCAATGCCACACCAGTTAATGGGAAATCCTCAAGGGAATCCCCGAGAGATGGAGGGGGGCAGGCTGCTCCCTACTCCTCATATTGCCCTGATGGGGTGCCCACTACTATGTGCTCCCTTAACCCTCTAAACCCCAGTCAAATCAGTTCCCAGATTCAGTGGGTGAGTGAAGCGTGGGTAAACAGCTGCCTTTATGCTATGCTTTTTCCCTCGAAAAAGAATGTAGATGGACACTAGTGGATATTCATGAACATCCCTGTGCACACACAAAACCTTCACCACTTGTGCTCTCCCCAATGCCTCACCTTGCACCAGGCTTTGGTGAATTGAGGTCTGATTATGGCTGGAATGCACCACAACACATGATACGTATCCCCTTGAACACTCACTGGTATACGATACACTCTGGTCTGATTAAGGGCAGTCTCTGGCGTGCCAGGGATCCAGACTACAGCTCCCACCTCCATCATGGAGCACTGACCATGGAGATGCCTGGGCTCCCTACAATGCCAGCATACTGGCCCAGGCTTCCCCTCTGCACTGGCGATATGGGAGTCACTCACCTGGGGGAGAGAAGGCACAGACACAGAAGGGGAAGACAGGAGGACACCATGGGTGCAGCAAGCCAGCTGGAGGGGAGCTGGCCCCCGCCTCTGTGGTGGGGGAATGGGGCAGGGACAGGAAGAGGAGAGAGGGGAGGAAGGAGAAGGAGAGAAAAAAGAGAAGAGGTGGCATGTCTGTCTGCTGCCAGAACAACCGCCAAATGGTCCTCAGCCATCTCGATGGCTTGATCCAGTGACACCGGGCGGTGGCACTGGACCCACTCTGCTGTTCCTTCTGGAAGCCATGCAGTGAACTGCTCCAGTGTCACCAGGTTGATGATCCCCTAAGTGTTGCAGTCATCTGCCCTCAGCCACTACCAGCAGGTATCCCAGAGCTGTTGGCTGAATGCAAACAGCTGGCCAACCTCCTCCAATGTCAGCATCCAGAAGCGCTGGTGATGCTGTTCTGGGGAGTGGCCGACATGCTGCAGGATGGCTTGCTTCAGGTCCACATAGACAAGCTAACTGTTGGCAGGGAGCTGCTGCATGGCGAGCTGTGCCTATCCAGTCAGTAATGGTAATAGGTGCACTGTGCGCTGCTCGACCGGCCACCCCCATGCTTTGGCCACTTGCTTGAAGAGCACTATGAAGGCTTCCAGATCATCGTGTGGTCCCTGGGACCATCTCCCAAGCCAATGTTGTGGCAGGATTCCCCCATGACATGCTAATGCAGGACCCATCCACTACTAACTGCTTTATCAATGCTTTAAACCCTGGGCAATCTGTCCTAAGGATAAGTGAGGCTTGAGCTAACTGCTGCCTCCACACTATGTTTTTCTCTCTGGAAGTGAATAGTGACAGGCATTAGTAGATATTGTGAACGTCCCTGTGTACACACCTCACCTTCACCAATCGTACATTTGCCAGTGTCCTGCATTGAATCAAGCTTTGGTGCGTATAGGTCTGATTACAACCAGAATCCACCAAAGTCTGATGTGTCTAAGCTAGGCTTTTAGGGGCACCAGCAGCTTTATTCAGGTGTATACTGGGAGACAGGGCACTGGATATGGTAGGTAATCTTAGGGTCCTAGGCAAGCACAGGTTCTCAAAGACAGTTATCCACATAAAAGCTAATGATATACACTTTCATCAGTCTGAGGTTACCAAGAGTTACTTTGTAGAGGGTTTGAGAGCTTTGTCAAAGAGCTTCTTTGTCTTCTTTGTCTTTTTCTACTCTTCCAGTTTGGCACTAGCCCCTCTAATAATTTTGGCATGCTCAGACATTGTTGTAAATTTCAAAGTCATATGACTTTTTTGTATTTAAAACAAGTTCAGCTACAATAATATTTATGCAGTATGTGTTATGAGCCAAATGGTTGTAGGTGCTGGTTAGACCCAAAAGCAGATTCACGTGCACAGGAGTGAAGAAGAAAGATCATTAATCTTGAACATGAAGCACTGGAGGAGGGGAGCAGCCACCAGGAAAAAAATCCAGAATGGAGAATTAGGGGGAATGGGGGCTAGTGCCAAACTGGAAGAGTAGAAGTCCCAGACAAGCGCAGAAACAGAAAAACACCAATAAGTCCAGAATGCAATGCCACAGAGGGAAAAGAGCTCACAGTGCAAAAACAAAAGTTAAAAGTCCAGAGTGCTTCTGTGGTGGGAGAAATGCGCTCACAGTCCCAAAAAACAAGAGGCAAAAGTAATCAGGACCTAGATATTCTCGGCTGGCTTATGACGGTATTTATATCATGATTGTACTTTTTAAAAAATAACAGATAAATGAAGATGCTGTAAAAAGCAGTTTTAGAACTGCATTGGAATGTGTGAAAAAATATTACCTTATCCATTGTGATGAACCGTTTTGATCACTTGACCTGATGGCATAAAGAGTTGGCAGTGGGAGGGGTATTCACGCTTCTCATTGAATGGAATGGAATTTTTTACTTTTTTCATTGAATACCCTTTTCACTGCCAACTCTTTATCCCAAAACAATAAGATACAGTGGTGCTTGAAAGTTTGTGAACCCTTTAGAATTTTATATATTTCTGCATAAATATGATCTAAAACATCATCAGATTTTCACACAAATCCTAAAAGTAGATAAAGAGAACCCAGTTAAACAAATGAGACAAAAATA
>JAOPUC010000005.1:17452397-17463456 GCA_027564185.1 Cephalocassis borneensis
GAAATCTTACCAAGTCAAATTTGACTAGTTCCATTGGCAGATTTTTTTCACCTGATTCAAGCAAATATGCTTTGTTTGAATCTTTTATTTCTTATTTTTGAAAGGCCTTTTTTTTTTGCAGTGTACAGTTGGTTACTTCTCATGGTAGTTATGAAGATTTGTTGTGCTTTTTTGCTGTTGGATTTAATGGGCAGCATGTCCCTTCATCAAAGTCCCATCGGGTGATTTAGTGTGAGAGTGTTGTCGTCAAGACCACCTAAACCAAGACCAAAGTGTATCGAGATCAAAATCAAGATTGAGACTTTGAGGGGTTGAGACCAAGTACAGACCAAGACGAAGGCAGGGTGAGACCAAATCAAGACCAGGACTCAGTGTTTGTGAAGTGTGGTGGGGGAGGGGTGACAATCGTTAACAGGAAGACCAATTTCAAATTAGTAATGATTCACATTATGGGTCACATTTGAAACAGGGATTTTTATATCCAATCACAGTAACGATGTGAACAAATAAACCAGACAATACACAGGCAATTTAGCGAAATCCCCACAGTTGTGGTCTTAATTGGTCTTGAAAAAAAATCCAGAGTCCTCTATATCTAAGACTGAGACAAGACCAAGTAAAAATATGGTCAATTCCCGAGATAAGATCAAAATCAAGACCTTCAAAAAGTGGTCTTGAGACCGGTCTTGAGCCCAAGACCCATCTCAAGTACTACAACACTAGTGTGAGAGGATGCTTGAAAGAATGAGTCTCATGTCAAAACATTTACACCACTGAGATATTAAGTTACTGTTAGCTAGCTTTTAAATGGAGTATTTAACAAATAGGCATTTTATTCAATCATCCATCTTCAGTAGCTACTTTATCTTGGTCAGGTTCATGGTGGATGTGGAAATTTCAGACTCTGGATATTATCCCAGGAACACTGTACATGAGGCGGGAATAAACCCTGGATGTGATGCCAGTCCATACCATAACATCATTCACGCATTTCCAAACCCAGTGACAATTTAGAGTAACCAATCTACTGTATATGTTTGTGGTAAGGGAGAAGCCACAGCCTAATGGTTAGAGAAGCAGCTTTGGGACCAAAAGGTTGCTGGTTTGGTTCCCTGGACCAGCAGGAATGGCTGAATTGCCCTTGAGTAAGGGACCTGCCCCCCAGGCTGCTCTGGGTATGTTGTACGTCACTCTGGATAAGAGCATCTGCTGTTAATGTAAGTTGTAGGAAATGGGACAACCCAGAGAAAACACATGCTGATATGGGAAGAGCTTATGAAACTCCACACAGAGCTCAGGATTGAACTGGTGACCCTGGAGCTATGAGGCATGGACGCTACTTGCTGTTCCACCATGACACCCATTACTGGAGCAAAGACTCTTTATCACTTTTTCACAATATTAGATGGAAAAAGTTGGCATATACAGCAGCTACAAGCCCAATCGATCTGAACAGTGCATTATGTAACAATCTTGTCCCCCCTCAAAATTAGGTCTCTAATGGTTCAAGATTAGGGTGGCACAGTGGTGTAATGGTTAGCACTGTTGCTTCACAGCAAGAATGTTCTGGGTTTGAGTCCAGTAGCTGACAGGGGCCTTTCTGTGAGGAGTTTGCATGTTCTCCCCGTGTCCGTGTGGGTTTCCTCCGGGTGCTCTGGTTTGCCCTACAGTCCAAAGACATACAGGTTGAGTTAATTGGTGGCTCTAAATTGACCGTAGGTGTGAATGTGAGTGTGAATGGTTGTTTGTCTCTATGTGTCGGCCCTGCGATGACCTGGTGACTTGTCCAGGGTGTACCCCGCCTCTCGCCCGTAGTCAGCTGGGATAGGCTCCAGTTTGCCCGTGACCCTGCACAGGATAAGCAGTTACGGACAATGGATGGATGGATTTATCGTTGCACTATATGTACATCATTTCATGCGTACAACTGACTATTTTGATCAGTCATGTCCCTAATACATTTTATTTTGCTTAACTTGCTGTTTAACCTCTTCTTAAAAAAGTCATGCACGTTGGCTTCACATCAGTAACACAATTGGCGCCGTTTAGGAAAACAGTGTGGTGAAAACTGTGGCTCTGAGTCTCATCATGAGAATAATTTACAAACCGTACGCCCAACCACCACGACTACCCTCAGAAAATCCAAACAATAAATTTGAGCAGCAAAACTCTCCCTCCTTTCCTTTAGAACTTCAAAAAATCCAGACACGCTCTCTCTCTCTCTTCACAAACAAACAGCATCATCCTGTCCCTTCATCCTTTCCTTCAAAAGGTTCCCACTTCATTTCAGCCACTTGTTTTCTTTGGAAACAAAGAAAGCTTACAGCCCAGGCATCTGCCACTTTTAAATAATGCCAGTTTCAACAAAACCAGAGTGAGCAGAGGAGGATATTACTCTTTCAATCCATGGGTCTTTTTCCACATTACAAAGTACTGAAACATGTACAGGGGAGGATAGATCACCACTCCGAGTACAGATCACATCCAGGCTCAGTCTGGACTCGGCATAATCACCGGCGAGATATTTTATTTTATTTTTTTTACCCTTAACACAATTTAATAACGTTGCATTTGACATATTAATTTAAATACAGTACACTCCAACTCGTAAATATATTTCAAGGTCACGCAAAGCATTTCAATGCTGTGGGTCACTAGTGTGATGCTACCAATTCCTGTATTTAGCTGAGAAATAATAAAATAAATAAATAAACCCACCCATAACGGAGTTGGGGTCAAGAATTATGATCTCCGTACCATTTATAGCTATACATCTGTGTGAGTGTGTGTGTGTGAAAGGAAAGACCTGGCACTAACCCGAGCATGGGATGTACCACCAGGCAGTGTGGTTTGTCCAGTCCGTAGATGACCGAGTTCTTAAAGGAACCATCCAGACGGGCCACGTTGATCTGCTTCTTGCTGGTATCATAGCTGGTCCAGAACAGGTTCCTGGACACCCAGTCTACAGCCAAGCCTTGAGCATTAGGGATATCTAAAACAGCGACACGAGCGACTTCAGACCCTTGGAGTTCACGGAGTCAGTGGAGGCCATGATTAAAGAAAAGCAGAAACAGAAGAAGCAGAAGTTGGAGTCGTACCGGCCGACACCACGGTCTCCACCCCTGTCCCGTTAATGAAGGCCCGTTTGATCATCTGCGTGCGAACATCGGACCAGTAGATGCGCTGCTCCCGGGCATCGTAATCCACTGCCGTTACGTTATCGATCACGGGCACGGTGAAGGAGATGATGTAGTTGTAATATGGATTGTCGATGTCCACTCCTCTAATCTCGATCTGACGCGCATAGAGTAAGAACTGGCGAGACTCTGGGCACAAGGAAAGAACGACTTTAATAACATCACCACAAACACACAGAGTTTATGAAGGTTTCAGGAAAGAAAGAAAGAAAAAGAGGGAAGAAGGACAAAGAAAAAGGGAAAGAAGAACAGAAAGAAAAGGGGAAAGAAGGACAGAAAGAAAAAAGGGGAAATAAGGACAAAGAAAAAAGGGGAAAGAAGGACAGAAAGAAAAGGGGAAGAAGGACAGAAAGAAAAGGGGAAAAAAGGACAGAAAGGAAAGGGGGAAAAGGACAAAAAGAAAAGGGGAAAAAGGACAGAAAAAAAAGGGGGAAAAAAGGACACAAAGAAAAGGGGAAACAAGGACAGAAACGGAAATAATGAAAGAAGGACAGAAAGGGAAATAATGAAAGAAAGGACGGACAGAAAGAAAAGGGGAAAAAGGACAGAAAGAAAGAAAGAAAGAAAGAAAGAAAGAAAGAAAGAAAGAAAGAAAGAAAGAAAGAAAGAAAGAAAGAAAGAAAGGGGAAATAGCAAAAGAAAAACAAAGAAAAGAGAGGGAAAAGAAAGAAAGAGGAAAGAGATAGACATTGGGACAGTGAGAACAATTTAAGTCAGAAGACAGAGTGAAAGCCAGTAACAAACAAAAACAAAGAGCAAGTGAAAGAGAGACAGACACTGACGGACAGATAAGTAGAAAATGATCTGACAGTTTATCTTGATTTCCTTTTCTACATCACAATAACCTTGTATTTGAACAGGGGTGTGGAAACTTATCCACTGTACACAGACACAGACAGCGAGAAAGAAGGAAAGAGTATGAAGGACAGAAATAGAGATATGAGTAAATATATACAGGGTGCACAGCTTAGTTTCAGTGTTAATAATACAAGGTTTCTTTAGGTGTGTGTGTGTGTGTGTGTGTGTGTGTTTGTGTGTGTGTGTCCGGCTTCTCCTCGCACATGCACACTGCAGGTCACTGGAACGCCCTCAGTACTGATGTGAGATCAGTGCAGAACGTAGAGCAGAACGCAGAGCAGGTCGCCTACAGAATACTAAGCAGTGCTCCTGATTGAGTGGAGCAGGACACCGCTGCCACGCTGCGGAATATTAAACAGCGACCTGGACTCCGTGCAGCACAGAGAACCGGCCGCGCTGCAGAATACAAAACGCTGATCCCGAGAACCCAAAACACTGAGCGACAGCGCTGCACTGCCACGCTACAGAAGACACCACTTCTGAGGCATCAGCAAAAAACTGAGTTTCTTTTATTTCACAAACTGTCCTTTATTCACGTGGGGCTGTAAATATGAAAAACGTCACCACCTACAACACACAGGTAACTCGCCAGTGCAGACGCTGAAACGCGCGTTCCTCATATACAGAGGCCATTACACGTCAGTAAGAGGACCTCAGTGGTGTTTTACCGTAGCAGGTGTGTTTGTCTGCCTGCAGCTTCATGAGATGGGGGCAGGCGCAGGAGAACGTCTGGTTGTAGTTGATGAGGCAGAGGTGAGAGCACGGGCCCTTCCCGCCGTTAGCGGCACAGGGATTTGGAGCTGAAAAGTAAAAGCGCAATGAGAAGGTCAGAAAGAACCTATAACCATGTGTAACAGGTATAAACATTTAACATTATTTATGATAAGGTACATATTAAAAAGTGAATTATTTGTTACAATATTGGTGTTACTGTGTTACTGTTACCAGTACTGGCGTTACGGTTATTGCCATTATTGTCACCGCTATAATTACTATTATAGCCATTTATATACTGACTGTCATTACTGTTACCTCTGCTGCCATCAATGATATGGTTGTTAAGCTTACAGTCATTACAGTTACTGATGTTACCAATCAACGTTATCGCCTTTACCATTACTGTCGTTACAGTTACTGAGGTTACAGTCATTAGCGTTATCGCCAATAACATTACAGTCATTACGGTTACTGCTGCTACAATCATTAGTATTATCCCCATTAACATTAGTGCCATTATGTTTACTGCTGTCATCATTACCATCATTACAGTTACTGCTGTTACCGTCATTAGTGTTTTCACCATCAACATTAGTGTCATTACGGTTACTGCCATTACCATAATTAGCATTATCCACATTAACCCTCGTTATTATGGTTACTATTAGTCATTAGCATTATCCCCATTAACATTACTGTCATTTTGGTTACTGCTTTACCATTACTGTCATTATGGTCACTGCTGTTACCATCATTAGCGTCATCACCATTAACACTACTGTCATTACAGTTACCGTTCCAGGCATTAGCTTTTATTTCCATTAACATCAGTCATTAGGGTTACTGTTACCGTCACTAGCGTTATCACCATTAACAGTACTGTAATTATGGTTACTACGGTTACTGTCAATATCATTATTGTCATTACAGTCATTAGCATTATCCCCATTAACATTAGTGTCATTTTGGTTACTGCTTTGCCGTTACTGTCATTATGGTTACCGCTATTACCATTATTAGTGTCATTACCATTAACACTACCGTCATATCCATTAGCTTTTATCTCCATTAACATCACAGTCATTATGGTTACTGTTTCCGTCATTAGCGTCATCACCATTAACATTACTGTAATTATGGTTACTACTGGTACCATCAACAACAATACTGTTATTACAGTTACCATTACAGTCATTAGCATTATACCCATTAACATTACGGTCATTAGCATCATCATCATTAACACTGGTCATTATGGTTACCATTACAGTCATTAGCATTAACACTACTGTCATTATGGTTACTGCTTTACCGTTATGGTCATTATGGTCATTGCTAGAACCATCATTAGCATCATCACCATTAACACTACTGTCATTACGGTTACTGTTACAGCCACTGGCTTTATCTCCATTAACATCAGTCATTAGGGTTACTGCTTTACTGTCATTAGCGTCATCACCATTAACGTTACTGTAATTATGGTTACTACTGTTACCATCAACAACACTACTGTCATTACTGTTACCATTACAGTCATTAGCATTATACCCATTAACATTACTGTCATTACGGCTATTGCCGTTACTGTTATTACTGTCATCACCATTAATACTGTCATTACGGTTACCATCACAGCCATTAGCATAATCACCATTAATACTGTCATTACAGTTACCATTATCCCCATTAATCCCCACTACTGTCATTATGGTTACTGCTATAACCATCATTAGCATCATCACCATCAACACTACTGTCATTACGGTTACTGTTACAGCCATTAGCTTCATCTCCATTAACATCAGTCATTATGGTTACTGTTTTACTGTTACCATCATTAGCGTTATCACCATTAACATTACTGTAATTATGGTTACTACTGGTACCATCAACAACACTACTGTTATTACAGTTTAACAGTAATAACCATTACATAATTACAGTAAACCATTACAGTCATTAGTATTATACCCATTAACATCATCATTACGGTTATTGACGTTACCGTCATTAGCATCATCACCATTAATACTGTCATTACAGTTACCATTACAGTCATTAGTATTATACCCATTAACATTACTATCATTACAGTTATTGCCATTACAGTCATCACTATTAATATGGTCATTACGGTTATCATTACAGTCATTAGTATTATACCCATTAACATCATTACGGTTATTGCCATTACCGTCATTAGCGTCATCACCATTAATACTGTCATTACAGTTACCATTACAGTCATTAGTAGTATACCCATTAACGTTACTATCATTACGGTTATTGCCGTTACCGTCATCACTATTAATACGGTCATTACAGTTACCATTACAGTAATTAGTATTACACCCATTAACATTACTATCATTACGGTTATTGCCATTACCATCATTAGCGTCATCACTATTAATACGGTCATTAGTATTAATTAATTACCATTACAGTCATTAGTATTATACCCATTAACATTACTATCATTAGGTTATTGCCATTACCGTCATCACTATTAATACTGTCATTACGGTTACCATTACAGTCATTAGTATTATCCCTATCAACACTACTGTCATTATGGTTTCTGTTTTACCATTACCACCATTAACAATACTGTCATTACGGTCATCATTATAGTCATCAGCATTTCCGCCATTAACATAATTGTGATTACAGTTACAACTGGTACTGTTCCTGACGCCACTGATCCTGACAATGTTAATGCCATGATTGTTGCTGCTGTTGTGGTTACTTTTGATATCGTTATTACCTTTACCTCATGACTGATACTGTTGCTGATATAACGGTCATTCCCATTATAGTCTTTACCACAACCATCATAAATATAACTGTCATTACCATTACTTTACCACTACCATCATGATCGAAACTGCTGTTAAACTTACTGCCATCAGAGTCTTTACCGCTACGGTCATTACAGTTAATGCTGTTACTATCAGCAATAGCAGTAATGTCATGAATGTTATCATTACAATTATTGCTTTTAACATGATTGCCATGATCAAAGCCATCGTTAACATTACTGCTATTACGATTACAATACCGTTAGAATTGTTACAGTTAGACTTGTGGATGGTGTTGCTATTATTATTAGCTAGTGAGCAACTATGCGGAAATCTATGACATCATGTGCACGGTTTACCCGGGCACACCGGATGGCTGATGTGGTTGCTTTATTATTTTTAAAACAAGATCGTGTTAGTCGTATTGTAAACTGAGAGTGTAAAATCTAAAATCTTGATAAAATCTTGAGGTAACTGTTACAGATTGGGGGGGGGGGGGCGTCTGTTTAATTAAATAAATAAATAAATAAATACACACGCGACACGTGTACATGTAAAATTGGAACGATGTGATTTGATCCCGATTAATCCGACTTTATGCTTCAAAATGATGGTGGGTCAAAATAATTGAAGGGGAAAAAAATGTATTCAATTTAAAAACGATTAAAATGGAGGTCTGTTTGTTTTCTAAGCAAGAAGCATAAAAGGCATGTAACAAATTCAGAAATACTGCGAAACAGCCTCGTCATTCATGACTTCACACTGTGGTACAACTGTCGAGCAGAGCAGACTGTGAGAAAAATGCCACAGCTTTGGTTTACACATGCCAGGTTCATGAAGCCATGGAAAGGTCAGTCACACCTCGAGGGAAGTGTATACATGCGTGTACAAGTGTGTATACACGCATGACTGTGTGAGACTGAGGTTTGATAGGAATATTACACACGGGACGACGCATAGCAAGACAGTGGAGTCGAGCTCAGAACGTGGGGAAGCAGTACACAGGCGACTAAAATGCTCGTCTTATACCAATACAGCTGCATTTTTAATACGACAGGCCTTTGGAATTGGAGTCGTGTTGTGCTTTGATGGAATTGAATTATATTTCTGACGTTGCGATACATTCACTGAATTTCTACATAGGAGCATCTGGCAAAGTCGAGATACTTTCAAACAAATAACAAACATGTTTTTCATGGCTTGCTGCGAATTTGGAATTTTGCTGTGGGTTTTTTTCTTTTTTGCATTTTGTGAATGAGAGCTGTGCAGTACCGACCCTGAGGCTGTCTTGATGGATGATAAACCTGCAGGTCAAACGGCTGTGTGTTGGTCCTCTGCACCACCGTAACATTGTGCCCCGTCCACTTGTTGGCTTTAGCCAGTGTGTTGGTGCGCCAGTCCGTCCAGTAAACCTCACCCCCGTACATGGTGACGGCGAATGGGTGCGAGAGGTATTCGTGTCCCCGCAGCACCTCAATCAGCCCGGAACCATCATAGGCAGCGGAGTAGATGGCATCAGACCTAGAAAAGGGTTGAGCAAAGGAGGAAAAACAAGATTGACTGGGAGCTACTGCTCACTTCCGTATCCCCCCCCCCGCTCTCGCTTATATCAGAACGCAAGCGATCGAAGGAATAGGATGCTTATTATGAACGTTGACTTCAACAAATAATGAACCCTGAAACAAGGAAGTAAAGAGCAGTGTCTCTCCTCAGGGATTTCACACAGCATCCTGGGAAACTCATTCTGAAATAGCATTTTGCTTCTTGAAATAGCATTAAAATCCACCCTGTGTGTCTTGTAAATACAGTCAGTTGGTAAACAGGAGGTCGATGTGCGACAGACCTGAAAATGGTACACACGGTATAGAACCCCAAGCTGAAGTTTGGTACCAAGTGGCTATGATTTGTGGTTGCTGAGAAAAAGATTCGTTTCGGACAGACGGACGGTCAGAGGTAGACCAGTATAGCCCCTACCCCCCTTCCTTCAGAGCGGTGAGTGGGTGGGTAGGTAGGTAAAAATCACACGTGAGATTTGAGTCACATGATTACTGAGTGAATGTCTGAGTTTTTTGTGCCCTGTATCTTAAACAATAAACTCCTTCCCAGATCACCATCATCGCTTACCTCCAGCTCCTCACAGCTCAGTTCCAGAGCAACATCACGGACCGGTGTCTCTGTGGTGTTGCAGATGAACAGCACAAGCAGTAGAGCATCTTCTCTGTAGACACGGCAGCAAGATATGGACAAGTGGGGGTCAGAGGTCAAGCTAATAATGTCAGAGTGAGGCAGGTCTTCCAGTTCAGATGGTAACTGTAGAACAGTGATTTCATAACAACTGTTTTGAAACAATACTGAAGTTTCCTCTGCTGTGGCATTAGGTCTGATCATCAACATCTCAACAGTGTCAGCTTCATTTTCACCCAAACCATTGGTGGTCAGGCTGGGCTGTGTCGCATCACAGCTGCCATTAACTGGCGTGGACGTCAGGGCATGGTTTGAGTTCTGCATGTGTGCAACTGGCTCCTCTACCAGCAAGCTGTCATATAAGGCGTCTGTTCTGCATCGGGAAGCATGAGATGAGTTTGTAGATGCCTCGCTGGTGCTCGATGATGATGCTGACTCATGCTGGCGGTGTTTTCTTCTAAATCGGGGAGCTGGAGCCTCAGTTTTCTCCAACTGACACAGAAAGAACATCAATAAGTAACAGGTATGTAATGAGTCACCCAACTTGATTACTTTAAGTCACAATATTGGGTTCATGATTCAATTTTCCCATGATATTTAAATAAAAAATTAAGAATATTTTATCACCAAAAAAGGCAACATTTGTTTTCCTATTCTTAATCAACTTAAAGATAAACTTTTATGAACATTTGTACTACTATCATTTTCTTCTCTTTAACTTTCAGCAGTCTGTAAAAACAGAGTTCCGTTTTATTGTTAAATATACTTGTACAGCCAATCGCAGAACAGCCGTTTCCCATTTTAAAGCCTTTTTTTGTAACTTTTTGCTGCATTAGAGCTGTATTACTTCTGCCTAGGGTGAAGTCACATGTATTCCTGCTATTGTACATTATCGCACCCTCTGCTGTCTCAACAATGCACATCACAACCTGATGATAATCGCGATTCATTTTTTTATTTCAGCAATTCAAATGGTCATAAATTTGTATCACGATTTTATCATCACACAAAATATATAGTTGCATGCCTAATAAGTATATAATTAAAACACAAAACAATGGCGCATGCTGTTATCGGAAAATAATCATTAACATCAGGGTGGTGTGATGTACTACCCAAATGTTTTTCTAATATTTTTTCTAATATTAGCACATCCTGAAATATTTTCTTCCTCTAATACCACAGCAATTTGCCAAAGATTATTTATTCAAGCATGGTACAGTCTAGGGCTGTAACGATACACCCAACTCACGATTCGATTCGTATCACGATTTTTGACCCACGATTCGATACACCCAC
>JAOPUC010000005.1:17971141-17981679 GCA_027564185.1 Cephalocassis borneensis
CTGGGATAGGCTCCAGCTTGCCTGCGACCCTGTAGAACAGGATAAAGCGGCTAGAGATAATGAGATGAGAGATGAGATGAGACATCTAAGTTATTATTCACCGATATTCACTTCGCCTTCAGGGAATAATTGTTAAATATAATAAACATATACATCAACTTGGAACTAACCTACTCTGCTGCTGGAAAGTTCAGGAATAAAAAGCTGTATGTATGGCTCTAATAAATAGAAAAAATCTTGTTGTGTAGATTTAAATAATGTTCACGAACTAAATCTGTGCTGAGCATTTGAAGGTCCACGGAATGTAGTTTACTAAAGTTTGACAAAAGGTTTGAGAACTCCTCCTGTAGTGTTTCAAATGTAGAAGAAAGTTACACGTCTAGTTAAAAAGTAGCTTAATTATTCTTTTAAAGCCCCAATCAGGAATCGTTCCAGTAGCCATAAAAAAAAAACATTTTGTTCCCCTATTACTCCTTGAAGCAGCGGTGTCATTACCAGTGTCAGAAAAATATCTATGGTCCCAAAAGTATAATTTGTGAATATTCCTGTATATTTATCTTATATTAAGCTTCCTCAGGGTCCCCAGATGGCTCCTGGGCTCCGGTTACTGCCTGCGCTGAACTTTACAAGTTCTCCCTGTGTGGGTTACTAATTAGACAATTTTAACAAAACTTTCAAATGCAGATTTACTAGGATTACTTTCCCACCTCAAGGGAATAGCTAATGATAGTGATCCAGACTTGTCTGTTTCGAACACCCTGACTTTGCATTTGCATGTGACGGAGAAAGTCATAACCTTGTGGATTAGCTTTTATAGAGGTGTTCAGGGCCATCAGGAAGAGATCAGACAACGCTGGAAGATGTGAGTTATGATAAAGAGTGTAATGGTAAGCCAGATAAGATTTGCACAGTGTGAGTCACTGATTTGCCGTGTTATTTACCCGCATCAGGTTACTTGTCAGTGTGGCGAGAACAAAGCTCTTGAGATTTCTGAAGACATGTTTAGGTTGAGACAATGCATAAAGATGCCAGAACTTTGACAGATGACAGAACGGAAGTGTTGTTAGGTAGATGTTTGTTAAAAGATGCTGAGTGTGACAAAATATCAGACTGCGGTTGAGTTTCTTTAATAAATACAGTATGTCACGGTAAGATTCTGAACTTACAGTACAGAACATATCACATGATGCGTTCCTTGTCCATATCTAAATTGCCAGTTTGCTCGTAAGTTTAGGTGTTTTCCAGGCGACTCCAAACAACACAGCTAATTTAGCTAATTTTCTGCATTATTTTCACTAGAATTCTGGCAAAATTCATGATCCATGCCATCAAACCAGAGTCAATATTGAATATCGGTAATAACTAAGAACGATATGGATCATGTGCATCATGACAGTAATCAAACAGCGACGTGGACTCGTAGTTGTGGTGTACCAAAGTTGGTGCCAGTTGTACAATGCATTTTGCGAGTACACTTGGTTAGCATGTGAGTTGACTGTCGGATTTTGTGACATTTGTGTGTGTGTGTGTGTGTGTGTGTGTGTAGACGTAGTTGAAATTCATGAGAGTACATTTACTGCCCTCTCTGATCTGGGGAACATTGACCCATCCGTTTATACTGTCACTTTCCCTTCTACAAATATATCCTCTCCTGTGTTTGCCCATGCCCTTACACTTTTGCACTTGCTCAACTTGTTTGCCCACCCAGTTCTGCCCGCTTGGATTAAACTACCCCTGCATGTCAGCATGTAAAATATAATGCACTATATTTCACAAGAATGACATCAGATCCAAACCGGTTTATGGATAATAACCGTGACAAAGTCTTTATCATAAGATTATCATACAATTATAGGGATTGCGTCACTCTTATTTCAAGTGATACTTACTTCACTATTATCTACTTAAGATGAAAGATAGATGAAAACTGTGTCCTAAGGAGTACATAAGTGAGCTGTTGAGTTTCAAGTCTTTTATGGCCTTGGTATGTTACTTAATCAGGTCATATCACTCGGTTTTTTTTTATCACTTTATATCACATAACCTTCAGCAAACAGACAAAGACTAAGACCCACTACAAGCCCCACTACTTTATGGCAGTATACACTCATCGGCCACTTTAATAGAAACTTGTTCTTGATTCTAAGATTCTTGTTCTTGGCTGCAGGACTGGAACCCAATGTGCTCTTCTGTTTGCTGTTGCATGCTGAGATGCTTTTCTGCTCACCACGGTGGCTATGAGTTACTATACTAGTTACTGTATACTAGTCTTGTTCTTGTTCTTATCTTCCTGTCTTTAGCCTAGATTATTTTTCTAAATGTTAAATGTTTCAATTGTTTTTTTTTAAAATCATTACTTTATTATTACATATTGCTTGTCACACTGTTATTGGTCCTGTCTTGCACTTTAATGTCTGTCTTGTTAATGTCAGTCCTATGTATGTCTATGTCTTTGCATGGGATAGACAGAAACGCAATTTCAATTTCCTTGTATGACCTGTGCATATGAAGAAACTGACAATAAAGCTGACTTGAACTTGAACTTGAACTATAGCCTTCCTGGCAAAAAAGCTCGAACCAGTCTGTGCTGAGTTTCCCAAAAGCATTGTAGCACAAAAATTATCTTTAGATGGTAGAACAAGCATCACAATGAACGCTCTCTCTCTCCTAGTTAAGACGCTCTTAGCGTTAAGAGGCTTTTGGGAAACCCACCACTGGCCATTTTCCTCTGATGCCTCTTATCCACAAGGCCTTCGTTTCCACCCACAGAACTGTCCCTCACTCACTCAATGTTTTTTGTTTTCCGCACCATGCTGTGTAAACTCTAGAGACTGTTGTGATCAGCAGTTTCTGAAAAACTCAAACCAGTCCATCTGGCTCAAACCAACGGTCTGAGCCACGGTGAAAGAAAGTCGCACTTTGAGATGATGTTGCCTCTTTTGACTCACACCATGGTGTGTAAGACACATCAGTTTTGAACTTGAAGTGGAGAATTAACACATACAGTACTTCTCTGTTCATTCGTCTGTCTTTAAACATTGGTTTTTTGTCATCAGCCATGTCGTCAGACCAAAAAGAGCAAATGAAATGAAAAGTCAATGAAACTCTGTGCTCCCCTTTTTGAACTAATGTCTCGAACCCTATAGCTAGTCTCTGGTCCGATGACCTGCCTTCAGCTAAATAATTTACACGAATGCATGTGATTGGATAAACTGCAGCAGAGGATCTGATATGGAAGCCATGTTGGTTCATGGCATTTGGTTAGGTTTCAGGGGAAATAATTTGTTTATTACACTACTTATTAATGATGATGAAGTTTAGCATAATGTTGAGTGTGCTGTTCTCCATCATTGGACCCAAAGTGACAGATCATGTGCGTATGGGTTTTCAATGAACAATGAGTTCTTTGACATAAAGGTCATAATTTGCTGCTTGTAAGAGTCATTGCTGTTCTTTATTGTGTAAGAATTAACACAGACTTACCAAACGAGACTTGCAAACAAGGCTGGCTGCTTTTCAGTCTGAATTTAGTGATTACATAATATAATACAACTCGAGGAACCTTTCTTGGTCACTTTAACCAGATAGAACGTATTGGTTATATTTGCGATCGTATTCAGTGGACCAGACTGTGATGAAATAAATAAATAAATAAATAAATAAAATACAAGGTATATATTTGAAAACTGGACAAGATTGGTGTAATAGACCTAACTAACAGCGACGGGATGTACTTGAGAGAGAGAGAGAGAGAGGTGTTTGTCCATACCTAAAAAAAACAAATTCTGATTTAGCATTTGAAAAGCAAGAAAATGATTAACTTTAAGGGCCACCCCACTTCAGAACTGGGACGGTCTGAACTGTCAATCAAAGTCAGTTTCATCTTTGCTCTAGAGGACATGGCCCATGTCACTCAGAGGTGTCTACCTCTCGAAGGGGGCGGGGCTTGCTCTAAGAGAAGGGGGGGGGGGGTTCAAACTCCACTGAAGAGCACAAGTCTTTGCCCCCAGTGTCAGGTAGCTGAGAATGCGCTTGTCCAAAGCACTAGCAGACATGGAGATGGCAGACTATAGCGAGGCCCTGGACCCGGCCTACACCACCCTGGAGTTCGAGAACATGCAAGTGCTCGCCATGAGCACAGGTGAGTCCTCCTCCCAGCTGAACTTTGAGTCCTCCGAGTTTATATCGGTTAGTGAATGTTTGGTCAAGTGTGCGATGATGAGGTTTAATGAGTTTCACGCTCTTTTATAGACTTTTGAGGATGACTCAAGGTGTGCAGTGTTGTGTGCCTGCTGTGACTTATTTTGAATGTCCAACACTGATTGGGACTGGGACAGCAGGGCAGTATGCATGAGACTCAAACGCAAGGAGCTTTGAGAGAGATTATGGCTACAAGCTCTGTCTTGTAGGCAAGCTAGGATTGTGTTTCATCCCAAGAGTTGCACAGCCAGAAATCCCAATGTGATTCCATCCAGCTCTTCTTACCTCAAGTTGGTCGGTTGAGGATAAGATGTCTGTTCAGAGTAGTATTTCCAGGGATGCTTGACATGTAAGATAAATGGACCCAGACTGTAGAAGATGTCACTGAACCATTTAGTTGTTTATTCTCCCATGGCTTGTTTTCATGAGAAATCGAACTGATTCCATTAACTCGATCCGGCATATTGATTTAATGTATGTATTCATTTCTGGGTCATGTTCGAACATCTTTTCTGCACTTCAACCTAATACACCACTGAGCATTTAAATAGCTAGGCTATTTAATGGTACATTTATCTGTATTTTCTTTTACTGATGAGTTGCGTTTATGAGGTCTTTATTTAAACGGTGACGAATATGATTTCCACATCTGTCTAACGTTCTAACCCATTCAGATAACGACTCAGTTCAAAAGGAGTCAATTAACAGTGCTATCACGGAGCACATTTCCCTTTGATCAGCTGAAGAAATTTGTTTGCCCTGTTTGGCTTTAATGCAATCACTCCGTGCTCCTTTGAGTATTTGATACAAGAGTAAACAACAAAACATGTTGTTTTTCTCATTTTGCCCATTTGGGCTAATCAGTTGTGTATTACAGCAATATTTCTTTGAATAGTTTTTCCAAAATATTTTTCTGAAATATAATCCGTTAGAAATTTCTTTTAGCTATAATCACGGCTGGATGACTGAAGCAAACACTCCTCATATTTTCTTTCCAACAAAATGATTTACACCTGATCTGATTAATCGTAGCGCCATTTTTTTCCCAAACCTTTTTTTTTTTACTGCCTTGACATGGCATTTTGCCCGTTGCTTTCCTGTTGTCTTTTTTTTTTTTTTAGCTGAGTATCTGATAGAATGAAAGAAAGAGGCCTGGCTAATAAACGCATCAGAATTACAAATGCCTTCGTCACTCCTATTTAAGCATGCGTACATAATACATGATAAAACGATTGCTCCTCAACTTATACTTTGTGGTGTAAATACAGAAAACATAAAGTCACCATGTTCTTACAAGCTAATTATGACCTCATTTATTAAAGTTTAAGCAGAAGAAGCTTAAACAGTATTAGAGAAATGGATATGTTGCAAAATTTCTATAAGCAGTCAACCTTGTTTTTCAGACTCCTCGCCAGCTGAGGGTGCCAACCTGAATGCTGCCAACCACCTGGGCACAGGGACTCTGTGTGCTATCTGTGGCGACCGGGCAACAGGAAAACACTATGGAGCCTCCAGCTGTGATGGCTGCAAGGGTTTCTTCAGACGCAGTGTTCGCAAAAACCACATGTACTCATGCAGGTCGACTTCGCATGTCCTACAATCAGTCTTTCTCAGATCTCTTTGAGTTACGTCTTCCTGGACATCCAAAATAATTGAATAAGACTATTAAATCTTTGTGTTTACAGGTTTAACAGACAATGCATAGTGGATAAAGACAAGAGGAACCAATGCAGATACTGTAGGCTTAAGAAATGCTTTCGGGCCGGAATGAAAAAAGAAGGTATGTGCCACTTTTATGTTGTTTTGTCGCATATGAATTAAAGCCAAACTGATGGCCAAACAGGACTGAAAGCAAGCTCGTATGCTTTGCCAGACTGAGAGAAGCCTGCTATGCAGAGTGTATTGCGACATCAGAGTGAAACAGACAACTTGTTAATGTTCACTCGACAATGCGCTGAAGTCTATGGCTAACTCGTGCTGAGCAAACAGTTTAGAGGCATCATAATTGCACACTGATAAACAGGCCAACCTTGAGCATTTTCCCTCTCGACTAATAGAGGCAATGCTAATGCGCTCCACCTCCTTCTGCTAAGTGGACCGCTTGGTTAAGACTGACTCATCACAGTGATTGAGGTTATGTGATGAGTGATGAACACTTCCTCACTTTCTCGAACTCAAGACTCAAGTCATTTATTACTTTTTTTTGGCATAGCTGTACAGAACGAAAGAGACCGAATCAGTACCAGAAGGTCCAGTTACGAGGACAGCAGCTTTCCCTCTATCAATGCACTCATCCAAGCTGATGTCCTGTCCAGACAGGTTGGTTCGTTCTCTTTAAAAGACGATACATCGTCAACGATATGGTTGATTGCGAGTTTTAACAGTGACCCTCACTATGCTTCAGATCTCCTCTCCAGGTCCGATCATGAACGGTGATATCAGAACAAAAAAGATAGCCACAATTACAGATGTGTGTGAATCTATGAAGCAGCAACTGTTGGTACTGGTGGAGTGGGCCAAATATATCCCAGCCTTCTGCGACCTCCCATTGGATGACCAGGTAAGACTAAAAACAAGAATCTGCAACATCATGGAAAAAGCATTCGAATCAGTCGGTGTGTCTTCAAGGCAAGGAATTGCTGAAAGGTCTGCTAGGAGGGAAATGTCCAGCGCTGCAATGAACATCCATTCAGAGGGGTCGTTGTCATTTTTTAACCAAAAATATGTCTCAAATGTTTAAAAGGTTGAGGGCTGATAGGGAGACAGGAGGAGTAGGGAGTTGGTGTGGGGGAATCTGAAGTGCTAGTGGTTAATGTGTTTTGACGTCTCTAGTTAGAAAGTGATGAGCTGGTTTGAAAACTTACATGCTCCTTAAGACCTACAGAATCATTAACAATGTAAGCACCAGGATGTGGTAACTGATTTGTGGACATTGCTCATGAATGACACTGCATCTTCTTGCAAACAGACTTTCTCAGCGCCTTTCTCCTAAATCTCTGCAAATCTCTGAGAACCTTGCATCTGATGATATGAACTCTAACTTTTTTTTTTTTTTTAACCATTTAAACACACAGGTTCTGAATCTTCTCTTTCAAAGTACTAGTACATCTATAGTGTTTAAAGGAGGTGTGAAGATGCATAGGTTGGGGCTTGGAGATGAACTAGATTTTTTTGTGTTTTGTCTGGTTTTCAGGTGGCTTTGCTACGAGCTCATGCTGGAGAACACCTCCTGCTTGGAGCTGCCAAGCGTTCCATGCTCTACAAGGACCTTCTGCTATTAGGTAAGATGTTCGGTATTGAACCATAAATTGGACTACTTACAGTATATCGGTCCTCCATTATTACAGTCGTGTGTGATTCTCCTTTCCCTATAGGCAATGACCATATAATTCCTCGGAACTGTCCAGAGTTGGAAGTAGGCCGGGTAGCAGTAAGGATCCTTGATGAGTTGGTACTTCCTTTCCAGGAGCTCCAAATAGATGATAATGAATATGCCTGCTTGAAGGCCATTGTGTTCTTTGATCCAGGTAGATCTAAGATCCCAGAAAAGAGCATCATTTAGAAATCATACTATATTTGCCTAGATGTAAATCCCAGTTAAGTCATGAGTGCATTCATGTTCACTGGTCATTGGTAGATGCCAAAGGTCTGAGTGATCCAAGCAAGATCAAGCGGATGCGTTACCAGGTGCAGGTCAGTTTAGAAGACTACATCAATGACCGGCAGTATGATTCACGGGGACGATTCGGCGAGTTGCTGCTTCTGTTACCCACACTACAGAGCATCACCTGGCAAATGATCGAGCAAATCCAGTTCGTTAAGTTGTTCGGGATGGCCAAGATCGACAACCTCCTGCAGGAGATGCTTCTTGGAGGTAATAATAAGAATGCTGGGAATAAAATACATGACCATCAGTCTGATTTGGAACATTTCTTAAGGTAGCCCCAAAGTCAAGCTGGATGAACCTTGATGTTTTCATGTTTACACGACAGGTTCTGCTAATGAGGCCCCCCATGCTCCTCCGTCTCTGCATCCACACCTGGTCCACGAGCACCTCAGCAACAATGTCATTGTGACCACCAGCATGGCCACTCCAATTCACAATGGACAAATGTGTAAGTTCTTCATGCCATATCTCTGCGACTAGGTTTTTCCTGTTCACCCTTCCATGTACGGCGGAGCCAAACAAGCTTCCTGTATTAATCCTTTTGATGAACTAATCAGGGTTACTTGGTCCAGAAAAGCCCTTGTTATTTATTCTCTCTTACAGTTTCTAATGCCTTCAGAAATTTCAAAGCTCTTACTGCATATGCTTGCAGTGCTGTTCTGTGGAACTTTTGGCATGTCTTTGATGGATCTTCTTACTTTCTGTGCTTACAGCCACACCCGAAACTCCAATCCCATCTCCTCCACCAGCTTCCAGCTCTGAGCATTACAAACTGGCCCAGGGCGTCATAGCTACGGTGCCTAAACAGCCAACAGCCATTCCTCAACCTACAATCACCAAGCAAGAAAGCATCTGACCATCTCAAGAAAAAAAAAAAAAACACATCCTAAAACAAATTAGCCATGGGCAACTGGCTTGCTTCAGAGATTCCTGGAAAATGTACAACATGTTTTTGACACGAGGCAGCCATTAAAAATCCACTGGTCTACTGGTAAACCATTTGCTCTGGGAAGGAGTGTTTGCAAGTGGTATAATATAAAGTAGATTTTGGGTTATTTTTATTTTTGTTTAAACATTACAGTGAGCAAGAGATGAAAACCACCCAGTAATAAACAGTGACACGTAGGCCAGAAGAGCAGAAACCTCACGACTGTGCAGTAGATCTACTCTGGAAGAGGCTTTTTATACTGTATGCATTCAATCAACCTGACTTACGTATAGGGAAAAAAAATGCTTTTTTTTCCCTTACATATTTATACTCCCCTAGGAGAAATTCATATTTCAACATGTCAAAAAAGAGAATGAGCAAAGTTTATATTAATATTATTATATTAAGATTAAATAAATGTTACAACAGGCCTTTCATCTGTCAAAAAAAAAAAATCAGATGTGTATGTTGTACAGTATTTTAATGACTGAGCTAATAGGAATGATCTTTTTAAAAGTACTTATGAATAGATGTCACTGTTTGTGCCTTACAAGCTTATAATTTGCATAAACTGCTCCTTTTGAACTGTTCATATATTTTTTTTCTTGGATGTATCATGGAAAAATGTACATCTCGTGCTTTCTGTTTGAGCTTTCGATTATATATTTGTCGTGATGTGTTCCACACGTCCAGTATTTAAGTCTGTTTAGAGACAAAAAGAAGAAAAACTGCTTAAATGGCCTGTCCTATCCCATTACTCCATGACTGAGAAGCAATGACTTTTTTTTGTCCGTGAGACTATCACAGTTTACTGTCGAAAGGTTTTTTAATGTTAGTCACTGAAGCTGACAGCCATACCAGTGTGTAAGTGTTGAACTGAAACAGTGTGTTAGGATATGATGTGCAGTTTGGGAGAAGAAAAAAAAAAGTGCACATTCTTCGCTTGAAACGAAAGCTGACTTGGGCCTTGCAAGCTGATATTAAATGTCAAGGTTATATTTTTACATAAACGCATTCAGCCTATTCATTTATTTCCATTCGATGTTTGTTAAATTATACACCAGATGCCTAATTAATATGTCACCACAGAATTATAAAAGCCTTAAGCAGCCAAGCATTTCGCTCCATCTCAGCAGGATTTGTTCTAATCAAATACAAAACAAGTTGGAATTGTGATAGAGGATCAAATGCAAAGTCAGTCTTTTACAAAAAAAAAAAAAAAAAAATAATAATAATAAAAAACATAACAGCGCATCTAATCTCGTAATCTTCTCAGGCAGTAAAACAGCTTTAAAACAGGACGATAAAAGTAGCGGCCTACGTGGCAGATCATGGTCAAGGATTCTAGTGCGAGGGCGTGTGTGTAGAAACTGATAAATGTCATAAACCAAATTCCAGATAGGCCAAGAAAGAACCAGGCGCCTTCCTTCTGAAATCTGCACTTAGTCCGAGAGGATAATACTGGTCTTATCTGTCGAACATTAATGAGCTTTAAGGACTAATAACTCAGTGGTATTCTGTCATCCTTAGCACACAGCATGCCTACCCCTCAAACAACAAATGAGTCATGAAACTGTACAGGTTGTGGGAATTCGGCTCACGCTTTGTCCAAAATTTCATGTAATATTTTCAAGTGTGGGCGGCACAGTGGTGTAGTGGTTAGCGGTGTCGCCTCACAGCAAGAAGGTCCGGGTTCGAGCCCCGTGGCCGACGAGGGCCTTTCTGTGCGGAGTTTGCATGTTC
>JAOPUC010000005.1:19798207-19808370 GCA_027564185.1 Cephalocassis borneensis
CTGAAAAGTGAAAATAAAAAGAGTTATTGAACCTGATCTCTGTCCTGCCGTCCTCTGTGCTCCACCCACATCAGGGAAACGTTACAGCCTCATAAAACAGTATTTTGAGAGAGGCATCATCAAGTCGACCCGGGCACTGTGCGAAGGTGGCATTCAGCACATTTCTAATGGTTCTAATTTGCTGTTCCCAGACACTGCCTGTGTGGCTGGCAGAAGGGGTGTTGAAGACAAATTCGCACTGCTTTTCAGTCAGGAAGATTTCCAGTAGCTTGGTGTCACATTGTTTAAGTGCTTCCTTAAACTAATTTCTGGCACCAACAAAGTTAGAACCTTGGTCGCAGTGTAGTTGTTGGACAGCTCCTCTGAGGCTGATAAAGCATCTCAATTCATTGATGAATTAGTCTGTTGACAAATCTTTGAGCATCTCAATATGGACAGCTCTAGAGTACAGACATGTGAAAATGAGGCCATATCGCTTGTATTCTTTGCAGGCTTTCTTTACAATAGATGGGCCAAAACAGTCCATGTCGCTATACGTGAAAGGTGCCGAGGCTTCAAGACATTCTTTAGGGAGTTCAGGCATCTGCTGGCTCTCTGTTGGCTGTTGAAGTTTCCTGCAACGCACACAGGTGTGTATCAGCTTAGCAACCAGCTTGCTCCCACCAATGACCCAGAATCCATTGGTCCTAAGCTCCATTTGTGTCTGGTTTTGACCCTGATGGCATGTCTTAGCATGGTAGTGGGACACAATCAGCTTAGTAATATGACTGTTGTTTGGTAAGATGACTGGGTGCTTAACTTTGTGACCGAGAGATGACTGTTTTAATCTCCCACCACCATGAAGTAGTCCTTCAGACCAGATGGGATCGAGATTGAAGAGAGAGCTTGAGTTTGGAAGGTCTTTTTCACCTTCAAGCATCTTTATCTCATGGGGGAAGGCTTGCTGCTGTACGATCTTAATCACTGCCTCAGCAGCCTTCTCATGCTCCTCGACAGTCACATGTTCACTATGTTGTTTTTGTTTAGACCTCAGTCTCTTGATACTTGCAATCACCTTTAGAAGTGTTGTCCAAGAGGAAAACTGACTCAGATGCCTGAGGATGTCATTGCAGTTATTGGCTTCGGTTGCAAGCATCTGAATGGTCTTGACTTCGGGATCACCGACGAGTAATTCTGTTGGAGTGCTGGATGTTAGATGTAATTCATGCTCCCAGAGAAACTTCGGTCCTTGCAGCTAGTTCGTTGAGTGAATGTCTGAAGCACAAAGACCTCGGGATGCGTGATCGGCCAGGTTTTCTGAGGTGTCCACATACGGTAATGCCACTGATTGGGATCACTATTATCTCTAATCAGTTGAACACAGTTTGCAACAAATATGTGGAACCTATGAGCATCACTGTTGATGTACCAAAGTACAACTTGTGATTCTGTCCAAAAAAATTCTTTATCAATTTTCATGTCAAGCTCACCCTTTAACATGACACTTACTTTTGCAGAAACCACCGCTGCTGCAAGTTCTAGTCTCAGGATACTTGTGACCTTTGAGGGAGCAACCCTTGCTTTCACCATTACGAGATTGCAATGGACTTCATCCTTGTCATTTTTATACCTGAGGTAAGAACATGCACCATATCCCACACAGCTGGCATCTGAAAAATGGTGTAACTCTACTCTGACAATGTTATGAAAGTAATGTGGGTGGTAACATCTTGGAATTGAGACTTCTTTCAACTTGAGAAGACCATTTAGCCATCCTCCCACCATGGCTTCATATCTTCTGGGAGTTGATCATCCCATTCGATGCCTCTGTAACAAAGCTCTTGAAGGATATGCGCTCCACTTAGGCTGAATGGATTGATGAATCCGAGTGGATCATAATGAGAGGCAAAGACCGACAAACAACCATGACTGATTTGAAGGCCGATCCTTCAAGCCGATGTTAAAGCTGAAAGCGTCATCTTTTATCGACCATTGAATGCCGAGAGCACGTTCTGATAGGGTTGGATCAAAACCTACAGGCTCAATATTTGCTGCTCTTTCAGAGGGGTCTAAGCATGAGAGGGCTGCTTCCTCATTTGAGTTGAATTTGTGAAGGCGCAGGCCTCCTCTTTTGCACAACTCTTGGGACTCCGTGATCAGTTTCTTAGCTTCATCAACTGATGGGATACTGACTAACCCATCATCAACATAAAAATTTTTCTCCACAAATGTTGATGCTAGGGGATAGTTAGCTTTGTGTTGCTGTGCCAGATGCTTTAAACCAAAATTGGCACATCCTGGAGATGAAGCGGCTCTGAAGAGATGAACCACCATCCTGTACTCCTGTGGTTCCTTCTCCAAATCTCCACCTTTCCACCAGAGGAACTTCAGATAATTCCTGGATTCAGGAGTGACAGAGAATTGATAAAACATTTCTTTCGATATCACAGATAATGGCCACGGCTTCTTTCCTGAATCGGCAAAGTACTCCTACCAGAGGATTGATTAGATCAGGCCCAGTTAGTAGAGTGTCATTTAGAGAAACACCATGGAATTTGGCCGAACAGTCAAAAATGACTCTCAGCTTATCCGATTTTCTGGGGTGATGGATACCGTGATGCGGAAGGTACCACTGTCTCTCCCTCAGATGTTGTAGGGGCTGGCTCTGCATCACCCTTGTTAATTGTTTCCTCCATGAATGTTCTGTATTGATCATAGTATTGTTTGTTGGCCTTTAATTTTTTCTTAAGACACTGCAGGCGAACTGTGGCTAGCTTCTTGTTGTTTGGTAGGTTGAGTGGACTGTTTCCTTTGAAAGGGAGAGGCATCTCATAATGCCCGTCCTCCTTCTGTGCGATGTGGTTACTGAGGAACTGTATGAAATGAACATCTTGGGACACATATTTGTCTTCATAAGTTCTCTCAATGAAGTTTGATTCCAGGGCCTTTAGAACATCTGTTGCTAATGGAAATGGCTTTTTTTTTTTTACTGTGAGCTGATGCACAAGGCTTTGACTTCCTTGTCTGTCTAGGTGGGGGTTTGATGAGGCTATTATACTCCATCTTAGTTCTGATCTCTGTGCGAACAGTTGATTTTTGTCACCTAAGAGAACTTCACGAGGAGCCAGTGCTGATGGACAGTTATATCCCATTAGGAGCCCTACATCACAGTCTTGAAGGGGTGGTAACTTATCTGCCAAGTTTCTGAGATGAGGCCACAGTAATGCTGTTTCCTTTGTTGGAACGTAAAACTTGTCCACTGGGATAAAGTCACGGCTGTAGGCCTGCTGTAGTTGGATGCAGCTCTCAGAGTAGATATGATTGTGTCAGTGGCTGTCATCGTACTAAGTTTCAGTTTTACTGGTTGGACATCCACATTCAGTTTGTCAAGTACATCTTCTAAGACAAATGTTGAGTCACTCTGTGTGTCCAGTATTGCATATGTAAGTATTTCTCTGTGTGGTTCTTGTAATGAAGACACGAAGACTGGGATGATACTTGAGGTAGCAGAAGTGCATTGTGTTGATGTATGGGACACGACCTTGTGTGTTTCCTGGCTTGCACGTTCTTCTGTGGAAGTGGAGCTATTCATTATTGCTTCCACAGGTCTTTGCTTCCTGTCTTCATGCAAGTAGGTTGGGTGACAACGGCTGCATATGTTGCACGTGTGTCGTCTCTTACAATCCTTGGTCATATGACCCTTTCTCAAGCATCCAAAGCAGAGCTGATTTTCATGGATGAATGCCTTTTTATCCTCAACACTCTTTGCTGTGAAAGTGGGACACTTCGTGATGCCATGAGCTTCACTTTTACAGACAGAGCAAGGTGATTTTTGGTTTACTGCTGTTTCTTGTTTCTCTTGAGTGAAACTCTTCGGTTGTATGTTTGTGTTGAAAGCTTTGGCTCTCTTTGGGGTTCTTTCATCTACAGGTTTGAAATTTATCAACAGTGGAGAAGCAATAGGGTTACAGGCTATCCGTGCTTCTCTGCTCAGGAACTCTGTGAAGCATGCAAGATCTGGATAGCTGCCAGATGTGTCAAGTTCATCCACAACAATTTGACTCCACTTGCGCATGATCCATTCTGGCAGTTTTTTAGCAACTTGTGGTTTTCCTCACAGTTGTTAAGGATAGCTAGTCCTTTGATGTGTGGGATCACCTCAGTGCAGCTTTGGAGGAAGTCGGCGAACTCTTGTAGTGCTAATGGATCGTTTGTGCTGATCTTTGGCCATTTCATGAGCTTATCATGGAAAGCTTTCTGTATGATGAATGGGTTCCCATATCTGTCCTGTAAGGCTTTCCATGCTCCATCATATGCGTTCTCTGAATCTCGATAAAAGAAACCTTCTACGGCTTTGCGCGCCTCTCCAGCAAGATAATTTTTGAGATAAAACATCTCACTCGCTTGGAGTGGTTTTCTGTCAATCAGAGTTATAAATGACATCTTCCAATCTGTAAACCTTAAAGGGTCACCACTAAACGTGGTGGGTTCAGGGACTGGCAAGTGATTCATACTTAATGAATCGGCGATTGCTTGAGCTAGACTGACAGACTCCTGTGTCATTGTCATTTAAGGAGCTGCTTGGCGAGGTTAGAATGAAGCAGCGTCTGGATTCAATTGAGGTTCAGTTTGTATTTTGTAGCAAGCAGAGCTAGTTTTGTCGTTAATTTCTTCGTTGTGGTTCTCAAAGCCTTCAAGACTGTCATATGCTCTCACACGAGCTGCTGCTACCATATAGCGACCTCTTTTGCTGCTTGTAACTGCTGCAGTTTTGCTCTCTCCTGCTCCAACTGTTGTTGCATTTCCACCTCTCTTTGTTTCATTTCTGACAACATTTTTGCCTCTTTGAGTTTCCATTCACATTCTAACTTGTGAAGATGTGCTTGCTGTGCTTGAATTTCTTCCATGGCCTTTGATTGTTCCAGCTTAGCAACAAGTCTGCTTCTGCATCTATTCTACTGCCGTGGGTACTGGCTGAGCCGGAGTGTTTGCTCGATCTCTCTGATGACTCTGATGAGCTTACAGTTTCAGTTTTGGTGTGACCAAAGACAGACCCATATTCATTTTTGTTTAATGTTTCTCTTACTCTTTCCTTTTCAAGTTGATCATTATAATCTTCATTAATAGTCTCTAGATGGTTGCTTATAAGGTCACGAATTTCCTTTGTCAGCATAACACAGGCGTCCATTTTTTTTGACAATCTCTGGCGTGGTGTTACTGTTACATAGAATAGGTTCATACTGCAAGTTTGCAGCATCATACTTTGCTTGAATATCTTCATGTAATTTATTGAGGTCTTCTAATGAGCAGAGGGTTTTTAAACTTGTCCTAGTCTCCCTTGCTACTAGCTTCCAAGAGTCACAGGCCTTGTTAAATGTTTTTTTCACATTTTTTGATGTCTTGGTCATGCATTTCTTGGCCTCTCTCTGTTAGCTTTCTCTCACGTGAGCTGGACCTGAATGGCGTGTCTGTAGGATTGTCGGTCTTCTCTGTTGGGAGTGACATCTTGTTTGTTTGTGCAACTGCTTTAAGTCTGGTGTGGCTTTCGATTGTCCTATGCCTGAATTCACATCTATAAGCTGTAGTTATCTTTTTACCACAGAGTAATACTTATAAGCTGAAACCAACAAAGAAGACTCCAGTTCTTCAACTTGCAAACTGGAACATGTGCACCATGTGCACAGGCATCTCTGATGACCTCAGGGAGGTGGATGACACAAGAAAGATGGCCATCATCGATAGAGAGCTCACCAGACTCAGCATAGCTGCCCTCCAGGAAACCAGGCTCGCTGACAGCAGCTCCCTCAGAGAGGAAAACTACACCTTCTTCTGGAAGGGTCGTGTACCTGAGGAGCCCCGCCAGCACGGAGTTAGTTGACTTTGCCATCAAGAACACCCTCCTGGCATAGGTTGAGCCTTCCTTAGGGGGTTCTGAACGTCTCCTGTCCATTTGTCTCACTACAGCTGCAGATCCCGTCAACCTCCTTAGTATCTATGCCCCCACCCTCATGTCATCAGAAGACACAAAAGACCAGTTCTATGGGCAGCTCGATGAATTGATCAAAGGCTGTCCAAAAGACGAGCCGTTATTCCTCCTTGGCAATTTTAACGCCAGAGTGGGTGCAGATCACAATTTTTGGCCTACCTGCCTGGGACACCACGGCATTGGAAAGACCAATGAAAATGGCCAGAGACTGCTGGAGCTGTGCATTACAAACTGCATGACCTGTGCATTACAAACACCTTCTTCCAGTGTAAGCCACAATACAAAGTGTCATGGAAGCACCCCAGGTCTCACCACTGGCACCAGCTTGACTTGGTCATCACCAGGCGCTCTGCCCTAAGCAGCATCCTGCCCTAAGCAGCATCCTCTCCACCAGAAGCTACCACACTGCTGACTGCAACACTGACCATGTCCTCGTGAGCAGCAGAGTGCGCCTGCAGCCTCGCGTGCTACACCACTCCAAGCCAAAAGGTCGCCCTCGCATCAACACCACACTGATGTCAATTCCCTCCAAGGTGGAACAGTATGTGTCCACCCTGGGGTGGACCAGGCTCTCCAGGACCTGCCAGACCATGAAGGACGCCATATACAGCACAGCCATGTCCACATTTGGCAAGAAGGAGAGGCCCAGTCAGGACTGGTTCAACGCATACCTTCCAAGGATGGAACCAGCGATCGAGGCCAAGCGAGAAGCCTTCCTGGCTTACAAGAGACTGCCAAATGGACAGACAATTGCTGCACCCAGAAGTGCCCACAACACCACACAACATCTCACCAGGCAGTGCGCAAACGAATACTGGCAGCAACTCTGTGAGGAAATCCAGCGCTGTGCCGAGTCCGGAAACATCCATGGAATGTACAGCAGCATCAAGAAGGTGCTAGGCCCCACACTGAAAGGGATCGCCCCCCTGAGATCTCTGACGGGGGAGAAGGTCACAGACTGCGAGCAGCAGATTGCCAGGTGGATGGAGCACTACTCAGAGCTGTACTCCCAAGAAACATCAGTCTCAGATGCGGCCCTTAGCAGCACTCAGGAACTGCCCACAATGGAGGAGCTGGACGAAGTGCCTACCCTGGAGGAGCTCAGCAAAGTCATCGACTCCCTCCCGAACAACAAAGCATCTGGCAGTGATAACATCCCACTTGAAGCCATCAAATGTGGGAAACCAACACTGCTTCAGCTGCTGCATGACCTGCTCTGTCTCTGCTGGGAGGAAGAAGCAGTCCCCCAAGACATGCACGACACCACCATTGTGACCCTCTATAAGAACAAGGGCGACCACAGTGACTATAACAATTACAGAGGGATCTCGCTCCTGAGTATTGTTGGCAAAGTGTATGCCTGCATCCTCCTCAACAGACTGCAACTCCTGGCAGACCATGTGTATCCGGAATCCCAGTGTGGCTTCAGGACAGGCAGGTCAACAATAGACATGATCTTCTCCCTTCGACAGCTACAGAAGAACAGCAGAGAGCAAGGCCAGCCACTCTACATGATGTTTATTGACCTCACCAAGGCCTTCAATCTGGTCAGCAGGAAGGGCCTCTTTGAACTTCTCAGGAAGATCGGCTGCCCTCCAAAACTCTGCAGCATGATAATCTCCTTCCACACCGACATGAAGGGAACAGTCTTATATGATGGTTCATTCTCGAACTCCTTCCCCATCAACAGTGGCGTGAAGCAGGGCTGTGTGCTGGCACCAACCCTCTTCGGGATTTTCTTATCCCTGCTACTGTCATATGCCTTTGACTCATCCACCGATGGCGTCTATCTGCACACCAGGTCCAATGGGAGGCTGTTCGACCTGGCATGACTGCGTGCAAAGACCAAGGTGAGGTTGGTGCTCATCAAGGAGATGCTCTTCGCGGACGATGCAGCCTTTGTGACCCACACCGAGGATGCCCTCCAGAGACTCGGAGATTGCTTTGCCGATGCCTGCAAGCAGTTTGGGCTCACCATCAGCCTGAAAAAGACCAACGTCAGCGCACAGGATACACCTACTAACACTTCCATCAAAATTGACGGTGTCATCTTGGAGGCACTCAACAACTTCACATACCTGGGGTTGACCATCAGCAGCACTTTCTCGCTGGACATAGAACTGGACAAACAGCTCAGAAAGGTGAACACCATCATGGCTCGGCTAACAAAGAGAGTGTGGGAAAACAACGCGCTGATGGAGCACACCAAGATCCGCGTCTACTAGGCCTGTGTTCTCAGCACCCTGCTATATGGAAGTGAGACCTGGAGCACCTACATGAGGCAAGAACGCTGGCTCAACTCCTTTCACATGCGGTGCCTCAAGTGCATCTTGAGAATCAGCTGGCAAGACCGCGTCCCACACAGTGTGATCCTGCAGTGTGTAAACATCCCCAGCATATACTCCCTTCTGAGCCAGCACTGCCTTCAATGGCTGGGACATATCTGGCATATGGAGGATGGGAGGATACCAAAGGACATCCTGTATGGACAGCTGGCCACCGGCACCAGAAGATTCGGCCGCCCCTCACTCCGCTACAAGGATGTGTGTAAGAGGGACCTCAAGGCATGCAGCATTCCTCCTGACAGCTGGGAAGCACAGGCTGAGGGCCAAGGAACCTGGAGACAGCTTGTACGAAAGGGCATAGCAGATGCTGATGTGAGGAGAGGCCAGCAAGCTGCAGAGAAACGAGTGAGACAGAAGAGTGCGGCAGCAATCCCAGCAACACAGACATCCCAGTACATCTGCACCAACTGCAAGAGGGACTGCAACTCCCGCATCGGCCTGCTCAGTCACAGCAGATGATGCCAGAAACCCAGAGACAGACAACACTCCAAGGGCGCTACCCGTATGGTCTCCCGAGACTGAGGTGCCAATGAATACTTATATCAAGCATTTACAGATTATGGACATTCAAATAGATTTTTGCATAAAACAGTAACGACAAAGATGTCGTAAATAAGCGCTGTAGACATTAATAGCTAAAGAGCTTCACCCTTTAAACCTTTTCATAAACAGACATGCCGTGAATTATTATTCCATAAACGCATGTGCCATTTGTCTTGAAATATTCACCAATTTCAGAGCTGTTATGTGTTAGGAACCAGCTCACAAATTATTTTGACCTCAAAATATGATGTTAGTATTTAAGGCACTTCAGTTACGCTGCAAGCTTGTACGTGTGTGTGTAAATAGTCCTCTTTTACTCCTTGGCACCCAATGTCTCTTTCAGCATCCGTAGTTGTACCTTAAGCATGCTGTCCTTTTTAATCTTGCCTGTGCAGGATATGGGTGCAAGCAGAGTCAGCTGGCTAGTATCAGGTTGGTAGCTGGATTTCAGATGAGATGGCATCAGCTTCTCTTCAGGGATGGCAGGTCTGTTGCAGCCAAGGAGTTTTCACTGTAGTGGCCCACTTGGATTAACCACAAAAGATGCAGAGAGCTTCGACTGGTGCAACTTTAATTCTCTCCTCTTTTTACCACTGGCATTCTGACACTGTGAAAACTATAAAATGGACAAGAAATACAAATGCCATAGTATATTTCCGCAAATAATACATAGAAATCATGTTTACATTTTTAAACTTAATACAGATCATTTTAGTAAACTTAATGAATTTTTACATGAAATTAGCCTTTTAAACTATTATGAGTTGTAGCTCTTATTTAAATAAAAATGATAGTATCCTTCCTTTTTAAATAAAATGAACCATTCTTTTTACAATGAATACACCATTAGTCTCCTCCTACTGCCTTCTGCTTCCAAGGGCACCAAGTTTGAGCTCTGCCTGCTAGCAGCCTATTTTCCACACACACCTCGCAGTGACAGTCCTTGCATGTGACATATACAAACAGCACAAAAAATGAAGCGAACCACAATAAAATAACCTCTCAAAAGTTTCAACACAGAATACGACAAGTAAATTATTTGTTTTCATGTTTTACCAACTGTGGAGCAACGAGAGCATGTCGTTACAATGAGATGGGAGCAGGAAGTCTAGCGTCAGCGATAACAGGAAGTAGTAGAAGAAGAGCGGTGTTCTTAAAAATAAAAGCACAAAAACGTAAAGTGGCAGAACCACATCTCATCTCATTATCTCTAGCCGCTTTATCCTGTCCCACAGCTGGAGCCTATCCCAGCTGACTACGGGCGAAAGGTGGGGTACACCCTGGACAAGTCACCAGGTCATCACAGGGCT
>JAOPUC010000005.1:20808156-20819121 GCA_027564185.1 Cephalocassis borneensis
TGGTCACTCTGCAAAACTCAGTGAGAGATCTGAAAAAAGAATTAACAGAAGTGAAGGAGTGATGTGAGAGTCTGGAGGGGCAAATGAGGAGGTGTAAATAAATAAGGATCATCGGCATCCCCGAGACGCCCGGCTCCAGCTCCACCGCGTCAGGCGCTAAGCTGTTAACCGAGGTGCTACACCTGGAAAAGGAGCCGCTGATTGACCGCTCGCATCGGAGCCTGGGTCCAATAAAACCAAGCAGCAAGCCCCAGGCTATCATCGCCAAACTGCATTATTACCAAGAATGTGCGGAGGTGCTATGACGCGCACGCAGTCGGGGTCCACTTCGCTTCAACGGAGAACCTGTCACCATCTTTCCTGACTACACTACAAGCGTGGCTAACGCCCGGGCTGCCTTCACTGACATTAGGAGGATCCTCCGGGACTGACAGGGCGTCCGGTTTGGATTACTTTTTCCAGCTCCGCTCCGGATCACGCACGGAGGTGAGGACAAGCAGTTCACCAACCCCGACAAAGCAATGGCCTATGTGAAGATGAACATTATTCCAGCCATGGACAATGGAAACTAACTATAAGACCAACATTTTCAAACTCGTATGTCGTCCAGATTGATTCTGCTTATATTAGTAACTTTTCTCCTCGGACAGGGTGCCTTAATATTTACATTATATGTCCCGGAATGCTGACCAGTTAATAGTGTGCTCTTTTAGGATGGTACTTTATGTTAAGGGATATTATGTGGTTTTTTTTTGTTTGTTTTTTTTACCCCAAATGGGTATTATTTCTTTCTTATTTCTTAGTTCTTGATTGCTCCACAATCAAGGGGATTAATCGGGGGGGGGATTCGGATCACAAAGTTTCTCTATATGCTGATGACATGTTGCTGTTTATATCGGATCTTCTCTCAAGTATTCCAGAACTATTGAGCTTACTTGCGAAATTTGGAAGCATGTCTGGCTATAAAGTTAATCTTCAGAAAAGCGAGCTGATGCCTATCAGCTCTGCAGAAGAGATGAATATTGGACTAACCCCTTTCAAAATTAGCCCTAAAAAATGTAGGTACTTAGGTATATGGGTAACACATAATTACAAGGACCTTTATAAGGCTAAGGCCACGTTGATTCAATTATATGGATGACATCCACGCGCGCATCAATTTTCGTCCGTTTCCCCCCCCAAAAAAAGTTTTCGACCAGAGCAAATGTATGCTGTAAATCGATACTAATGTCGTAAAATGCCTCTTTTTCTATCATAAAATGTACTGATTTTGTCGTAAACTTACTCCGAGCACATGCGCACCACTCACATTCCAAGAAATATGGCGTCGAATTCAACTGCGGGTGAGCGTCCTCTGAATTTATATGTCAGCATTAAAGTAACAAGGAAGAGTGGTGGCGTCATCGTAGATTGGTACGCCATTGATTGTGGGCAGGGGGACATTACTTTTGCCCAGTTGTATGAGAAACTTGTGGCAGCCAGTGAGTTCCGGCCGGTGAACTTCAGCCAGTGGTGCTCTATTACTTCTCTGCCAGGCTGAAGGCACCAGCAGCATTGAGGGCAATGCTCCCGTTGGTTTGCTGGCAATGTGGGGAGGAAGAGACGCTGCCCATCCCCGTAGAGAAGATGGACCAATTCCAGACCATCCATCCAGTGTGTCAGGTGGGTTTTAAGTCTTTATTTACTTGCTTGCATACATTGTACTCTTGTCTGAAATAGTGTGTATTTTTGTGTGTAACCTTAGAAGTGTATTACTTTGTTGATTAAGGTTGATATCCAGGTAGTAATGTACATACATGATAAATCTTTTCAACTGGATAAACCGGTCCAAAATTGGAGCTAAATAGACTCAGATATCTGCAGTGACATCCATATATTGCACAAGTCAATCAATAAATGATTTCCTCCCATCATGCAATTATTCTGTAGGTATGCAAATCTGCAGGGGTGGGGGAAAGAACAAGGGGAAGAAAGAAGATGAAAAGGAGAAGAGAGGAGGAAGATGACAACTAAGGTGGGTCTATTTTATATATTTTAGATACCAAGTATTAACCATTCGCATTTATGCCCATAAACCTTTTACACTAACTACTGGCAAACTAAAGATAACAATATCTAATCGCTGCCTTTCATGCTGTGTTTCTTTAGGCACCTGAAGGATGTCAAGGAAAAGAAGATGCCAGAAGGGAAGCAGGGCTTGAATTACCCTTGCTTGCACCACTTTGTGCCACCAGAAGAAGATGTGAAATAACAAAAATAAAGAATTTCTTGTTTGGTATACCATACTCTGTGTGTCTAGTCATTTGTTCAACCTTTCTGACCACTTATAGATCTCATAATGAAGATTTTTTTTGACCAAACTTTTTTTTCGCACACTTGCATCAGTTTTGGGGTTCCCAGAGGATGTCATTCATATAATCGAATCAACATGGCCTAAAGTTTTAACTGGTGTTTGTGGATGTAACTCCATATTGTAGCTTGATAAAGGTTTGCCAAAGTACTCCTGAGCCCATGTGGTTCTATTAGATGTGGATGAATGACAGTTCTTGATGCCGTCTGAGGGATCGGAGCTCACGGCGGTTCAGATTAGGCTTGAGCCCTTTACACACCAAAATTCCTCCAGAGTCCTTGAATGGTTTAATGATATTATGCACCATAGAGGGTGAAACAGACTCGGCCTTTCCTGGATACTGATTTTGTACCAAATCATGATTACAATCACCTGTTGTCATCACCTGTTTCACATCACATTATTATTTAATTGTACCTCATTACTCGCCCTAAATTTCCCCATTCCAACTTTTTTTGGAATGTGATGCAGGCCTGAAATGCAGGAATGGATGGATATTAACAAATGAAATGAAGTTGACCAACAAAACATGAAATATCTCAGGTTCATTCTGTCTGCACTAAAATACAAGTCAAAGTACATTTACAAATCACTGCTTTCCGTTTTATTTTCATTTTCCACACTGTTCCAACTCTTTTCTGGGGTTATATGTTCATATAAAACAAGCTTTATATATGGTTTGTGACTATCCGTGCTAGATCTTGGAATGTATCCCCTCCAAATATGGCACTCCCACTGTATAATAATTTTATGAAAACATTTTTAATTCTGTAATAATTTTTTTTTGTAGTCAGTTATATGCCACATTGCTCTTGGAGGCGCTGTTGAGGTCATTTCTGCCAGCTGCCATCAGATTCCCACACGCTTCCATCTACAGTGGAGATAAAAGTTTACACACCCCTGTTAAAGTGATGCCAAAAATGAAACAAAGATAAATCACTTCAGTTTTTTCCAGCTTTAATGTGAAATAACAGCTGACACGATTCAAGTGAAAAACACAGAGAAATTGTTTTAGGGAAAAAAGAAAACACCTAGAATAACCTGGTTGTATAAGTATACACACCCCTTTGCTGACACGGTGTTAAAGCACCCTTTGCTTGTCATTGAGCCCTCAGTGTTTTGGTGTAAGAGTCTGCTGACTCAGCACATCTTCATTTGGTCATTTTATTCCACTCTTCCTGACAAAAATGCTTCAGATCTATCAGATAGTGAGGAGATCTCCTGTACACAGCCCTCTCCAGTCATTCTACAGGTTTTAGATTGGCTTTAGATCAGAGCTCTGACTGGACCATTCCAAAACATTGAGCTTCTTCTTCTGAAGCTGTTCCTCTGCTGACTTGGATTTGTGCTTTGGGTCGTTATTGAGTTGGAAGGTGACGTTTTTATCCCGTCGCCCAGACATGTGAAGAATACGAGAGGTTGGTGTCACACGCAGTGAGTGAGCAGTACTTTCCAGATGTTCCTGCAGGTGCTGTAATGTTGCTGTCGGTCTTTTGACAGCCTCACTGATAACGTTTCTTGTTGTTGATGACCTTCACAGTGTTCCACGGTTCATCTAATGTTTGGAAATGTTTTTGTCCCCCTCTCCTGATCGATACCTTTCCACAGTGAGATTCTGTACATGCTTTGTAAGCTCTTTGAGGATCACAGCTTCAGCAGTCAGATAAAACCAAGAACACGTGAAAAGAATCGTAGAGAAACATCTGATCTTTATTTGGGATTCATCTGCTACATCAGGGAAGTCATGGCCTAATGGTTAAAAAGACAGCTTTGTGACCAAAAGGTTGCCGGTTCGAGTCCCGGGACCAGCAGGAATGCCTGAAGTGCCCCTGAGTAAGGCACCTAACACACACACCCCGGCTCCTCTGGGTGTGTTGTACGTCACGCTGGATAAGAGCTCAATGCCTGTTGTGTAGTTTGAACGTGATTGGTTGATGCTTAGAACAGTCCCATTATAAAAGGGTGTGTATACTTATGCTAACCCTTTTTTTCTCCTCAAATGCTTTTATTTATTTTTCCACTTAAATTGTTGCCTACTGTGTCACAGTAAAGGTGGAAAAAGATTTTTTTTTTCCATCACAAAAACCTGCAACTGTAACAGGTGTATAAATGTTTATATCCACATACAGGATTAATTCGTCTGATAAATCACACTGACGGAGTTAAACTCCTCGTTAGAGAAGTGCATGATGGGTATTCTGTCGGCTCTGTGGTGGGATCGAGTCCCCGTCTTATTTAACGCACTGCGTAATGAAGACACTTCGTTTCTGTTTTAGTCTCAGCATTTTTTTCCTCTTTTTTTTCACTTTCAGAGTCGCTGATGAACCGATGGAGGACCAGGACTCCATGTAAACCCCGCCTACTATTGCTTCTGAATAACTGTCCAGTCATGGTGCAGTTCCATGTCACATGACTACGAGAGGGAGATCAAACTCTCTCACTGCCTTACGACCAGCAGTGCCTTCAATGGGAGAAACTGTGGTGATGTCACTTCCTGTTTACTCCTATGCTACTGCTCCTGTGTGAGTTTAGCATCGTGGCTAAGCTAACGGCCCTAGCCGAACCCTGTGGATTCCAGAACTTTCCCTACATCCACTTCTGTCAGGTGAAGGATGAGTCGGAACGAGTCTCATGTTATTTTTACTCTTTTTTTTTATTTCCATGTTCATCCATCACGTTTGTGCTGGAGACGCAGGATTTAAGGAGAAAACACCACAAATTCTTCTTAAATACAAAAGACTCTGTTTATCATTGAATTGTTACAGTGTGGACAGATTCTCCCATCTTGATGATGTCACTTCCTCTAACATTAACCACTAAAGGATATACAGAAGGAGCTTGTGTTTATTCTCGTTTTGCACTGTGCATTCCATAATGTGAACCGTGATGTTTATCTCCAAACTCTGGGAAAAGTTATGTACAGTAACATTTATTATAATGAAGACAAGTTCACACACACACACACACACACACACACACGAGTGTTATAATGACCACTGTAAAGACCAATCACTGCTCAGACACACAGGAAGCAGCGTTTCATCGCTGTACTCGCCGTTAGAACGTTATGTTCAAATCACACGCGTTTACGCTCCTGCAGTTACAGGAAGTAGAGAAACAAAGTGGAAGTGATTTTATGCAGTAGGAGCCTGTGTCATTTCCTGTTTCACATGAAGCCTCAATTGAGATCGCTAACAATATTTAAAATTTCTCTCTCAGCTTCAGTTGTTATTTTTGTTTGTTTGTTTTCCATTCCAGTGCAGTGATGTGCAGAAACTGAACAGTGGAACTGTAGAATACCATTTTACTATAGAATTTTAAAAGACTGGATAGGTCACGCCCCCATGGTTAATATCAGTGATGGAGCACAAGACAAAGCTGGCGGTAGAACGATGGTGTGAGACGAGCAGCGTGAGCGTCAGGGTGATTTATTGTGGCTGTAATTCACGTCGTTCCATTAAGACTCTTACAGCAGATCAGATGAGTTCACACACACAGCAACACAAAATCCACAGCTGCCCTTTTTACGTCACGTCATCTGAAAGAAATAAGCAAAATTAAAGACCGTTAAATATTCCATAGAAACGTGTCCAGGACACAGTGAGGTTGATGAAGGCTGACACGATGCTGATGTGAACAGAAACGTGGTGAGATTTGACACCGCAGCGTTATTGTTTTTTCAACCACAAATGTGTGTGTGTGTGTGTGTAAATTTACCAACTCTGCCTTTGACTCACCTCAATCAGTGTAAATGTGTATCGTGTAAATTAGTGTGAAATGATCTGCGCTGTGATGCGTCTGTGGTTCTGCGCTGTGATGCGTCTGTGGTTCTGCGCTGTGAGACGTGTTGCATTTGAGGGGAAAGACGGTTCAGATGCACCAAATGGCACAGGTCAAATGATTTGTGTATATCATTGCAACGAAAACTAAAACCATTAATTAATCTCAAGGATTTAATGTTTTTCACTTCAGGAGGAATCACACACTTCCTCACGGGTTTGGTGAACCTGTGTGTTACGGTTGATTTTTTTTTTTTGCGACCTGATTGGTCAGATGATAAATAAAAGCACTTGATGGCACTTAAAGATTCCTGAAACAACAAAAAGTTTAAAAGTGTTTTAAAGTGCCTGTGTGTTGACAAGCGATGTGCTGCTGCCTCAACAAACCACGGTGTTCAGCTGTGTGTGTGTGTGTGTGTGTGTGAGAGAGAGAGAGACGACTCTGGGTGTGTATTAGCCCAGGAGAACCTGCACATCATCACCTCTGTTTTCAGTTTAACACACACGTCTCTGAGTGAGCTTCGTCACATTATGTTTTATATTCATCATTTATTGAAATTTCAATTTTGTGGACCAGTTACAGTTTAATCCGGAGTTTAATTCTGAATTTCAGTCGGGATTTCGGTGTCACAGCTAAGCGGCTCGTGTTTACTAAAGAAACTGTAGGATTTTTTTAAAACCTGTTTAGTTTGAGGTGTGAAGGAAGTGAACTTTTACATTCCTGTGCAGTACGGGGTGGTGTGTGTGTGCCCCGATTGGGTTTTACCTCCTGATGAAAGTGTAAGTGTGTGTTCTCACTTCCTGCTCTCGATACCACAGGGAGGAAGCCAACAGCCGTGTTTTCTGCTTTACAACACGCATAAAGACTAAAGACGAGCCACTAAAGTCTTAATTCTCTCTCACGTTTTCATCTCTTGTAATTTTTCATTCTAAAGCCTTAATGTAAATATCACTGCAAGACCAAAAATCATTTCTGTGTGCCTTTATCTGTCACTAACAGATCATTAATGATTTTATTCATTTATTTCTCCTTTTTTATTCCTGTAAAGAATCTCTATTTTGTACTTTCTGTATCTTCCAATTTAAAACAATAAAGCATTTTGTTTTACTGAAGCTGTTTTTCTGTCTATCTGTGATTATAAATATTAACAGCACCAAACCTGTTTAATGAAATAAAATAAGATATTAGGACGAGTGAGGTCTTTTAAATCACTTAAGATTGTATTAGATTAAGTTTTGAAATGTGTATATTAGTTTGTAATTAATATTAATGAGATTAATAAATATTAATGAATATAATAATGTTCTTGTGTCACAGATGAGAAACAAACCACAGAAGAGGAAAAACATTTTTCTGAAGCAAAGAAAAATCACTAGGAGGCAAAAATCATTTTATCAACTTTAATACTTGTATAAAACTTTTATAAAAGATGTTTAATTAAAGCAGACAGAAACATTCAGGGAGGGTGGAGTTGGTTTTAGTGTTGTGATGAACAACCTGCTGATCGCAAACATTTACCCATCGCATGATGAAGCTTGGAGAGGAAGCAGAGCAACGTGATGGAGATGGAGACAAGAAACAGACTCCACATGGACAATGAGCTCAGTCTTTAATGTCTTTCCCGTTGCCCGTCTTGGGGTCTGCTGGAGACGAGGTGATGAAGGACTCGACTCAGTGGGGAAAATTAGACCAAGCAGAGGAGAGCAATGAGCTTCTGGTCCGAGTGGCTGAATGGAATCTTCAGATTTGGGTAACGGAGGGGGTGGGGCAGACGTAAACAGCAGGATGGGAAAATGAACATTCAAAGTACTAAACACTTCAGAAGTTTTGATGTCTTTCACGTTGCCACTCTACACAACCATTTAGCGCTCTAAGTGTGGAGAACAGACAAGCTGAGGCTTTCGCAGATGTTTACATTTTACACACACTTTATCCCCATTTAACACACACACCACACACACACTACCAAAACCTCAAAGTGAAAAAAAACCAAACAAAAAAACCATTTTAGTGTCGTCTCAGAGTAACACAGTAATGAGAGACATCTGGTTGTGTGTGTGTGTGTGTGTTGCTCATAATTAAAACACACACAGTGTATTTTTACACACTACACTGACCAGAGGAACTGCATGGAAATATAATGAATTCTTAATTTATGTATTTGTTTATTTTACGTTTTTGTTTAACCAAACAGGAAGTCATTTTAAAAACACCAAACCAGTTTCGCTCAGTTGTGTTTAACACGCCCCCTTGGTTCAGTCCCCATGGACATCTGGACAATTGGTCCAGCAGGCTCGGAGGGGAGTGTTCATTTATACACAAAATTAATTCAGTTCAGTTTTATTTGTACAACATTGTAATAATAAACACTGTCAGGGTGCAGCTTCAGAGAAATGAAGATGCAGATTTATATTTAGATTCCTGATGAACAAGTCAGTGTTCAGGGTGTTTATTTATTTAGAGCAGCTAATCATCCTTTCTTGCAGCTGGATAGCTGAACTGTGAAGGAGGCGGTTCAACATGGCCGAGTCGAAGGCATACAAAGGCGCCACAGGCAGCTGCCATACTACTCGTTATCTGACCAGGGAATGCAGCCCAGATATTAACACCTATGGACAATTTAGAATATCCAGTTAACCTAACTGCATGTCTTTGGACTGTGGGGGGAAACCTGAGCACCCAGAGGAAACCCGCACGGACACGGGGAGAACATGCAAATGTAACCGCTGTCTGCGTTGTGTTGTGTTTCTGTGACAAAGGCCGACACTTTCTCAGTGTTTGCACTTTTATTGCCTGTAGGACAGCAAGGAAACCCACTGGTTGGTCACGTTCATATACAGCAGTCTCTCGGCACAGCATGGGCTCAATCCTCACGTACTGGTACAGAAGTGACGTCACAGCCAGTATTTATGTGCTGAGGGGAACCATGGCAACCAGTGAGTGTCCATGATACATATTGTATGTAACAGCAAATATGATTGCTTGTCACTGTGTCAAGTGGAATCAACAACTAAACTCTGTTACACAAACTCCACACCGAAAGACCCTCGTCAGCCACTGGGATTGAACTCGGAACCTTCCTGCTGGAAGGCAACAGTGCTAACCACTACACCACCATGCCACCATTTAGAGTGTTCCGGGTGTTTAGAGGTGTTCAGGGTGTTTAGAGGGGTTCAGGGTGTTGAGTGTTCATGGTGTTCTGGGTGTTTAGAGGTGTTCAGGGTGTTTAGAGGTGTTCAGGGTGTTTAGAGGGGTTCAGGGTGTTGAGTGTTCATGGTGTTCTGGGTGTTTAAAGGTGTTCAGAGTGTTCATGGTGTTCCGGGTGTTTAGGGGTGTTCAGGGTGTTGAGTGTTCATGGTGTTCCGGGTGTTTAGGGGTGTTCATGGTGTTCAGGGTGTTTAGGGGTGTTCGTAGTGTTCTGAGTGTTCACGTTAAGCAGTGTGAAACACTTCCTCTTCAAACTGCTGGCTGGAGGTGATTTTTCAGGAAAATCAGAGGGAAAAAAATAAATCTTTAAAAATTGTAAAATTGTGACATTTGATTAATTTCTGCACAACACTGATGGAGTCAACGAGTGAGTAAACCTGCTCGTTAAGCAGCTAATTAGTGAGTTATCAGTTGTGTATGTGAACAGTGTGATGCAGGCTGAGTGTGTAAACGTTGAGGAGGCGTGAGTTCTCCGTGTCGAGTCTGAGCTGAAATCCACACACATCAGGAGGAAAACTGAATCCCAGAGACACTGCTGTGGAGAAACACATTCCTCTCATCCTCTCTCCGATCACTGAGGGATAAACACATGGAATTCTGGGGGGAAAATGAATAAAGCCTTTATTATTCGCCACAGTAAACACACACACACACACACACACACATATATATATATATATATGTATTTTCCAGCATGTCGAGGTCAGGATTTGGTGTTTTGTTATTAAGTCATTGTTGTGTTTTTGTTTCTCATTAACCCTTAATTGTGTAATTAATATTGAACATCAGATTATCGAGTTATGTGTCACATCAATGGCAGAATCTGCATCACACTACATCTCCCAGAACACCATGTGGCCTACAAACATGGCTGCCACAAACTACAGCACCCACAAACTCTCTCACCTACTGATCACACACCTGGACTCATTAACCTTGAAATATATATTTATACTAGTAGTTGTTGCCCGTGGACCTGATTTCCTCTGAACGGTGCTCTCCACAGGGGCTGTGCTGGTCCTAGGGTTTGGTCATACAGCTGCTTGTGACACGGGTCTAGAAGGCTCAGTGGAGAGTTGAGTGGAGACGTGATATATGTTTTCACTGTGTTCTGTCAATGATGTAAATTGCTCCCCACATTTCCTCAGTGACGTAGACTCGGCCCTAGCGGAAGTCTCCAGCGAGGAGCACTGATTGTGAGGTCCCATACAATCAAAACTCTCAGGTGATGGGGGAGGGGATTCCTCACAGAGGCTGCGCACAGTATGTTAGCATGAGCATGTAGCCCAGACCTGGGCATTTTACGGCCCGCGGGCCAAATCCGGCCCTTTGGTTCATTCTGACCAGCCTGCGTGAAGTTAATTAGAAATTACAAAATAAACGTATTTTCTAATTTTACCTCATGCATGGACAGTGTGCATTGCTTTTATTCTGAAGTTGTGTTCAACAAAAACACAATGCGCGCGACATGAACATGACATGAAATCCCACGAAACCTAATCCCGCAATAACTACTTCCGTAATTTGTCCAGACCAACCACAAACTTGTATGTCATCCTTCAAACGGTCCAGCCAATCACATAGTGTGACGTCACCAGCAGGCGCCGGAGCCCGAGCCGATCTGTAGA
>JAOPUC010000005.1:21037578-21050474 GCA_027564185.1 Cephalocassis borneensis
GAGAACATGCAAACTCCACACAGAAAGGCCCTCGCCGGCCACGGGGCTCGAACCCGGACCTTCTTGCTGTGAGGCGATAGCGCTAACCACTACACCACCGTGCCGCCATCGAAATAGCTAAATTTGTATTAAGCAGCTAAATTTGATGCTTGCTAGCAAGCTAACATTAGTGTAGCCTGACTAGCTGGACTGTTACTTAAATAGTTATGCTGGGCATTTTAACATCACAGTAGAAAACTAGCTGTTCTAGTATGACTTAAAAATACTTTTAAATTTGCTCGACCATTATCAAAGGAAAAAAACCCATTAGCAACATTTTATGCTAATTTTTATGTGATTGAACGTGACGTATATAATTCCAGTATACATAGAATTCATTTGAATAACTTTTTGTTTTGAAATGTCTTCACAGCAAATAAGATGTGGATAGCACAAAAATGTAGTCATGTGTGTTTTTTTTTTTTTAACATACATTTTCCAGAAAGACAAGGAGGCTTAGCCTTGTTAGCGGTCCTTCTCTGTTCCATTACTCACACACAAAAAAAATTTAAACCATAAATAATTGGCCCTAATAATAATGTTCTCCCTTGTTTTTAAGACACTTTTAATCATCCAGTGTTTTGCTGTCCTCCCTCTACTGCTCTTTTTTTCTCTCTCCTGAGGTTCAAAATCACATCATGGAACACTAATGTCAGTGGCTTCGTCCTGCCACTTAGTGTTTCATTCCTCGCTCTCTCTCGTCACCTCACACTCCATCTCTCTCGCTGTCCTAGCTGCCATGGCATGACACACATGTAATTTGGGTGGCTGAGTATAAAACACAACACTGGCAAGCGTTTTTTCTATTTCTGTTTCCGTGATCGAGGAATGGTTTAATTGACGGCTGTGTCGAAATCATTCATGTGTAAGTGGCGAGCCTCTCCCTTTCTACGTGGGTGAAAACGGATACGGTGTGCAAATTGCTTGTTGTGACACCTATTGGCATTCGGAAGAGGCAGACAGAAACAGAATCTCTCACGCAGGTGTGTGATCACAGGACTATTTATTTGATTCTTCAGCTACTTAGCTTCAGGATGACTGATTCTCAAGTGACGGGTTATGCGTGGCAGGTGCCGGGTTACTGTTTGGTCAGAGTGGAGGTTATTCCAAAGTCGTGTTTTGGGGGCTAAGGATATGCCTCCTGCTGCTGCCAGGAGAGACTCTGGGTCAGTCTGCTTTAAGCTCATGAGACGTGCCAAATCGGAGAAGATGCTGGTTTTCCGTTGTTGGAATTAAATACGTCAGCAAGATATGATTGCTTGTGTATTTTTGGATGTGTCTTGTCTGGCTCCTTGTCCATACGCTGTTGTGATGTGTGCTTGTTGCCCAAGCTCGTGACCATCCGAACCCCTCTTCGCCTCAGGGTGTCTCTGCAGCAGCCAAAATGTTTTGCACAACACACTTCACATTCAGACATCTTTATTCAATTGGATCCACATGCGTGTGTTTTGTTGTTTTTTTAATAGGAAGCTATGGCACACAAGGCCGGTGTGATTTCAAGCTCTCGTGTGAACGTCTCTCTGGCAAAACACGGAGACCGATTGTTTTACCAACAACAGCTCCGGATGTAAACGGCATCTTGCAAGCACGTTAGCATATAAATAGCATTTATTTTATTTAAAAAAAAGTTACAGCCATCTTCTCAGTTTATACAGATGATTTCTGCTGAATGTTTTGGGATGAATTAGTGTTGGGATCTTGTGCAATATGGATTTGGGGCATGTGTTAGCACAGACAACAGGAGTGGGCAAGTCTTTATGTGGAGCGTCAGAGAAGAACGTAAAGTGTGCCAGTCACCGATAGCAATTTGACCACATTCCTTTATATGGTTTAGATTTAGAAAATGAATTTCTTTCATGCTGAGTACAATGTCCTCTTGCGTGTTTTTTTTTTTTTTTTAGTGGAACAGCTTTAAAGCTCGGGACCCTAACTTTCACTCATGTTTTCTCTCTTTTATTTAACCCAGACGAATCCAAGTCTCCAGGCTATGGTTAGACCTTCTCATAAGAATGTCCCTTTGATGAAAAACAAATGTGGAAATTTAAAGCCGGGTATATGATCCATATATTTAAGACTATAGGGTGGAAATATTCAGGAGGCAGGAAGTGAGCCCAAAAACCGCGAGTCCTGTCACCAGGGTAAGAAGGGTTCGTATGGAGAAACCCTATTCACCCTCATCTTTTCTTCTTGACATCCTGTCACCATCTCTCTCGCTCTCTCTCTCTCTCTCTCTCTCTCGCTCTGTGCTCCTGGCTGTGGTACCTATGGCCAGTTCAATGCTTAAGTCTCAAGTGGTCCTTTTAGAGAAGGAAGAGTGCCGTGGATGAGATGAGCGACACCCGATCCTGAGAGAAAAGGGACACTCGACTCCGGAAAACCCAACCCTCTAAAACACTCTTTCACTGTGTTTTCAGCACCTCAGGCAAGGGCCAACCCTGACCATCAATCACCTCCCTGTGACATTCCTATAGACACAGAATGCATCATCGACCATGCTCAGAGCCTCTGTCTGTTTCTCTGTCTTTTTCGGCCTCTCTGGGACTAATAAGCCTCGGCATACTCGGCTAATGATGTGTCGAAAAAGTTTGGTCAAAGCCCGAGTCAGCAGTCAAAGCAGAGGTTGGTGGAAAGTCCCAGCTTGGGCTTTTAATCCCTGCAAACACTGCGGGCCTGCTGTGTGCCCCCCGAGTCCACTGGAGCTGTGTGTGTTGGAGTCTGCCAGAATATAGTCGTAATAAGAGACCATATGTGTATGTACTTATGTGTGCTTGTGGTATATGGTGTGTGTGTGTGTGTGTATATATATATATATATATATATATATGTATGTGTGTGTGTGTGTGTGTGTGTGTGTAATATACATATATAAAATATAATATAAAATGTATGAGTGTGTGTGCCCCAGGGCCTAGGGGGCCGTGCCAGAGACTGGGCTGAGGGTGTTGGGGGAATGAGCTCACTCCATATAGTCCATGCTCCATAAACCAAGCACAGGCCGCGTAAAAAAGCCAATGTGACTCATTAAAACACACTGGCGCCAGCTTTTTTATTAATTCATTACTGCGTTTTGGGGAAAATTCTAGGAACACGGATCCCTTTTCAGTTCCCCTTCAAGATGCCTGCTCAAAACTTTTTCTTAGGGACACCAAAATTCTGGTCACTGAAAAACTACTTGTTTTTTTTTTTTTTTTTTGGTAGAAAGCCAAAAGAACTTAAAAAAATATACTGTGTGTAGCTATATATAAAAGAAATATACTGAAATACGAAATAATTCTCTATATAAATTTAACACTGAAGAAATCATGACTATTGGAAATGGTTAAAAAAATTCTCTTCACTGATTTCCTGTACAAGTCATTGTTGATTAATTTCCTGTGTGGTTCTGTTTTGCGAATGATTACAGTCTTGGCCTGTAATGGACACACTGCAATAATATAATAGCAAATAATAAAGGAATTTTTTTTTCCATTTTTGGTTTTGAACCTGTGTGTTCAGAATTCTTTTATGTATTATAACGAATTATATTTTTTCCCTACAGCTTTTTTTTTTTTGCATTTTACATTTGATTCTGATGAGATGTAAACACTCTAATAATAATAATAGAAAAGCTTTGAGTTCCTTTCTAACAACACTTTGAACTTCCAACCAAGGCAGACAAATATTTAGCAGAAGTCAGAGAAAGAAAATGTCTGTATTCAATTTGAGGCAGGCATTTCCTGGCTTTGATTAAAAACGTGAAGAAAACACATCTCTTATTGTCTGTTTGTAATGATTGTGGAACAGTTGCGGATGGGACCCTGCGACTGGTTTTCTTCTCCTCGGATGTGAGAAGAGTGCAGGGGGAAAAAAAAACCAACCACATTTGTTCTGTCGCAGCACCGAGCGAGTCTCAGAGGCACCTGTGTGGAACTTTGGGCCATATGTGCTTTTATCGAGCGCCGACTTCCAAATGATATCTGTTACATATGGAAAAGTTCTGTGGGGTCGTGCGAGGCATTGTATAAGCAGTCGGGGCCGAGGGTGGGGAGACATGGGTGAAAAAAGTAGGGGGTGAGGCTACGGTCTTTGTCGGAGCTTGGAAAAAAATCGGGGAGCCCTTAGGAGACGAGAGAGGATGAAAAACAGACTCGGGGAGAGAGAGAGAGAGAGAGAGAGAGAGAGAGAGAGGTGGGGGGGCATGGAGAGAAAAAAAGAGAGACGGGTAAAGGGAGAGAGTGAGGGATGGCAGGGCCCTGTGGCAGCGGCTGGCTGGGGGCGGGTGCCTCTCCGCCTCGCTCCTTCCTGAGACGTGGCCACTCGAGGCCGCCTGAGCCGCGGATGCACATGTGGAACAGTTTACGGTAATGGAACTCTAAATTAGTGGCGGTTTCAAGCTGCCTGCAGCAGTAGGCTGTAATTAACTGGCTCTGTTGAAAGAGAAAGAGCCAGAAAGACATGCAGGGAGGGTATATATGTGTGTGTGTGTGTGTGTGTGTGTGTGCACTTTCAGGAGACGTATATTTAGAGACCATGAGAAGAAAGCGCAAAGTGAGAAAAATTTGAAGCCTGGTGCGTTCACATTTTAAGATGACACACTTTTCTGCAGACTGTGCATCTTTTAACCTTACATCATCGTGTGTGTGTGTGTGTGTGTGCTCTAGACTGAGCACCATGTCCCTTTTCGATATCTATGTGTAAATGATTTTCTATGTACGTGATTGAAAGAAAGGAAGGCAGCAATCTGTGTATCTTGGAATGCAGGAGCTGCTTTAGGGGGCATGCGGCTGCCGCTGGTGCCCTCCAGTGCCCAGAGTTTGAGCTGCTCCTCTCAGACAATCCATATTTCAGTTAGCCATCACCCTTTTGACTTGTTTATTTGCCAGTTCTTTGCTGTTTTTCCCCCCCCCCTTCCACTGCTGCACAAGCCACAGCGCTTCCAGAAAGCTCAGTTTTTTTGGCTCGGTGCATTGACGGGGGGAACCACATGTAAAGAATAGGCCGCTGGCCCCCACCCACTCATAAAATCACTCTGGGCAAGCGAAAATCGGACAAGACGGCACAAAGATTGCAAGGCGAGAGGATGGTTAGGACTCGAGAGAGATGTAGGGGCAAAAATTAGTTCAACAAAGTTCATCTTGGCAGATGCAAATCTACGTTCGGGTTTTTTTTTTTTGCCCTTCAACTTTCTTGCCCCCCACCCCTCCACCCCTCCCCATTGGGGTGAGTGGGGCAGTTGAGGGCCTGGAACCTGGCTGGGGCTGAGCTGGCCTGGCAGCACAAACAGAGAGGTTCTTTCTTGTGGAGTTCTGGTGATTTAAATCATATGGCATAGCCTGGAAGCACTGCAAAAGTCTGGATGCTTTTCAAAAGTGCAGGAACAAGAGCTCTCTCTCTCTCTCTCTCTCTCTCTCTTTTTCCTAACCACTTTCTTATTTTCCTTTCCCCTCCCTCTACCCCCTTTTTGCTTTGCCTTTTCATTTTTATTGCTCTCTGCTTTCTCTGGTACTTTTTGTACTTCACAACCCTCTCCACGCACGCATACACCCACAGTGATCTGTACACATTTTTTGGCAGGTAGAGAAGCAGTTGTCATTCACCTCTTTTGATTTATTGTGCAATTTTATTGAGTCTCACGCTTAGTTTGTGGTGTTCTAATCTAAAGCGTATGTACTTTTTGTTGTTTTCTTTTTGTACTCATACAGGTCCTCTGGCTCTGAGGAACTTGAGTGCTGAGTACGCCAGGTGAAGTACCGTTAACCCTCCATCACCCTGGCAGCTTGGCCGGGATCACAGGGCCAGCCAATCAGAGCCTCGGCCTGCGGTGTCGCCATGGCCACCAATCGTAGCCACATGCCCGGCTTCCCGCCCGCTGTCTACCCGTTTGCCTTCAACTCCATGAGGAGTCACTCCCCTTTTGACCTGATGGCCAATGGTAGCCTGTTTGGCCGCTTCGGGGCGGACCTTCCCAAAGAGATGGCAGCCTTGTGTGAGTACAGTTCCTCTCTCTCTCTCTCTCTCTCTCTCTCTCTGTCTCTCTCTGTGTGTCAAACTGTACACAGCACAGCATAATTAAAACAGTATGTCCAGATCAGTAACCTTTTGAGATTGTCGGTACCAGGATTAGCCTTTACAAGGTGCCTAAAATGTCGTATTAAAGGGCATGGAAAAACAGGAGAATGAAACCCAGCTGATTAAAAAAGAATGAGTGGGGTATTTTTTTTTTTCTTTTCACTTTTTAAAAGAAATGCAACTTTGGTTAAGTCCTAGAGGGCGCTGTTGCACACTAAATGGCCAAACCAGCAAGAGAAAAGAAGGTAATGATTAAACTAAAACTGTTTTTTGTGTGTGTGAAACCTTTGAGACATTCCAGAAAAATAACAAGGTTTCTTAAGCACTGATTTTCTTGGCCATGTGACAGAAGCGAAACTATAAAGTTATTTTGGAGTTGGCGTGTCATTAGCAGTGTGTGAGGATTTCTGGCAAGACAAAAGGAGGGGCAAGGTGGGGTGACGGGTGGGGGGGTGTCCTGTCAGTCAGGCAGCGGTTAGGGTGAAAAGTTAAGACAGTGATTTGAAATATTATCTGGCTGCTAGGGGAGTGTATGGGTGGAAACAAGTAAGTAAAATACAATGCATTTGCCCCTCACACAGTCACACAGACATGCACACATTCTCCCGGTGTGGTGTCTCTCTCACTCTTCAGCATGCCTGAACAGCGCTCTTGCCTTTCAGATGTCAATCAATACTCACCCCCCCCACAATGCTGCCAACCTAATCCAGTAGGTATTTATTTACACACACACACACACACACACACACACACACACACACACACAGAGAAGTGGGTGGGGGAGGTGTGTGTGTGAGAGAGAGAGAGTGAGTGAGTGAGCGAGCGAGCACCTGGGGGTGACGTTCCTAATGTGGCGGAATCCAAGAACACACCCTGCTATGAAAACACACCAACAGAGCCTCTCTGTCTCCCTCTCCTGAAAATTAAAAACATACACCTTTGTATATGAAGACAGCCAAGATCGAGTCGCCATCATGGAAAAACCCTCATATGAATGTGAAGAAATCAGTCATAGGGAATCCATCACGGTAGTCTGATGCGCCAAATGTGGATTTAAATAATCAGACCTGGCTCACATGGACTCCTATGATAGTTTAAAAAAGACAGGTTCCATGTTTTTTTTCAGAGCTGGAACTACCAGGCTGCCCCACAGAAAGAGTTCAGCGAGGTCTGGGGTTTGGGCGAGCGTCAAACCTCACAGAGCCCCCCCCTCCTTGACTTTTTTCTGGATGGCGTTTCACATTCTTTTCAGACAGACATGCCATAAGTCATTTTACTGACACGCTGCCATTGCAGGCAAAACAAGTGTCGCAGTGCTGGTTTACTTTTGAAGGAGTTGCTTTAACAGGCTTCCCCATTGTTGTCAAAGCTGTCTTTTGGCTAGACAGCAAAAATCCCCGGCTCATAATGGGCCCAGCGCAAAGCGGAGCCTGTTTCTAACTCTGTGTGTGTGTCGTGCATTTTTCCTCAGGCTTGTGTGTAATTGCCTGCAGAGTGGAGACATGCTCTTGGCTTTGTTGCGCATATAGCGTGCAGATGTGCAGACAGGTTCGAGCATCTCTTGAGATCCTAAGCGTTGGCACATGTCTCTCCATAGCGCCTGTGTCGAAAGGATAGGCTGGGGACAGAAGGTGGGAAGAGAGAACAGGGAACGAGAGACTAATAAAATGAACAAAAAAGGGAGGGAGCTTGCGAGAAGAGAAAATGGTAGCATGTGAAAAAGGTTCTTTGGCAGCATGTGAATGTCAGCTTTTTGCTCAGCTCTAATAAACAGTGGTGTGTGGGTGTGGCACTGCCATATCCCCCCCCACACACACCCACCCAACACCCGTTTCCAAATCTATGCCGATCCCTGTCATTAATCGGAGGCCTTTACTCAAATGGCTGGAAGCCCATTAGCAACACTTACCATGTGATAACGTTTACACCGAGCTTTAAAACATTCCAGTGAACTTCAGCCAATCAGAATGGAGGCATGTTTTGAAAAGCTCATTTCATTTCTCTCCACAGACCCCCTCGGGACCAGCTGTAGCACTAAAGCTAAGGTCCTGTTTTGTCTTTACCATGTACAGAAGCTTACTTGCAGTTTTTCCAAATCCTGTTGGGGATGTGGAGTGTCCTGAAGGAATGATGTGCTAGTTTCAGCTTGTTGCTTCCCCTCAAAAAAAAAGAAAAGAAAGTGTGCAATGCTGCCCCTGCAGGAAAGAACGAGTGTGATTGTTTTGCTAGGCACAAAAATCTGCACGCATCAGACACATTTGCCTGCACGCGCACATGTTCCATCTACAAGGTCGAAATTTGATCTAATCAAGATCTCATGTTTCAGCGCCACATCTGGAAAAAAAAGGAACTGTGGCAAATTGCGTCCATTTGCATATGTTACTTTTTAAGAATTGTTCTCCGCCTGTGTGAAAAAGGGCACTGAGAAACGACTGTTTAAAAATCAGAGGAGAGGAAAATCTAGAGGAGAGTGGCGGTTAAGGGTCTGAGTGCAAACAGCTCGCTGGTCCTGATTATTTATTCTTTTAAAAAAAAGTTCACTTGAAGTATTGGGTTTCAGCCCAGCTCTTGGCTGCCCCTGCTCTCTGAGTGCGTGTGTGCGCGCGCGCGCACGTGCCTGAATGAGAAAAAAGTCAGAGAGAGAAAAGGAATGAGAGTAAAGTATATACTTGAGGTTCGGACACTTCCTCATAGGCATAAAGACTCCATTATTTCCTGTTTACACCTTCGCTTTTATTCTCTCTACTTCAGCCGCAATAGGAACTGACCGGTTTTGCTAAAAGCCTTTATTGTAAACAACTCTGTTCAACTTCATATTGAATGAATCAGGCACGTGGGCCCTTGATGTATTCACCAGTCCGTTTACCATTCTTTTGAAGTCTTTGCTAATAAATCGTTACAGCAGGAAACAATGCAATCAAGACGTGACGTTCCAGATGATTCAGCCTCATTGTTGGTGGCCAGAACTGAATGCCCTCACGTTCACCCTCATCTGGGCTTAAGGCATGAACAGAACAAAGAAACCAGCGTCCAGGAACAACTGATAGAAAAATTGGACTCGAATAACTTTATTCACTTGATCTCCTGTGCTGATTTTTGCTATTATAGAACGTTGCCTTACAGGAAATCTCCACCATGAAGCAAACTGAAATGTGTTCATACTGAAATATTTGTGAGCGATTTTGCTGTTTGTTTAGAAAAAGAAAAGAGCAAGAGCTTCTTTTCTTGCTCAGCATTTTCCACAGTCATACTAATGAGAAATTCCAAAGTAGTGAAGACACTGATGCAACTGTTAGACTCGTGTGTGTGTGTGTGTGTGTGTGTGTGTGTGTGTGTGTGTGTGTGTGTGTGTGTTCGCAAATATATATCGCAGTGGAGTTATAGCAGAGACTCAGCTCAGCTAGTTAGCAATCCATTATCATTAAAATTGAAACTTTGGAAGCTGATCTGTCCCTTTATCCACCAAGGCACTGGCTTGGAGACAGCCAAAGAACTGGTTCCCAGCCAGGCCACCAAAATTTTGCTGGTCGAGAACCAAGAACTGCTTATATTGGGGCTAGGGGTGGGATTATTGCAACCAACAAATCGAGTGAAGACTTTGTGACCACCATTTAAAAAAGAGAGAGAGCTTGTGTAACGTCTAGCCTGCCTAATCCAAAGAAGAAGGAGGGGGAAAAAAGAGAGAATGTAGTCTGCCATTGCTGTTGTGCTTGGCAGGGCGGGCTGCTGCTGTTGTATTGTTGTGCTAGCAGGGTGGGCTAGCAGTGGGGCTAACAGCTGGGCGGACACATATACAGTGATGTGATGATGCTCTATGGTGGCTCTCTAGCCCATGGAAAAGCAAACCGGTTCTTGGAAAGTACGCAAGTTGAACCGGCACCAGCCCAGAATTAGCACCTGGTTCATGTTGGTGGAAAGAGGGTATGAGTGCGTGGTGTTCAGTTTAGAAGACTAAAGGTAGTAATGCCAGCAGTGCTTGCCGTGCGGGAAGCGCCTATCTGTTTACATAGTAAATTGCAAATTTTCAATCGCCGTGTACCAACATAAAAAGTACATTCAGCTTCGCAAGAGTTGGGTATTTTACAGGAAAAAAACATGAATTTTCAGAATATGCACTCAGATTTGCATGACACTGATTACTTTTGACACGGCGATCTTTTTTCGGAATGTTGATGGTGAAATCGCTGGGCGTGGCCATGTTGAGTTTTGGTCGAAAGCTGATGACGTGCTACCCCATCATGTTAGACTCTAGCTCACTTTCTATTGGTCGACACTGGCCGAAGTCGATACCAGAGGTCAGGAACAATCATGACTCCTGGTGGGCCTTTTCGTGGTAATTTCGGTCAAACCGGAAACCAGCCAGAAACAGTGGAAGTTCTAGTCACGGTCAATAAATGTGTATCCTTCTATGGAAAGCAGTACAAATATTGGATTCTGGAGGATAGAGAAAAAAGGAGAAGGTTCAGTGATGTTAATCATATTGTTTTGAAGACGTCACATTTGATTAGAAACATGTAATACATAGCGCTTTTGAGCGCCACCCTCTGAAAAGTAACGTGTGGAACTGTGCTGCCACCTTTTGCCTTGTTGTGCGATCACATGCAATACGAGGCGTTTGTATGTCAGTTAGGCGAGTTGTAGAGAAGAGAAAACAGTCAAAGAAGACAGTTTTAATACTTTAAAAGGAATCTATGTAGATTTGTTATCCTTAATGATCTTTAGTTGGGTTTGAATGATTCGGTACAATGGCCAGCAAAGTACCTACAATCAACAGTTCTGGTCATGCCATTGCTCAGTTGTTGAAATTGAGTAGTTTACGCCATCTCACTATGCAAATAATGCAATTAAATTTCAAAATAAATGTAAAAAAATACTGGAACAAAATAATAATAAGTTGAACTTATAGCGCCTTTCAAAAAACCCAAGGACACTTTTTACAATTATAGACAAAAAAAGGAAAAAAAATTAATAAAAAATAATAATTGAATAAATAATAAGTAAAAAAGTCCACCAAGTAGGGGTCAGGATGTAATTCACCGAGGTGTAGCAGCCACAGTCCCACCAAAAGGCGCACGAAAACGAGTCCCACATCTCCAGCACAGCCGCTGCGACGACGCCAACCACATCGCTTGAACACCATGCCATGGATCCACAAAGCGAGCAAAGAAGCTCCGCCACGCAGAGCGCTGGTGTGTCCCAAACCGCCCGCACAGCCGCCGCGACGCCATCGAGCAACATCACTCGGAACATCGCGCCAAAGCGCAGAGCGCTGGACAACCACGAATGTTAAATGAGCAACGAGCTCACTGCAGTCCACAGCCGGGAGCGCAGGCATCACCCACGGCGAACCAAGACCTGGAGGGAAACCGACGCCCAAAACTGGGTTCGGAGCCACACCACCACTGGCGAACAAAACACACAAACAAACATCAAACTACCCAACACACAGAGAAAGGGGAAAAAAAGAAAATTGAAAAAGAAATAAAATAAAATAAAAAAGCTCCGGTGAGAAGCGGCAGCCAGAATGCGCACGACGTACTCTCAACCGGAAACGAAAAAAAAAACTTGAACAAAAGGTTATTTTTAAACTCTGAGCAAGCGATAGATGTCTTGGGCACAAGAATTGCTCCTGAAGGTGCTTTACTTTACTTTCTCAAGATGGATGTATATTGCTGGAAGTGGCCAAATAAGGCTGACGGAAAAAAATTTTTTAATTTCAAACAGCTGTAACTTCTATTTAACCTAGGGGTAAAATAAAACCAGTTTTGAATTCAGAACTTCATACTCTTTCTTTTGATATGCCACACTCCTTGAACACAATTAGATTTAAAAATGGCCTGTCATTGTTACTAAAGGACTAAAGCACCGCTGCAACACTCTCTTAGGTAGAGATGATCCGAGCGCTAAATTCAACTAGCACCTCTAACAGGATGGTATTGTGTAAAATACAGGAAAGTTTTAATCAGAGTGAAAAATATCTTGAGGGAAGGAAGCTTAAGCAAAAAAGGTCTGCTCAGAATTTCATTACACAGTAAGTCTAGGACACCATTGAAGATCACATGTAAATTATAAAGATGTATGCAAATTGTTCAGTGAGGATTTTTCCTTTAAGATTCTTTCTTGGTTTGTTTGCTTTGCTTTCACACCCACAGACATTTTCCTAAGCCTTGATCTTTTTGGCCCAAGACGCTGCTCACGGTATATTTTTAAAAGATTTAGTGTTGTCTGAGCGTGATGGGAAGATAAAAACAGACATGCAAGTGCATGCGCTCACTGCCGACCAGTTTTGCACATGATTAGCAAGTGGAATTTGGGTTCCTCTCAAATCGTATGGTCTCTGCTTCTTATTTTCCTCATTTCCACACGTCTCCAATCCTCAGCTGGATATCCTATCCCGTTCTCACCATTCCAGTGGGATGGAGAAAGAGAAAAGTGGTGGGATATAGCAGCTAAATATTGAGAACACTGGGAACTAGGGTCTCCACGTGATGATAGATGAAGATGAAGAGTGTCAAGAGTAGGGGGAGTTTTTGAGTCTCCAACAGACAGGACCGGGCTTGACGTCCAGGACAAGAACACAACCATGGCAAGCAGGAAGAGGACGGGTCAGGAGAGAGGACTTGTATACTGGGTGGGTCTTTGAAAAGGGGAGATTTTGGCAAAACTGTTCAAAAGTTTGGGGTCACTTTGAAATGTGCTTATTTTTGAAAGAAAAGCACTGTTCTTTTCAACGAAGATCACTTTAAACTAATCAGAAATCCACTCTATACATTGCTAATGTGCTAAATGACTATTCTAGCTGCAAATGT
>JAOPUC010000005.1:21328085-21339690 GCA_027564185.1 Cephalocassis borneensis
GCCTTTCGCCCGTAGTCAGCTGGGATAGGCTCCAGCTTGCCTGCGACCCTGTAGAAGGATAAAGCGGCTAGAGATAAGGAGAATGGGATGAGAATGTCTGCATGCTTGAACAAAAATTGCTCACTGTTTATTTGTTTATTTTAAAACACATTGGATTCACACAGTGCCTCATTAGCACATCATGTGGTAGGGAACAATTCCCAGTGGATATTGTGTAGAATATAAAACACATTCTAACAAGACATTAGAAAATAATCTATTCTAAGTTTATATAGAGTGATTATTATAGCAATGTTTTTTCATCCAATCTTTGACTGTTTAGTCTTGATGAAGCTGTGCCCACTGTCGCCTCAGATTCCTGTTCTTGGCTAATACGAGGAGAACGGGATGTGGTCTTGTAGTGCTGTTGTAGCTCATCTGCCTCAAGGTTCGGCATGTTGTGTGTTCTGAGATGCTTTTCTGCTCACCGTGGTTGTAAAGAATGGTTATTTAAGTTTTCTTAGCCTTCCTGTCAACTTGCTCTTAACAGCAAGGCATTTCCACCCGCTAAATTTCCATCCACTGTGGAAAGCTATGGCTTAATGGTTAGAGAAGCAGCTTTGGGACCAAAAGGTTGCTGGTTTGATTCCCTAGACTAGCAGGAATGGCTAAAGTGCCCTTGAGCAAGGTACCTAACCCCTAACTGCTACTCTGGGTATGTTGTACATTGCTCTGGATAAGAGTGTCTGCTAAATGCCTGTAACGTAATGGATGTTTTTGCATCATTCTGGATAAACTCTAGAGACTGTGTGTGTGAAAATCCTAAGAGATCATCAGTTTCTGAAATACTCAAACTAGCCCACCTGGTAAGACCAACACCCATGCCACAGTTAATCACTGAGAAGATATTTTCTCCAGTTCTGATGTTTGATGTGAACATTAACTGAAGCTCTTGACCTGTGTGTATGCATTGTTCTGTTGCCACATGATTAGTTGATTGGATAATTGATGAACAATCAATCAGAGTATGTGTTCCTATTAAAGTCACCAGTAAGAGTGTGTATGTATACAGATTATTTGAGTGGATCAGCAAAAAGCCTGCCTCAACCCTGAATCCTTCAGCATTTTGTGCATATTTCCACAACACCATCCTTCAATTACAGTCTGACAGCGCCTGAATTACAGTGAGTTGAATGTCCAGAAGACTAAGGCAATCTGGATCGATCTCTGCTGCTTTCTCTTCTCCGGTCACCCGGGGTTAGTCGGTATCGCCATCCCACATCTCCAAATGAGCCTCTCCAAATCAATCCTAGTTTGATTCCTTTATGCCTTTCCTTTCAGAAGCCAATTCTTGATACTCAAATGTGTAAATGTATTGTACAGTCTTTTTTTTACAGGTTTTGAAATTGAACCTTTAAGGGCTCCCTCTTAAGGGTCTGACTTTTTCCATCATTAAGGATTACAGGCTAGAACCTTTTTAGAGATCTAATTCTTTATTGTTTTTTCAAACCATACAAATAACCTCTAGGAGAACCCTTTTTGGGGGGAAAAAAGTGAATTTTTGAGTGTTTCTGACAGTCAGAGATGACCTTAAACTCACTTTTGCTCATCCATTATTTATTTGCACAGTTTGATTTTAGTTGTTTTAGCTGAAATGACAAAGACCGTTAAACAGTGCCAACAGCTGTCAGAGACAAACCGTATTTCACTACAGTGCTATTTCAGAGAGAGCCAAGTGTGTGTTTGTGTGTCAGAGAGAGAGAGAGAGAGAGAGAATATGCATGTATGTTTGTGGGATTTTTTTTGCCATTGTAAAGGTTGCCTGAAGGTGTTTGAGGTAAAACCTTGTTTCCTTCTACCATCAAGTGCCAGTTAAATGATACCTGGATCATTTACTCTAAAGATTGAACAAACAAATCATGTAACCTCAGAATGAATTATAGTTTCTTGTCGTCACTAAAAACAAAAACAAAGCCACTGTCGTTCACCTCCAGTGTCAGACCTGAGGTGAACAAGTCATCAAAAATGAATTGTTTGCACAGAATTTACGACACAAAATTGCAAAACCGAAATGTCCACAAGCAAGATTGTAATCTAATTAATCCACACTTTTAATATCTAAATTCTGGCACCATTTCAAGTGGGTCTTAAAGTGGCACACACTTAAAATAAATCCACTGGTAAACTGAAACCTGACTCAACAAACACACCAGACTGGAATGAGTGTTCTGCAATATATCAGTAGCCTGGATTTACCTAGCGATCTATGTATTTACTCTAAAGTAGTGTGAACAGAATTATGATTAACTGCTATTTTGTCACTAGCGACACTCCTAAAAATAGTTCCTCAGCGTTTCTTTGGATGCCTAATGGTTCCTTCTATTAAACCGGAAGCCATGGCCTAATGGTTAGAGAAGCAGCTTTGGGACCAAAAGGTTGCTGATTTGGTTCCCTGGACCAGCAGGACTTGCAGAAGTGCTCTTGAGCAAGGCACCTGACTCCCAATCACTCTGGGACGAGTGGTGGTGTACCTTGTGTCTGATTAGCCAAAGAAAAGCTGATGATGTGATCATCAGTTCAGGTGGTGCCTGACTGAAATGAAAAAAAAAAAAAATTAAACCGGGTTCTAATATGAACTTTTTTTTTTTTTAAGAGAAACCCATTAGTGTTGGGTTTTGCATAAACAGGAGCACCCCAAACCATTTACAGAGCTTTATTAAAACCATTTTTCTGAGATTTTACTCATGGGTCTTCAACCCATTCATTTGGCTAGACATTGGCTAGAATGTAAAATATATGACAAACTGGGTTTGGTTGGTATATTTACAGCCATGCCATGGATAGTTGCATTTACAGTATCCTATATTAAAAAATACATCCATATACAACAGCATCAAGCTAATATCCTGCAGAAAATTGGATGCTAGCCAATAAAACCTAAATTATAATGCAGAGTAAGTATATTAACTTGCTATCAGAGATTTAATGGTTACAGATATGATCAGTGATATGGACTACCCTTAAGGGTACAAGTTTAAAACAACAAAGAAAAAAAATTATATTAAATGTATAACCATGGGTAAGAAGCTATCTGTTTGCTAGAGTTGTTAGCTGGCCCCTTATTAGTTTGGATAAACTGCTCCACAGCTGGATAAGGAAGAGACGTTCAGTCTTCTGAGGATGATCCAGCTGTGGATACACAGACCAAACCCTGGGCTGAACTGAGGCTTCATCAGTCCAAGAAAAATAAAGCTTAGCTTAGGTATAATTTATACTTTATAATACTATAAAATGTTTAAAGATAACTGACTTGATGATAACTACAAAAGCTAAACTAACTAAGACACAATTTCTACTGAACTATCAGAGGACTTTTGTGCTGTCTAGTGAATATTTGTTAGCAAAAATAAATTGCTTTACATTTCATAAGGCTTCAGCTGGATGTTGCTTATCAGTCCAGATGTTGGCAGATACAAGACAGTTTATTTAGTGAACTTAAGAACTTAATGAATTTGGAAACAGTTGGATGTTTGTCAAAAGCTAATCCATTGTTATGGAGAGGTTGTTTTCAATTATTTTTAACTTTCTGTTGGGCTTGCTAGTTAGACTAAAAAACTGTTAATGTTACTTGCTTTGTATGTTGAGCTCAGCCAAGGGGTTGTCGACAGTATATCACTTGATTCTGAGCACTGAAGAAATCACTCTTGGGTACAGAATCAGCATTATCTCAACATTAGTACTACTGCTTATAGTTTAACAACCACCAAAATAATGGGGGAAAAAATCAAAGGACTTTTTTTTAAAGTTATTTTCCCTTTTTTTCTAATGGGTCACAAACTGTTAAAAGGTTAAACCAGGATAGACTGCAAAACCATTAAAGGGTCCTAAGAGCAAGCTAACTTTGCCCTTATCTCCAGACAATAAAGCTTTGAATCCCTTGAATTCCTCCTCAAGGAAAGTTTCTTTGAGGCATCTGCGCCCAACCAAATGTGTTGCACAAAATGGAATGCTCATGAGCGCATGGCTCTGACCTTTTCACTCAAAGAGGTCAAATTAGAAGATCAGTAGCATTGTTTCATCTTGAGATAGAGATACAGTACTGGGCAAAAGTCTTAGGCGCTCGATTTTTGTTCCAAACAAACTTTGTTATAGATTTTTATTTTATGACTTCTACATTATCGAGTCAGTACAAAAACATTTTAGAGTCCAAACGTTGTTTTTTTTTCCAGCACAAAATTTAATGTTACTGGGGGAAAAAAGTTTGTAGCAGCATATTATATAAGAGACCACTTTTCAGACAAAAAAAGAAAACATAATGAAGGCTACTGGGTTTTGGTGCAAAATTAAGAAGTGAGTGTGACGGTCAAAGTGTCCAGAAGAACCGCAGCTGGTTCTGTAAGATGCTCAGTAAAACCTACAGCTCATTTCCGCATAAAACTGCACTCACTGTACCTGAAACTAATTTTTTTAAGCAAAGGGTTGTCTCACACCAAATATTGACTTTGTTTCATTTATTATGGCTCACTGCTTACTGCTTATAGTATTTTTTATGTTGAAACATTTCTTTTAATTTCTTTATTTTTAATCCATTTTTGGTCAACAGCATTTCTTTACATGTGCCTAAGACTTTTGCACAGGACTGTATATATATATCCACAAATAATGTTGTTTATTATTTATAAAAATCACTCCAGCTGATGAGAGAATTTGATGATCCATTTAACAATTTGTTTCCTTCCTCAAATCCTAAAATAAAATGTGATTTTATTGAAGTAAACTGTAGCTCATTTTACCCTGCTAAAAAAGGGTGCAATTATTTTTAAGCCAATGCCAGCTTACAAAATTTACATCACATCTTTTGCAACATTTACATCTGTAGCCTCTATAAGGACACCTTTGGAGAGTGACCATTTTTCAGTGTGATTCATTTTGCTTTACTGTATGAGCCACTTGCTATGGATTTATTCTTGATTTTGCTGCAGTGTTGAAAGTCAGAAGTTTTACATTTGAGTTCAAATGAGAGCAGCTCGAAACACATGCAACCCTGCATTTATGACTGTTACTGTTAGTGTGAGATTTTGCTTATGCAATCCATCACAGACCTATGCATGAATTATTCAAATTCTTAATTTAAATGGTTTAGTCAGTCATTTTCATGTCCAGGGAGTTTGTAGGTTCTGTGTGAGTTCAAGAATAGATGGGAACACTGTTCTTGAACCTTTGCTCGAGGAGCAAGTTGCAAGATCGTCGCTATATAACACCATGCATTTGAAGGACCTTCAAATTCTTCACATTTCTGTGAACAACATTATTTGTGGACATATGCAGTCCTGTGCAAAAGTCTTAGGCACGTGTAAAGAAATGCTGTTGACCAAAAATGGATTAAAAATAACGAAATTTTTCAACATAAAAAATACTATAAACAGTAAAGCTGTAATAAATGAAACAAAGTTGATATTTGGTGTGAGACAACCTTTTGCTTGAAAAAAAAAATAGTAGTCTCAGGTACAATGAGTGCAGTTTTATTAAGAAATGAGCTGTAGGTTTTACTGAGCATCTTACAGAACCAGCCACAGTTCTTCTGGACACTTTGACTGTCACACTTTTGCACTAAAACCTAGTAGCCTACATTATTTTTTTAATCTGAAAAATGGTCTCTGGTGTAATATGCTGCTTAGATACAAACTTTTTTTTTTTTTTTAAGATTTAATTTTGTGCTGGAAAAAAAAACGTTTGGACTCTAAAATGTTTTGACTCGATAATGTAGAAGTCATGAAGTAGAAATCTATAATTAATTTTGCATGGGAAAAAATAGTGTCAAAGACTTTTGCACAGTACTGTATGTGATGTGGTGAATATAACTGATCCTCACCATAAGGCAGGATGGTGATCTGATCTTCAATTAGAGACCTGCCATCTGGTCGAGCTAGCCAAGTCGTGATCATTTTGTAAACAAGCCAAATCCCAAAGAAAATATTCAAATCATGAAATGTACTATAAACTCGAATGATTATTTTGTGACCATTTCGTTAAAGGTATCGCCATCACGCCTATACAGTACAGAAAATCCATACAGGATGCAAGTGAACTCAAAATTCAAGTTTAACTCTATTTCTAGGATCACAGTGGAATATTTAAACGTATGATTATAACAACAACAACAAAGTTAATTTCTCTTCTTTTGTACTACAGGGAAGCCCATCTTAATAACCGGCGCATAGAACCTCATCCCATCTGTGAAAGTGGACTGTGGACAGGATGCAAGTGAGGACAGTCCACATCCAGAGTCCCGGAGCAGCTTTAGCACAAAACACTTCACCAAGTTGGAGGAGTTCCCACTGCTGCAGCAGGTACCGGAGGCGCGCACACGCGCGGCCGGTGGAGATCGCGAGCGCGCTTCAGCTCCGTGAGGTCCAAGTGTGGATCCAGAACCGGCGCGTGAAGATCTCACACACACACACACACACACACACACACACACACGACCAGGAAGCTGTCTGGAATTCCACTCAAACCCAGCGGACACGGCTGCGCTTCCGGAGAGGAGTTAGTGTTCAATTCACTGCATCAATTCATGCGTGCGAGCTGTTCCCGGTGCCCCCTCCTGCGCGCAGGAGCCCACGCGCCGACTTCATAAAAGGGCAAATGACGGATAAAGGATCGCTAAGTCAGAAAAAAAGTAACCTGGGGTGGGGGGATTATTATGTTCATGATAATGAAAATATAGACTACTGTAAGTATTTTCTAAGCCTGAGCGCATGTCTGGTCTCCTTCATCACCTGTTGAAATATTGCCTCACAGATGCTGATTATTATTATTATTATTATTATTATTATTATTATTATTATTATTATTATTAAGGATATTTATTATCCTTTTGCTATTTATTATATCCCCACTGTTGCAGATTGACCTCGAATCCTTACAATTATTCTTCATATCCTGAAGGAAAACAAAACCAAAAAGGAGTCCTAAAGTGCACCATTTCTTGTCGCTGAGAAGTTTTACACCTTTTACATCTTTACTGTGCTTACAGTTTTACTGTTTATTGTGGCACCTGTAATTGTGATCCAGTTGTTTACTTTATATCCATATTTCCAGGCTACATGTTAAAGGGTGACAAGGAAAGGTGCTGTTTCGTACTCGTTTTGGTTTTATCTTGGATGTTCGGTTAGTATGAAATAATAAAAGAGGATTAAATATATATTAAGCTTGAAATAAAAAGAAGCTAAAAATCGCAAGGAGTGTCCTAAAAGGTTCTAGAGCAGAACTCAAGGATTTGAAATATATTAGGAGTAAAATAAAATGTTATGCCGACAGAGAGACTGATAATGCTGTATAGGTACACACACACACACACACACACACACCAGGTTATTTCCTGTACTGTGTTCGCCTGTAGGCCTGCACGTTGTACGTGTCATGTTCACACTGCTACTGCTTTTATCTGCAAAATAAAGAGCGCTGCAAGTCAGTGCTCCTCGTCTTTCTAAATAATGGCTAAAAGCTGTCAACGTACCAAGTGCCTCCACTTAAAGTCGCGTATTTCCAGCCATTTATTCCGAGAATGGGTTAAATCGAGGGCCATAAGCTGAACTGAACTTCCCCATACTAACTTTTCATCAGGATGACATGCAGCACTGCTGTGCACTTCAGAGAAGAGACAAGAGTTAAAGGATAATAAGCCTTCCACATTTGTCCCTCTTAAAAACACACAGCCTGCATACACTGCATTAGAGCTTTACTCTCTCTCTCTCTCTCTCTCTCTCTCTCTTTTCTAGATGAGATTTTACGATTTAAATACATTTAAATAAAAGCATGAATTTTCTTATAAATAAGCTATATGAAGCTTAGAGATCATTATTGTTGATAGATATATTGACCACTGGGTTTATTGGCTTTTAATTGATTTGACTTGATCGGGCAGGATGCTTTCCTGTTTAATAATACAACAGGGATTATAAATATTGCAAGAAAGTAAACGACCGTTTATGCTTTGTGATGCGTCTGACGTTAAAGACTATAAATCTTGATTTGCTTCAACGGTACAAGCTTTATATCGGTACAAGTTTATATTGCTAGAAAGTCGGCTAACAAATGAATAAATAAAAATAAATACTATAACGAATTTTATAAATTTGTACAAGCAACCGACCGTTTAGTGCGTGACGTCTAGAAATTTTTAGATAAATCCAGATTCTAGATTTGAGAGAGAAAAAAAAACTTTAGCGATTATGCAAATAATTAGCTACGAGGATAAAATAATCTATCTATCTATCTATCTATCTATCTATCTATCTATCTATCTATCTATCTATCTATCTATCTATCTATCTATCTATTTGTGGTGACTTTGTACAAAGGTTGCCTTTTCCGTTAAATTATGAATTCCTTTCACCAAACAACTACTAGAAATAAGCATTGCCATCAGGACCAATATGGGCATGTTTGAGAAAGCTGAAAATGTTGAAAGATTTCCATAAACAGTCCAACAAATTGCTATTAATGAGAAAATTTTTTAGATACCAACCTGCTTTCAGGAGTGCGTCTTTGCACAGAGAAGCAGATTTTGATTTAATTCCCATGGATTCAGTCAGACTCTCATCAACAGGTAGCACCATCTGTGATACACAGAGGACACAATATACAGGAGGATACAGTGTGCTGTGTAGCTCATCTAGTATTGAATGTCTTTACTATTTAACTCCCATGATGACTAATAATTAACCATGAATATAGCTTATTCAGTTTATTATAGGTTTTTTTTTTTTTTTAGAAAATTCCATTCCCTTAATTTACTTATAGTTTCTTTTCAGCAAGTTTTATTCATTTCGTATTGTGATGTAATCATGGTTTTTATTCTTGACTGTACAATATAAACTCCACTCACCCTGCCATTAACTGTGTCTAAGCGAGCTAGTGGGGCTCTCTGGTCTTTTTTCTCTTCCATCTGCCAGGCAATAATGGTGATGTTGCCCATCTTCTCATTCTCTGCTGATCTGAGCCATTAAACAATAAATCTAACTAATTATATTTTTCAAAGTGATACAGCAAATTTTGGGTCGAGTTAATAAGCCTTAATATACAATACATTACAAAGCAATATTAAAGATGTATGTTTGTGAGAGTGTGCTGTACCAAGTTCATATACCTTAGCGTGAGGTGTAGCCTATGATATTTGTCCTGCAGTAGTTCTTTCACTGTGAACATGGCAGAACCAAGTAAGTACATCTGAGGAAAAAAACACAGACATCATAACTCCATGGTGCACAATATAATCACCTTTTTTTGGTTAAAATTCAGCACCTTTTTTGATAAAAGGTAATTGCAAATGTTAAAGTCTATATGAATAGATTGTTTTGATCATGTTTGATCATGATGATCTCACCGTGCCCTGTGAACGGTCTTTGACATCATAAACAGAAAGTTTCACTTGAGTCTGCTGTGTGATCAGAGAGTCTTGAAAAAAAGCAATGCTACTGAGGAATATTGGGTTGCTTGTCCCCTTAAATGAGCAACAAAACACTTTCATTGTAAAGATACACGTTACCATTTCAGTTATAGTCAATTGTAAATATCCTGGGGTAAAATCAGTAATACTATGTGCTCAATGCATCCTCTCTTACCTCTATAATCTCAGTCTGAGCATGCTTTGTCCAAAATGCTTGAGGAGGGGTGGTGCAGCTCACTGCCACAAAGCTACTAGGTTTACGCTCCAATGTTGGAGTCACTAACTCACTGCATGCTGGAAAAAAAAGCTAATATCATTCACACATTTATCTTCAGTAACTGCTTTATCTTGGTCTTTGTGAATCCCTGTGCCCATCCCAGTAACCCTGGACGCACAGCATGAAAGTGTCTATATTGCCCCTCAGGTTCATTAATACCTACGTAGGGGCAGTATAGAGTAACCAGTCCACCATCAGCTTTATTTAAATAGGCCAAAATTGTGTTCACATTGCACTGTGCTTGTAGACATATTACCTTGTGCTAATGCTAATTTAACAGGAATGGACAAGGAATTCATCCATTCTCAGTCTAATGCACAACACAGGTGGGTGAATTGCTTTTTACTTTATAAAATTAGTATGTAAAAACATACAGACTTACAATTATATTCTAAGGGCAATCAGCACATTTAAAATACAGTGTTGTTCAAAAGTCTTTGGTACATACAAATAAATGCTGTAAAGCAAAAATGCCTTCAAAAATAATGAAATTAAATATTTCTACATAAAAATAGTATATAGAATCTCTCTCTGCTGGTGATCCAAGTCCCTTGATTTGAACCTTATTGCCAATGTGGTGTCTCTCAATCAAGAATGACTGAGCTAGAATACAGGTTTGAAGTACCAGTATTGAAGGAGCCATGTGAAGAGAATTTTAAAAATATATATATTTCTAATGATTCATTAATTAGGGTTCTTGTAAAATATATTTCATTGCTTGATGAGCCAATTTGATAGTTTCCAGACATTTACACAGGAACATTATATAAAACACAATAAACCATCCCTAAAGCAACCGCTTCATTCCTTGTTCATCCAAAGAGAAGTGTTTAGTGGTGGAATATCCATAAAGATGATCAGAAACCTCTTTTTAATCAAATATATTTTAATGATCACAGTGGTACCTTTCTGTCTGCTACTTACCCAGACTGAACTCTAACACGGGCTCGTCAGGATCCTGACTGTTTCCTAAACACAGATTATTCTGTAGATATTACCTTTGCCTGCTAGCACATGAATAATGATTACACTTTATAGAATTAATCATAAATCATAAAGTAATTTAAATAGTGCAGAATTCAGCAACCAAATAACAAAACCACTCTGTCTGTCTATCTCTTACCTGTCAATGTGAGTCCTATCATTTCAGAGGCGATATCGAATGTGTTGGCACGATACACAGACCAGGGCCGGTGACGAGGACTGCGCTCTTTTGCCGCCATTTTGTAGTAATTAAAACAAATAAACCTCTGGGATCTTGGAGACTTAAATTGGAGAGCAGTACTGATAGTATGGATGAGATGGTCAAAAGGATGAGGAAAACGCCCTCACACCTTTATACCTTGGGTATGAAGAAAGTGTGATGGTGAGGCCTGTAGGACTGTTTCACTCCATGAACTAGACTTCTAAAGAGAAACCTGGACAGAGAAAGAGAGAAGGGAGAAGTTATGAATAAATATTAAATTCGCAACACCTGTCAACAATTGCCAAGACAAACTAGACACAGAACCTCAGATATGCTTAATATAAGATAGCAGAGGATTTGTAAACACACCTGCCCGTTATTCATTTGTGCTAAAAGAACATTTCTAAAAATTTGAGGGATTTAATCATGAATTCTGAAAAGCTTATTTAACACTTGTGTCCTACTCACAAATAAGATCTTAATAGCAGCTTGGCAACAGTTTGAAATGATATTTCTCTGAACATAAACAGGTATATGTCATCACAAGGATACAAACCATATATAAACAGGGAACCTTTTACTAGATCACACAATGTGTGGTCACTGCATCATTCAAAAAGAAAGTGCACTACACAATCTCATCTCATTATCTCTAGCTGCTTTATCCTTCTACAGGGTCGCAGGCAAGCTGGAGCCTATCCCAGCTGACTAC
>JAOPUC010000005.1:21736534-21747065 GCA_027564185.1 Cephalocassis borneensis
TAGATAGATAGATAGATAGATAGATAGATAGATAGATAGATAGATAGATAGATAGATAGATAGATAGATAGAGTAATAAAGAGATAAAGAGTAATATAATATAAGATATTAAACCAAGAGTGATTTAAAATGGGTAAGTTTCAGATAGAAAATAAAATAGACAATGAGTGGATAAAACAGTTAATACACCAATTAGTTTACACTCGGCTATTTATGAGGTCTTAGCCAGGACATACTTAATGTAAACATGTGTAGCTTACCTTTGATTATTTGGGAGGCTTTCGTTTTCCCCATGGAAAATTTCTTTGCGATGGAAGAGTCTGGGAACATTCCAGCCACGCACTTGTTGAAATCATCAAAGAAAGAGAGGCTAATGTTTTTCTTAGCTATTAGCATCGCCATCTTCACCTCAGACCTAATCACTTGTTCAGCCTCGCCTCCAGACATAGTTATGTAATTACTGATGCCTGAGGTGTTTTTAATGCCTTTCTTTAGTCCTCTGGAGAGGGTGGGGACGTGAATTCATGGCCCGACTTCCTGCTGTAAACTCCTGTCAGAGGCGTGTAATGAATTCTGGACCTACCGACTTTTTTATATTGTGAAAATACGGGATATTTTCAGGGGAAAAATTTTTTAAAAACGGGAAGATAGCGGAAAATAAGTCAAAATAAGGGAGTTTCCCGGGAAAAACGGGAGGGTTGACAGGTATGCGATAGTACCGGCTTTCCATGGGGAACGGGAAAATTCGCCGAGCCGCTGTCAGCGGCTTGCCGTAGGGAATGAGTTAAATCTAAATCAGAAATCTGGCTGGAAGCTGTTGATTCATTTTCTATAACAGCAGCTCAGACAGTAATGCCACAGGGCTGCGAGGTGTTAAGAAATATATTACAGAAAACGTGTAGTCGTTGTCAAGAGCTCATGTAAGAGGAAAATAGTCAAGTATAGCGCTTTTAACAACAGACAATTGTCGTAAAGCGGCTTTACAGAAGTTGAACGACTTTAAACAGGAGGTAATTTTATCCCTAACCTATCCCTAATGAGCGAGCCTGTGGCGACGGCGGCAAGGAAAAACTCCCTCAGATGACATGAAGAAACCTCGACAGGAACCAGGCTCAAAAGGGAACCCATCCTCATCTGGGTGAGAACATTAACAGTTTTAACATGAAGTCAGTTTAATAATCAATTTTAGGGTGGAGAAAATAGTTCTGCTTAGTGTTGAGTTGCATCACACCACCCTACCACTGATTACTGTCCTTTACACCAAACCCCCAAGTGTTTTCTTCATTGAATACTGACTCTTATTCTTAATTACTGCTGCAGAAAAACTGTCTCTATACAGACATATGTGGTGGACTTTTATAGCTCTCAGAGGAAAGTGCTTTCTGCTCTCTTCCACATACACGAGCTCAGAAACGCCTACGATTGGCTCGTGTTGCTGTCGTCACCAGGGGAAATAGAGAGTACACCGCATGCCATCCCTCCCGTTTAGACAGCATGACCAATTTTGCTCCCTTGGCCGCTCAGGACCCATTTCTGTCCTCCTGAAGATGGACTTGAGCTCATGTTAACATTCAGTGAAAATGGAACACACTGCAATGCTGCACAGAACAAAGGGTGTGGATTAATACATTCTCAATGGGATGAATGTTCTGGACTCGAAAGTATTCCCCCCCCCCCCTTTATAAACAACGCTGCAAAGAAGAGAATAAATTCTGAAGTGAAATCAGCCATCTCCTCTCTCCGAGCTGCCTATCCAGCCAAGCACAGCCCTATATAAATTCATTCCTCACATGATTTAAAGACCATAATCGCTGGCAGCAGAAGCCTCGTCCAACCCCGGCTGCTAATCACAAGGTAAAGGCAGCGGCTAATCATCATTTTACGATACTGAGCAGCAAATGAACTCCAGCATGGCTCGGAGCTCTGCGAGTCCTTTTGATGCCTTCAGCAGAAACATGGCACATAGAGTAAAAGTCTTAACTCGTCTCCTGAGACTCTCAGAGTTGCCTCTCCAAGTGGCTTTCTGCTGATAAAACCTTCATAATCTTTGAGAAGAGGAGAAAAACTTCTGGCCTTGGAACACATAGGAAACTTTACAGGGTTTAGAGAGTTGTTAAGTTGAGCTCCCAGAGGCAGAATATAGCTGGAAGGCATACGAGGAACAATCTGCTTCCAATTTGCATAAAAATAATAAAAACAGTAAGAGCCGGAAATAGACAGTTTTCCTGACCAAGACCCAAAGACTATATCTACTCTATTAAAAAAACAACAACAGATTTTGACGACAAAAAAAAAATTTTTTTTACTTAAAAAAGCTAAAATGTTATATAAACTCTCCAAATCACATGTACTAATACTAAATCATGCATCTGATTTTCTTCAACACAGCCCAAATAAGAGAAATGAGTCATTTTTCTCCAGAGTCCTCTTACTTTCCATCTTTAACAAGACAGAGAGTCACACCCACAGTGGAAATCGCTCTTGTAAAAGCATGTTAGCAGACCTCACACTGTCGGCAACGAAAGTCTGCGTTTCCTTTTCACTCCCGCGCTCTTGTTCTGAGAGAAGAGTGAAACTAAAAATCACACGCTGGTAGCATTTACTGGAAAAAGACAAACTTTTTTTTTAATATACTCGAGAACCTGGGTCATTATCTGTACTTGGAAGAAGCGAGCGGACTGAACAATAACAACAAGAGTCTCTGAAAAGTTTCTGGATGGAAAAGAGATGAAATGGTCCAGACATAAAACAATGGAGGAGAGAGAGAGAGAGAGAGAGAGAGAGAGAGAGAGAGAGAGAGAGAGAAACAAAACAAAACCAGATTTTACCACAAAAAGGGCTGAAAAATAAATACTATATGGCTAAATTGTAGCTAGGTATGTAACGATTCACCCAATTCATGATTCAATTCATGATACAAGGTTCATGATTCGAACTAACCCCATTTCCAGAAAAGTTGGAATATTTTCCAAAATGCAATAAAAACAAAAATCTGTGATGTTACTTCATGTGAACCACATTTGTAAAGTTGGGATTAAAATATAATAGATAAAATTATACATTATACACTCACCAACCACTTTATCAGGAACACCCATACATCCACCTGCTGTCTGTTTGATGCAGTTCTCTAATCAGCCGATCCCTTGACAGCAACATGATGCATCAAATTACGCAGATACAAATCAAGAGCTTCAGTTAACATTCACTTCAGACATCAGAATGGGAAAATTGTGATGACTGTGACATGGGGTTGGTGTCAAATGGACTGGTTTGAGTATTTCAGAACCTGCTGATCTCCTGGGGTTTTCACACACAACAGTCTCTCGAGTTTACACAGAATGGTGGGGGGGAAAAAAACCCTCAAGTGAGCGACAGTTCTGTGGATGGAAATGAACACCTTGTTGATACCGGTAAGAGAGGTCAGAAGGAAATGGACAGATTGGTTCGAGCTGCCAAGAAGGATATAGTAACTCATATAAATCACTCTTTACAACTGTGGTGAGCAGAAAAGCATCTCCGCATGCAACAGCAGAAGAGCACATTGGGTTTCACTCCTGCAGCCAAGAACAGGAATCTTAAAATCAAGAACAGGTTCCTATTAAAATGGCCGGTGAGTGTGTGAAATTAAAAAAAAAAAAAATTCTCTCTCTCACACACAAAAAAAATGAGAAGTTAATAACAAGCAGGGCTTTTCTTAAGAAACTTTTATGAACATTTGTGAAAGCTGTAGTCAGCTTAAACATAAAATAACTCTCCATTTGTCTCTTTTCTTTAACTTTCAGCAGTCTGTCAAGAGAGAGCTTCGATTTCTTGTTAAATCTATTTGTAGTCCACCTCAAAACAACTCTTTCCCCATTTTAAATCTGATTTTGTTTTTCCACACATTAGAGCTGTATTCCTTCCACCTAGGATGAAGTCATGCGTGTTCCTGCTTTTGTATGTTATTCAGCCCTCTGCTGTCCAAACAATGCAATTACAACTAGGAAAACAAGAGTGCTCTGAGAGCACAAGATCACCTGCTGGCAACTATATCTATGCTACAAGTGCTTAATTACACCCTCATGAAATTGTCAGAGTACAAGTTTGGTAATCAAGGGCCGTAACTCTGCTAAAATTCGACTGAATTGAAGGAAATTGCAATATGCGTATTACCGACACAAAGAATCCTGTCAAGTTTTGTGAAATTCATCAAAAAATTGAGAGGAGGTGATTTCAGAAGGCGAGTACCCTTCCCGGGACGGATGGACAGATGGAAATCGCCACAACATAAACACCCTTCAGGCCTTTCAGCCAGCGGGGGATAAAGAGAGAGATTACGCAGTCTGATAACGGCGATTCGTTTTTTTTTTAATCTCATCAATTCAAATAATCAAAATTTGTGTTGTGGACACACACACACACACACACACACACACACCTCTACTAGCTGCTCTTCAAAATGGCTCGGACGGCATCCGGCAACAATTTTTGTCAAACTTCAACAGTAAATGAATCAGCAGGACACACGTGCAGCCTCTCGATTCTCCACCACACGGCCAGGTAACCATGCATGGAAGGAATCTCCAGTGCCCAGGAATCTCCAGCTTTAACGATCAGAGGTTTTCGAACATGGGAAAGTCTTCAGGATGGACAAGTTTGCACTTCGCAGTTTCTCAGTAACACGCTTGTGATCACAGGAACGTTCCAAAATGCTGCACATAACTACACTTGGATTAAAGCCTAGTCATTCTAGAATAATTTAAACATTGTAAGCGTTTGCAACTGCTGTCATACGAGGGGAATAAAACACTTCGGCACATGCAGTCATTGGAAAATTATCACTTTTGGTGTGGTAACAGTAACGCCGATTCGTGTAGAATCCGTTACACTATGCATTGTTGATTATTTTCCTATAATAGCATGCCTTCAAGTGTTTTATTCCTTAAAAAAAGTTTGATGTGGTATTTTGATATGATAGGACAACAGAGTCGTGCATTTTTTTTTTTTACAACATATTCTCCTTATCCTGTTCTACAGGGTCGCAGGCAAGCTGGAGCCTATCCCAGCTGACTATGGGCGAGAGGCGGGGCACACCCCGGACAAGTCGCCAGGTCATCACAGGGCTACAAGATATTCTCAATCAAAAAATTTTTTACATTAGAAGAATTTAACATTTTGACTTTCTAGAATGCTGGGGTGGTGTAGCTCATTTGTTTGAATCCCAATTGTTGAAATAAAATGCCCTAAATAAAGGTAGTATTGATTTCTCAATGCTTCCTGTTTATCCCACTTGTATTGTGATTGTGAAATCGACATACTGTGACGCACTGCACGCCTAATAAGTACGTGTGTGTGTTTACGCGCGTAAGCGTGCTGACTGGCAGGAAGCAGAAACAAAAAAGGGGGAGAGAAAAGAAAAGATATATATAAGTCTAGGCCTCCAGGAGGGATTAAAAGGTCAGGCAGAGCCGCCGCTGGCAACGTGCGCTGTGATCTCTGCCATGTGCTCGCATGGAGTGGCACGTACACTGGTGCCACCCAATCACTTCCTCATACAAACAGTACAACAGTGCAGCAGCAACGGGGGAGAGAGAGAGAGAGAAAAAAAAAAAAAAAAAAACAGAGCGAGAGAGGAAAAATGACCCGAGTCTGCTGCTTCAGCTTCACCCTGCACAGTAGCTCCAGGTACAGCAGTCATTTTTCATCAGTCATGACACCATTACACACAGCAGCACCACTTATTACATTCTGGCAGAGGTGGAAAGTGCAGCGAGGACGCTTTCCAACTCTCGGACCGTTCTGCATGACTAACTGCTCCCCTTGTGTTTGAGGGATTCGTCGCTCAATTCTGGATCAAAACCGCAAAGACACAACATGATCTTTCAATAACGCAATATGGGGTGAAAAAATAAAAAAATACAAGTCAAAAGACATTACAGTGATCATGGAGGGAATAAAATACTAGGGAGATTACAGTTCTTGGAAAATAACACAACATAGCATAACATGACAATGACAATGACGGTGTGGCGTGGACGCGACGCGACGCAACATGACGTGGAGCAGAATTACTGACACCACTCTGAACTTGAATACTTGTTTCATTACAGCTAGAAACAATCGGTTTTTCTTTAAATTTCTCTTAATAGAACACGGAAAAAAAAGGCAGTTTTATGATCCAGACTGTCATCAATCCTGAAGATTTTCCCAGGGCAGGAAGCCGAAATCTTTGTTGTAAAACGCTGATGCTGGAATCTCCTTCCGAGATTGTTAAATGCTAAGTAAATGACTCTTTACAGAAGGTCATCAGTTTATGAATCAGTTGTTACTTAGAAGAAATTGCACATTTATATACTTCCATCAACAGCCTAAAGCTAGTCCAAGAATCTTGATCGCATCTCCTTTTGATGCTGTCAAGCAGAGGGATTTCACTGGAGAGAAATGCAATATAAAAATATCCCCCAGCTTTTATCCGAATACAGCCAGTGATACATACAGTATGAAGCATAGAGGATTTAAAAAAAAAAAAGGGGGAGTGTTTAAAGTTTGATGTCGACGGTTAACGCCGAAATACAAGGCAATACCCGCTTATCTAAACTGGAGTTGCCATTCCACTGGTAATTAATGTAAACAGAGCAAATAAAGGCCTTGGCTCCACAGAAGGCAACAGCTCAAGGCTCTGTGCATTCTGTGGCTAAACCCTCCTCCAATCCACCTCATAAAATACATACCAGTCAGCAGAGCTGAACACACACACACACACACACACACACACAAACAAACCAAGGCATATACGCTCGAAGCGGAGCATAAGAGCTCATCAAGTCTATTTGCACAGTGTCATATCGACTGCTTCTGCGATAACGTACTGCATTTCATCGATGCAAAGGCCTTCTCAGGAAACGATCCTTCACTGTAAAACGCAGAACTCCTGCTTCGAATAAACCAAGCTCAAATGTCACTTCAGACAAATACCGCTCCGTACTCCGCTTGCTTTTGTTCTGGTTTCCTCCACGGCCCAGAAATCCCTTTTGCATCAAAAGGGATATCAGTAAAACACATCTATCAGTGCTGAAGGAGAAAATGGAAAGCACCAGCGCTGTTCTGAAAACCACAGTCCAGTCAGACAAAACCCACTAAACGTTTTTCCCCTTATAATACTCCTCCTGACCTGCTTTCTCTCCGAATGTGAGGTCTCAGGACCAGTACAAGACCGCACCTACCACTCGGAGTCATCGGTATTAGTGAAACGAAAATTCCTGGCGGAAACCGAAATTCAGTACACGCTGGGCCAAAAAAAAAAAAAAAAATCAAAACCTGAAAAAACAAAAAATTTATTCCCCATTTATCTGAAAAGTGTCTGTCCAATCGAGTCTGGGCTCAAATAGGGAAAAAACAAAACAAACATACAAATAAAAAGTTCACCCTGCCATTTGGAGATTCCAGGACAACCCTGGGAGGCCGTAGCCCTGCCCTCTTCCTCCTCCTCTTTTAGTCTACAAAATCATGGTTTGCAAACTCACAGGTCACAGTTTGACTAGATACACTGCAAAAAAATTAAACTGAATTTGAGGAGAAAATTACTTAATACTAGTGAAATTATCTTGCTGCATGGACAATTTTACTTGAAGACACCTTGGAAGGCGGCACGGTGGTGTAGTGGCTAGCACTGTTGCCTCACAGCAGGAAGGTTCTGGGTTCGAGCCCAGTGGCTGACGGGGGCCTTTCTGTTACCCCTTTTCCACCAAATCAGTTCCAGGGCTGATTCGGGGCCAGTGCCGGTGCTGGTTCACAACTCGTTCAACTTGCGAGCCAGCTGAGAACCAGTTTGCTTTTCCATAGCTCGCGGTGCTAAGGGAAGCCACGTCATTACGTCGCTGTATACGTCAGTTACGTCGCTACGTTTGCATAAACCTTGGCACGAATATCGAAGCAAAAACAACACGGAAGAAGCAGCAGCAACAACAACAACAACAATAATAATAATAATAATAATAATAATAATGGATAAATTCGCATTTGTACAGCTGCGGCTTCTTGTCGCTTAAAAATGGTGATCTTTTGCGGTCTTGTTATTGTTGTTGGTCTTAACAACTCTGCTCCCCCACTGACATAAGCGGTTCTTTCCTCTGGCCCAGCAGAGAGTTGGTGCTAGCTTGGAACCAGTTTTTCTGGCCCCAGAGCCAGTTCTTTGTCAGTGGAAACAAAACCTGGTTCCAAACTAAGCACTGGCCCCAAACCAGCCCTGGAACTGCTTTGGTGGAAAAGGGGCACAAGTATTTGCATGTGTTCACTGCTTCAGATGGGTTAAATGCAGACGATGAATTTCACTGTGCTTGTGATGAAAAGGTTTTAGTTCTAGTCATCCAGTAAACAACTGAAGTGAATAAAACCTAGAGGGTTTTTACTAAATTGGGACACATCAATGTCTTTAGGTGACCTGTTAAATGTAAAACTACACCAAAGGAACATTACCAGGCCTTCATGCCATTAAGACCCATTTGTCACATGAGTGGCAGAGAGAAAAAAGTGTGGAATTATGCTTGTTAGCACTGACTGCAGGCTCAAAGCCACTAACCAGTGAGTTCTGAACTCATGAGCACCTCAACATGACAACTGAAAGGCCAGCCCATGCTCCAACCAGAAAGAGCCAGCTTGTCAGAATTAAAGTAGGAATGAGTTACTCCAATGAAAAAAAGAAAGTGAACCAATATGGCATGTGGTGCTGAGCTTTGCTAGTATGTAGGCATGTGTCCTGAGCATGCACAGGAATACAACCAAGTTTATCCAGCAGCTAGCCAAAAATAACTTCATGAACACTAACAGCTGATACTAATTAAGGCAACCAAGTCAGGCAAAAGCCAGATTTATTAACCTATTCCAACTGTGTCCAACCATAGCCACAAGAGGTGCAGTGCAGTCCAAATCAAGACCCACTCAAACCATTAAATTGATCTAGGCTGTAGAGTGATGTGGCTTCTGCTTGGTTGGCCTGAGAACCTGCACCCACACTGAACCATTCTGGAGAAGGTTGGACACCCCTGTTCCTGGTCAGTCAAGAAAAACATGCATCAAAAGCTGCACCAATTTACTAATGCATCTGTTCCACCAGGTGTGTTCAAGGACCAATGAAGACTAATCATTTACAAGCCCACAGCCAATATGGACATTGAGAAACAACTCAGACCACAGTTACAGAATTGCAACTTTATTCAACAGATTCATCTGAAACTTGGGTAAAGATCAGTCCTCCACTAGACACGATTACTGATTCACTAGGAGTGTTCTCTTCTGCTGCAGCAACATCTCGTCCTGAGGAAGAGAAAGTAAGTCCATAAGACAGTCAAGGGAAACACTATTTTAAAAAGGCATTTACTTACGTCTTCTGGTGCACGTTGGTTCACAAGAAGCTTGTGCAGATGGAACACAGATAGATGTACTGCAGTGGACATAGAGCTAAGGGGGAGGAAGCCACAACCAGAATGAGCAATAGAACACCTTTCCTTATAAAAGCAGGAAGATCAAGCAAGCATTTACCATCTCTTGCACTGGAGTCACAGAGGTCTGATCCACAAATGCAAACATCTTCAGGACAAAACGCCTGAAATGGGTAGGGTATGCAAGTCCAGATGCCCCAGTCACTGGTATCAGCTTGGTCAAGTAACGGTCATCCTTGTATGGACATCTATGGAATATTCAAGGTTAGCGCTGTTCAGTACAAACTGGGCTACACAAGTGAGATGTGGGAAGAACTTACCCATTCACCAGAAGGTCCCATTGGGGAAGGCTATAAGGATTAGGAAAAGCAGTCACCCAGCAGTTACCCAAAGCCAGAACAAGATTTGGGTCAGTTCTCCCAACAATGTGCACCTCAACATATACAGGCTCCCTCAGAACCTTTGTCAGAGGGTAATCAGTAGCACTGTAGTAGGAGGTATAGGCTACTTGTTCTGTTGGGGGAGAAAGGGAAGCAGTTTGTTGAAGCCGTTGACAAGTTCAGACATGACAATATCCACAAGTTGCTCACCTTCTGCACAACCCTTGGTGACACAGGAGCCTTTTCCTAGTCTTAGGACTACTTGGAATGGTCCAGAAGCAACAACAGGCACAAGGTCAAGATCGGATGAGGATGATGATCCTGATCCTGATAATGATGATGATCCTGATAATGATGATGATGTTCCAATGGACAAAACCCCAAAGCCAACACCTGAATATTTACACTGGAAGTAAAGCCTGCAAAAAAATAAATAAAAATTCAGTAAAAGCCTGAGATAATTCTCTACTCTGGGGGATTGTTTAGCTTACTGAAACTGAGTGTCCCTTGTAATTGAGCCACGACGTCCAACTCCAACTTCATAAGAGGAGAGCATCCGATTTTCATAGACCACATAACCAGGTTCTACCTGTACAGAGTGGAAAGCACACTGAACACACCAAGCAAAATTAAAGCTGCTTTTTTTGGGGGGGGGATACAAACCTTCATGGTAGTCCCACAAGCAGTTACAGGAAACTGGTATATAGCAAAGGCTGTATTGGAGTCAATAGG
>JAOPUC010000005.1:21885709-21896027 GCA_027564185.1 Cephalocassis borneensis
ATCTACTTTGACAAGGGCCAAATTGTGATGGCTGGATGACTGGGTCTGGGCATCTCCAAAATGGCATATCGTGTGGGGTGTTCCCGGTATGCAGGGGTTAGTACCGAACAAAAGTGGTCCAAGGAAGGACAACCAGTGAACCGCCGACAGGGTCATTGATGTCGAAGGCTCATTGATTCGCATGGGGCATGAAGGCTAGCCCATATGGTCAAATCCCACAGAAGAGCTACTGTAGGTTCTAACCACTGCATACCAGAAACACCCCATAAGATGTGCCATTTTGGAGATGCTCAGACCCAGTTATCTAGCCATCACAATTTGGCCCTTGTCAAAGTCACTCAGATCCTTATGCTTGCCCATTTTTTTCCTGCTTCCAACACAACAACTTCAAGAGCTGACTGTTCTCTTGCTGCCTAATAAATGCCACCTCTTGACATGTGCCAATGTAATGAGATAATCAATGTTATTCACTGCACCTGTCAGTGGCCATAATGTTATGGGTGGTAGATAGATTCCTCCTTCAAGTAGTTATGGATGGTGACTGACAGGGAGGTTTATTTTTGCTTTCACTTTTTACTCACTAGTAGGCTTTTGATATGAGAAAGCATAGATTTACTTAAAAGTGAGCTTGGAGTGGATTCATTAGACAAACTATTGTTGACATTAATATCACTTTGTACTGTAAAATGAGATTCCCATAAGACCGACATTATTCTAATTAGAATGTAATTACAAGTTTAGGCTCCTTGGAGCTTTAAAAAGGTTTTAGCCTGGGTTATGAACAGCAGCAGCAGTGGAATAATTGACAGTTAATTGTTATACCTTTAACTGTAAAGACTCCAAGAGGTCCTGCTCACCTTGTCGCCTCAGGTGTTGGCTTTTGGCGCCCTTGCGTACATTTTTCCCAAATGCTGTTGGCCATGTGATTGCCTATTGCCATTAGCACCTTGGTGAGCTCACTAGGCCAGTCGTCCAGGTCCAAGGAACGGACTCGGGACAGGTGTGTCCCAAGGTTCCTATGAATTCCTGAGCACTCGATACAAATCAGTGCTCCCAAATTTAAACTTGCCCAAGTGGGATCTGGTGGGATAGCAAGAAGTGAATTATCTCTAGTGTCTACTAGACACACTATCTCTCTGTACACGATGATTGGACTGTTGATTTCATGATACAGTAACATGAAACTCACATGGTGCATCGCAATCCACACACAGATCGTTTCCTTTGGCATTGCGAATTGCTTGTAGTGCCACAGCTTCACTCTGGCTGCTTCTGCGAGTCTGGACCACACACATACAGATGCACTGGTCAGATCAGTATTTTCAGTCATCTGAAGAAACTGATGATGTGGTTTACAAATCATAATCAACCAACCTTATTTCTACTTTCACACAGTTGCAGAGAAGCAAGGATTTGGCTCTCAATAGCTTGCACCCAGGCATCTCTCTCCTCCTGATTCTGGGTGTCAAAGTGCCAGCTCTGTCCTGTGCTTGATATGATGATAAAGTCTGCATTCTCCTCCTCTGCAACGAGCAGGCAATATTTATGAGAGAGGAAGTAATCGATGGAAGACACTCACTGAACCCTTTAGACTAATATATTATTTTCTCATTATGGTGACATGGGCTAGAAAGAGGAAGAGAAAGAAGGACAGAGTCAGAGTGAAAGATGACCGTAGTGGTGCAATCTATTTGCCATAATCTAATTATGTGTCCTCATGACTGAGGGATGGAAAACATCAACATACAGTGCAGAGCAACAGCCAGTCACACCGAGTTCAACTGTATACCTCATCCACACTGCCTCTTATTACCTGTTCTGTTAATGTTTCTCAAGCTACCAAAGCTTTTCAATTTCCACATTTTGCGCTTGGCTTGCAGTGCAAGAAATTAGCCCAGGGCAGCAGAAGGCAAAGGAAGAGGGAAAGGGAAGAGAAAAGGAGATAAGCAAGACATAAGTCATAGGAAACAGTTTAACTGTGTTAAATCTTCACATGCACAATGAAGAGGAAGCAAATAGAGCAGAGGACAAGCAGGGAAATTCATCAGGTTTCATGTAATGGAATCCTTTCACAATGAATTATCATTAGTTTGCTTTTATAATCTACTAATCATATTTGGAAAGGTTATCAAGCAGTCTGTGTGCATCTGGTGGTGCTTACCATCAGCCTGGCTGGCTGCAGCATCTCCTTTGACATTCATACTTTTCTTCCTCTTGGTCTTCTTCCTGTCACTCATGGGAGATGATGGAGTGAGGTCTTTTCCCAGAGAAGGGCTTATAGCCCCCTCAATGCTTGATTCTGTTGGGTGGAGACAAGGAGTTAAACATCTAGAAACCAAGCCATTGTCACATATTATAGACCTCGAAGAATCAATACCTGTTAAATTTATTGAGTTTCTACACATGGAAAAGTTCACTCAGGAATTGCTGTCATTTGGAGCTTATTCAGATGGTGGTTTTGCATTCCCTAAGAACCTGTTTACATACCCAAGTTTACTGCCTTATTGGACACAGATGAAGGACACCGTTTGATTTTTTGTTCATCTTGAGATGACGTTACAGAGCCAGGTGCCTCATCAACAGTCAGAAGAATTGCTGGAAAACAAGACACACTCGAGGTAAAGATTTTGGTTTGAGACGATCAAACAAACATAAGTATGTATCTCACATTACTCACATGAGGTTCCCCCTTCAGATGCTGTCTTGTCTTTTGCAAGGCCGTTGACCCCAGGGGCAGGAGCAGAGGCGGGAACAGGGATAGCTGGAGGTGCTGCTCTGTGCAGACGCTTTCCTGGTACTTTCACAGTTACACGCAGCAGGTTCATCTCCTTACCATGCGTATTCTGCCTATACTCCTACAAATTGCCATGCACTCCAGTTGTTCAATGTGGTTCAGATATTAATATGTATTCTTTTATTTTTCCTAAATATCAACTAGACGATGTTAGCATCAACTATAAGACAAGAAATAATGTGCTACAAGTGCCTAATGAAAATGATCTAGCTCAAATTACATATGAATTTTGTCCGTTAAAATTTCTAAAAAAAATATTTATACAGGGTGTTTGGAGCTAAAAGACCAAATTTTAAACTTCTATCACAGTATTGTTACTCTAACTGAATATTCTTAAATATGACAACTAAAATATCCTCTTATCAGTACCACTACTAAAGTTCTGAATCCTGAATGAATGAATGTAGATGGGGTAAGCATTAGCACTGCAGGATTTTTATTGTACTGTGGTATTCCTGACACTATGAAGCCTACAAGCTCCTGCTCCCAGTCCCTTTATGAATAACAGATAAATAACCTTTATTTACAGCATAGTTTTATATGACCAAAAGTATGTGGACACCTCACCATCACACCAATATTTGCTTGTTGAGCATCCCATTCCAAACTTATGGAGATTTGTGCCCATTCAGCCACAAGAGCATTAGTGATATCAGATTACCAGTCCTGGGACACAGTCAGCACTCCAGTTCACCCCAAAAGTGTTCAGGTCTGGGCTCTGTGTGGGTTTCTCAAGTTCTTCCACACCAACCTGGCAAACCATGTCTTTATGAACCGCATTTTGTGCACAGGGGCATTGTCATGCTGGAACAGGTTTGGGCCCCTTTGGTCAGTGAAGGGAAATCTTAAAGCTACAGCATACAAAGACATTCGAGACAATTGTGTGCTTTCAGCTTTGTGGTAACAGTTTGGGGAAGAACCACATATGGGTGTGATAGTCAGGTGTCTATATACAGTACTTGGCCATATAGTATATCTGTATCACTAACCAATAACTTAAAATATTCCACGTAATCTATAACTCCTAGACCTTCTGATATAAAGAAAAAAACAATTCATGATTTCCAGGGTAAGTCAGAGGGCTTTTTTCCCCTTTTTTTTCTTATGTAAATCAGTACAAGACAGTGGTTCTCACATTGACGTTTGAATGATATGTGAGAGTGCCATTGCTGGTGAGTGTGACGAGCTTCTTCTTCCATTCCTTGTTCAGAGATCGTTCACTGCGTTTCCATATTGTGCCCTGCGAAACACATTTCACCAATATGATGATGCTTATTCCATTAATATCGGTAAGTGAACCAGAGCCAAAACAGTTAGTTACCATTTAAATGAAATACTGAGCTGGCAACAACTTTTAAATATTATTATGGAATTTGTGTGTGAACATACATGGCCACACAAATGCAAATTGTATAAATAAAAGTTGTTATATCACTCAATATTTGCACAAGTTTTTATGGGAACTGGTTGATGTGATCAGGCAATTTCAATAGATATTTCTCAAATAGTGCTTGAAGTAAAAAAAAAAAAAAAATAGTGTTTTTGCCAAAGTTTTAAATAATGATTCTTAGAATAATTGCATCAAAAAGTATTAAGTTCCTGGTAGTGGACCAAACATTTGCGCCGTGCTATTACATTTGGGGTGACAAATAGTGAAAATTTTCATTAATGGCTTTATGGTTCACCATTAGTTTGAGTACAAAATGAGAATAAAATCTGCTCATTGAAGAGATGATTTCACTCGTACCTGTCTGATAATAACTGGTTTGCTGCCTCCTGTATCAGCTCTGCTGTCTGGAGTTTTCTTCTCACTATCGCTTCCACGACGGTTCTACAATGGCAGGCATGTAAGATAAAGCATTGACAAGGCACAAAAATACAGAGAGAGAGACAAAATATGGGATGAGGTGAGGGATGAGATGAGAGATAGAGTGGTTCTTCACTTTCATGCTTAAGTTATTAAACTCCTGATAGCTATCCTAATATCTCCTCTTTTACATATTAGGAATTCTCTCTCCAGCAATCCCTCTTCTATATTGGATTGAATGTGTTGCGTTTTTAGGCTTTTGAGACTGAAGAACTAACCGCAAACAAGGAGGTCCGGCGGCGTGGTACATTTCGCTGAGAGCCTCCCTCTCCTCCTGCCCCTCCCCGTAATTCTCTGTGACTTATCACAGGGGTGGAGGGCAAAGAAGAGGAATAATCACTACTCTGACCCCCATTACTTGCCTGAGAGAGGGAGGACACACAGAGAGAGGCAGAAAAGATAGAAGGATGTTAAATGGAACATATACAGAATGAGGGGATCGAGCAGACAAACACACAGGGAGAATGGGACCATTCAGATTGCTGCCACTGGGAGAAAATCTCCCATTTTTACAGATTTGTTTTTTCTTTAGAAAAGTGTCTACTACAACCCTGTTTCCAAAAAAGTTAGGTGGCCATGTAAATGCCATGATGCCAAAATGCTATGATTTGAACATCATGGCAACCCTATATTTAATTGAAAATGATACAAAGACAACATATCAAATGTTGAAACTGAGATGTTATTGTTTTTTGAAAAATATGCTCATTTTGAATTTAGTGCAAACAACATGTTTCAAAAAAGTTGTGTAATGTTAAAAAAATAATTAGGTTCATTGGCAACAGGTCAGTAAGATGATTGGGTATAAAAAGAGCATCCCAGAGGGGCAGAGTCTCTCAGAAGTAAAGATGGGGAGGGGTTCACTGCTCTGTGAAAGACTGCGTGGGCAAACAGTTCAATGGTTTAAGAATAACGCTCCTCAATGTAAAATTGCAAAGAATTTGGGGATTACATCATCTACAGTCCATTATATTGTTAAAAGATTCAGAGAATCTGGAGAAATCTCTGTACACAATGGACAAGGCTGAAAAACCAACATTGGATACCTGTGATCTTCAGGCCCTCAGGTGACACTGCATTAAAAACAGACATGATTATGGAGTGGAAATCACTGTATGGGCTCAGGAACACTTCAGAAAACCATCATCTGTGAAAACAGTTCATCACTGCATCCACAAAAGCAATTTAAAACCAGATATAAATAATATCCAGAAACACTACCACCTTCTCTGGGCCCGAGCTCTTTTATAGTGGCCTGAGGCGAAGTGGAAAACTGTCCCGAGGTCTGACGAATCAAAAGTAGAAATTCTTTTTGGAAATCATGGACACCAAGTCCTCCAGGCTAAAGAGGAGAGGGACCATCCGGCTTGTTATCAGTGCACAGTTCAAAAGTCAACATCTGTGATGGTATGAGGGTGCATTAGTGCACATGGCATTGGTAGCTTGCACATCTGGGAAGGCTCCATTAATGCTGAATGATATATAAACAATTCAGAGCAATATGCTGCCATCCAGACAAAATAATTTTCAGGGAAGGCCTTCCTTCTTTCAGCAAGAGAATGCCAAACCGCTTTTTGTGCATTTTAACCCTGCATGGCTCCGTAGTAAAAGAGTCCGGGTGCTAAACTGGCCTGCCTGCAGTCCAGACCTGTCTACCATTTAAAACAGTTTGGTGCATTATGAAGAACAAAATACAAATAAGGAGACTCTGAACTATTGAGCAACTGTGAAATTGTATATCATGTGAGAATGAGACATTTCATTTCAAAACTACAACAATTGGTCTCCTCAGTTCCCAAACGTTTACAGTGTTGTTAAAAGTAGAGGTGATGTAACACAGTGGTAAACATGCCCCATCCCAAGTTTTCTGAAACGTGTTGCTGACATCAAATTCAAAAAACAATAACATTTCAACATTTTATATATTGTCTTTGTACTATTTTAAATGAAATATAGCCTTTCCATGATTTGCAAATCATCACATGCTGTTTTTATTTACATTTGACACAGCATCCCAACTTTTTTGGAATTGGGATTAAAAAAATTTTAAATGCATTTGTGAAATGAATGATTTTTACGACAGAAATGAATGGAAGACAGGAATGAATGGATTCCCTGGATAATCTGGCTGTGGAGATGGGGATGTTTGTCTGCACAGCACAGTTTTTTTGTGTCCAGTTTGCTGAAGCATTCAACAAATGCAAAACATTCTGCCATGATTAAGGACTGAATTCAGAATTCATGACATAAGTGCAAAAGTTAAGTCATTTATGTGGGGAAAGTTCTTCATATCCAGAGTCCACTTACTAAGGTAATTATGCTGTGGCCAGTTCAGTTTATTAAAATAATCTTAGTGTAGTTCACATCTCAGCGTTTCCCTGAGTTTTCTTAGGTAGGATTGTCAAAAATAGGATTTTTAAATAGTGCCACAACCTTTAAATACAAGCACTTGCTTTTAAGCCAGAAAAAACTCAGGGTATAGAAAATGCAGACCGAAGAAACAGATTATACTTTTTCTTCACTGTCAAATGTAATTCAGTATAACAATTTAAAAATAAAAAGACAAATACAGTACAATATATGAATGAAAAATCTTCTAAGCATTGAAATAAACACCCAATAGAAGTCTATTATATTGCCAATATATTGCAGCATGAATAGTCCTAGTAGTAATTTATCACAATCACTGCAATTTTGGTTAAAATTAACAATATGGCTTCGACCCTCATTATTCAACAGCTTATAAAATAGCACTTGATCCAGCACATTCTATTATTTTGCTTTTCTCCCCATCATTCTACAATAGCTAAGTGTGTCAATTTAATATAGACATGAGATACTAAATTGATTTTAATATTTTTTTACAATTTCAGCATGACATTGTGGTTCCAACAAACTATCAGACAGGGGTGCTGAAATAAATACTACTCCTCATTTGGACAGAAGAAATATAAGCTTAAAAATGAGTCCAAGGTCAGAATTGAGCTTAACTGAGACACTCCTCTGTTTAGGACAAGCTCTGCCCACATGTACAAATACCACACAGCTGCCGGAGTAGCATAGACTGTAGTTACATCTGAGGTCTGAATACACATGTGCACACTTGATATTAATACTGAACTAAGCATGCATACAGTGTCTTGCAAAATTATTCATCCCCCTTGGTGTTTGTCCTGTTTTGTTGCATTACAAGCTGGAATTAAAATGGATTTTTGGAGGGTTAGCACCATTTGATTTACACAACATGCCTACCACTTTAAAGGTGCATTTGTTTTTAAAATTGTGGCACAAACAATAATTAAGATGAAAAAACAGAAATCTGGAGTGTGCATAGGTATTCACCCCCTTTCGTATGGAACCCATTTGTATGTCTATTGAGGTTTTGTATTTGTGCTGTATGATATTGAAAAAGGAAAGGGGAACATGGGTTGGGTTATGAGCAAAATATGTCTAATTTATTTTCAGATCATAAATATTCTGAATTTTGTATGTCTTTAATATGATCTGTATGTGTGAATTAACCCAGGAATACTATGTGCTTGTAGTGTTTAAATTTGTCCTGGCGGTAACTCGATAGTTTGCACAGCCTTCAAGGTAGTTGGCGGGTGAACACTACTTTGCTTGGGCCTATTGGGATTATTATCAGCACTTTGCACTTCATTTGCACAACTCTGAGCTTTGTCTTTGATGCATGTTTTAATGACAGAAGAAAGGACTATTGCATTGTACCCGTTTGCACGTTTAATTACAGAAGAAAGGACTATCATATACATATTTGCATTCCTTAGAGAGTGCAGTGAGGTATGATGCTTGTTTGTCTAAGACTTGTAACTTATTGTTACCATAATGGTTTTTATTAACAATACAACTTCATATCACCACAGTCGCAGCCCTAGGGCTGAATTGATGTTGTGACATTACAAAATTCAATTGTTAACATTAAAAATAACGTAAAAGATCAATATTCAGACTTATACTCCTAATTAAAACATAGAAAGAATATTTGAACAGTTAAGTGTTTATTAAACGAGCCATGTGCGGGATGGCACTAGTTCTGTAACGTTCAGTTCGACACTTAAGAATGTCCAGATTGCTGGCAGAACGGGTTTGACAGCAGCTAATGTTCACTCTTGTAGGCGGTAGAAAATGGCGAATACTTGCAGTGATTTAGTATACTTTAAAGTCAGAGTCGAACGCCTGGAGTGAAGAGATGGCAAACCAAGGTATGCGCAAGCTTCAGCGTAGCAGGTGTAATCATGTCCCATTATGATACGTACCGCCCTACGCTGGATTTTTTCAATCACATTGTTCAACAATGTTGTCAAACCTGGGTGCCAGATGGGCACCCAGGTAACAGGTCGTATGTAATTAGTATACACAGTAACAAGATCATCCTTTGAAATGTGAAAATGCTTTAGTCTGCGGAGAAGAAATAACCGCTGACTTGCTTTGTTATAGATGTAGTTGATGTGCGTTCCATTTTAGGTCCGACTGCAAGTAAACTCCTAGGATCCTCATGACTCCCACTCATTCCAGAACTATATAATTTATCTTGAGCAAGGGGGGAGGATACAGAGACCTGCTGAACTGGACATGAAGGACCTTACATTTACACGGGTGAAGGACCATGTGGTTTTCCTGAGACCATGTATTCAAATCTGTCAAATCTTGTTGGATACTCGAAGGTTGTGATAAGGAGCTTCTGATTTCCAACAAGCTTAAATCATCAACAAACTTCCACCTCTTGGAAGGAGCTTGGCGTGCCACACCATTTATGTAAGCTATAAAGATGAGTGGACTGAGGAGCCTTCCCTGCGGAAGGCCACACGTTACTGAAGCACTGTCAGAAAGGACTCCATGATAACGGACCACCTGTCGTCTGTTCGTGAAGAAATCAGAGATCCATCTGACTAAAGATGGCTGTAATCCAAGTGTGATCAGTTGGCAAATAGCTATGTTGTGGCTCACATGGTCGAAGCCTTTACTGTAGTCTGTTGACACCAGGGAGCTCAGGGTACCAGGTTTATCAGAGGCCTTAAATTGTTTGTTAGATCCAAAAGGCAGTGATTTGTGGATCGGCCCTTTAAACAGCCGAATTGCTGGAGGTCGAATTCAGATTTAATGTCTGACACAACCCACTGAGTGATGAAACTTTTGGCGACTTTGCCTAACAAAGAAGTCAATGATATGGGGCACAGCTCTTTGACCAAAGGTGGTCTCGTTTTTGGCACAGATACCACAACAGTGCATTTCCACTCTTCGGGTACAATACCCTGTTGAAGAGAAGCATTCAAGATATCAGCAAGGGGCATACTCAATTCACATGCAAATTCTATCATCAGTTGTGGCAGTTCATAGGAGTGGGAGGAGCACAAAGACAGCAGGCCAGAATTAAGTTCAAAACTCTTTATTTTCAGCTTGAACACTCTCCCAGCCATACACGCACACATGTGCACACACTAGTCTTCTGGTTGGGGAGAGAGCTCCCCTCTGCTCTCGCTCTCTCTTTAAATAGCGTGTAGTCACTGGGGAAGACACACAAATACACATTAATAGACCTCAGATGCAGTGATTCTGCCACTTACCTTCCCTGACTCCGCCCTCTTGTCACAGACCGATGCTTGACCACGCCCCCGTTGCCACCCCCCCCCCCCCCG
>JAOPUC010000005.1:23039652-23052232 GCA_027564185.1 Cephalocassis borneensis
AGACCCCTCCATGATTTCTAAGTGGAAGAACTTGCAATATCAAAGGGTGATCAAATACTTATTGACCTCACTGTATACTGGAGAAAGCAGTCAGCTACAGACAACAAATTACCTAAGTAACTTCACCATGCTCAGTTTAATTAAATGTTGTATGGATGGGCATCTTCAGTATTGACTTTTTAAGTTAAGCCCAGTATTAGACTGGTGCACAGTTCAGGAAGTAAATACAGTATTAATTTTTTTGTTATTGAAATATCTATACATAAATCTTTGGCTTCTGTTGTTGTTCATGACGAAACTACTGAAACACTACAGTATATTACAGTACAAGCTCAGTTATCTGAACCCCTTTTATCTGAACATCCTCTTAGTTAGCCAAACTTTTTCCCCAGAGAGTTTGGATAATTGTTCTTATACTGTACAGTAAACCCTGCATTTATTTTTCTCAAGTAGCTCAAAATGGCCTAGATTGCATCTCTGCACTTCCCTGAAATTTGGTTTCTGGGGTCCTTGGTGGCCCCCCAGCCTAATAGGAAGCCTCACTTTGTTCCGCTTCGCCTCGCTGTGCTCGGAGATGCTACTCTTTCTCGCGTGTCAATGTTGGCATCTCTAATTGATGGGGACTTGAGTGCAAAACCGTTCATGACATCTGTAGTCCTAAAGTTATCAAGGTGATTGTCGTCCTCAGCCATCTTAGCCAAACTATAAGTGTCCAGGGCCATCTTCCAAGTGTGTCTTTCAACTGTCCATATGGGGCCATCCTCCACAGGAGTGAAGTGATGAGACTCCAGCCAGAAGTAGGGCATCAGGATGGATCAGGCAGGTCCAAAGAGCAAAAGAAGTCGGCATCACTGGTGTCTTTGGATCGACATGTAACTCAACGGGGGGGGGGTAGGTTGTTAGGTATGCCCGATGTCACCTTATAGTAAAGAACAGTATACATTTTGCACAGAGTGCAAGCAGGGACTCTGGCAAGACTAACTATGACAGCATAACTAAAAGGGAGAGCCAGAAGGTAACACAGGCATGAGCTGTGGGACATTAAACAGCTAGCTACTGCAGTCAACAGACCCGAGTGAACATGTGAGAAGGGCGGGCAACAGCATCCAGACATCCCAGTTTACCAAAACACACTTTGCTTGTGGATCCTCTACATCTACTCCTTTATCTAATAAAAAGCTATTAACAAAAGGCTTGACTAAAAAGATGTTCAGCCTCGACTTAAACACTGAGATTGTGTCTGAATCCTGAACAGCTAAATCTCTTTTCTCTGCCTCATGAGTTCTCCTCATTTTTTTGAGGTGCAGCACAAAATGGAAGTCGGGCATCCATCAAAAAGGTCTACCACTTGTCATTACTGACTTGTTAGAACGTGGTGTTATAGTTGCTTCCAGCAGCTTTAAAGCTTCCATTATAGGAATGACTTGCGTGACACGTTTTATTAATTCCTATCTAAATGTCTGGAAATGTAGTTATAACCATAGAAAGGGTTTCTTTTTTAACAATTGGTACATCATTACAACTCTCATCTTAAGGCTTTCAAGCATAAAATTTAACAGGTTGCCACCAGCGCCCCATGTTTTAATTATGTGATATTACACCTTAACAGAGTCTGCTTTATTCTGCACACTTATTTCTGCATTTATTCCAAAGTTTAATAGACACTGGTAAAGCACATGATATCATTGCAGTGGGGACCCACGTGGGGAGATGTTTGAAGGAAGAAATGGACCAATGCCTGGCTTCAGAGGGCGAGAAGGAATGAATATGGGAGCTCAGGACCGACCGCCTATGGACATGAGGAGATTTGACTACCTGCCAAATATGGTGGGACGAAACATGGGTCTTCTTGACCGAGGAAGAGACTCTCCTCGAGACTTCTTCATGCCTGAAAATGAACTAGAGTTTAGAAGACGTTTTGAGATGGAGCAAAATGCACCTGGTTATGTAAGGCAGGGTCGGCCTCCTGTAGACATGGGTGGCAGGGACATGCAAATTAGGAACATGCGGGGACCTGAAGATCAATTCATGGACATGAGGGAGAGGGACAGGTTTCGAATGGATATGCCTGGTTTCAACATGTCACCCATGGATATTAGGAGAAGGCTTGCTATGGAGTCTATGGAAAGAAATGATCATGGAAGAGAAAGAGAGCGGGCACAGATGGGCATGAATGACATTGATGGATTTAGTATGGATATGCCTCCCCGGGAAAGGTCAATAGACTTTGATAGACGAGGTTGCGCCCCTCCCTTGAGTCCCAGAGGAAGGTTTGAATCGGATATAGATTTTAGGAATCGAATGGGACCATCGGGTGTTTTTAGGGATCGCTCTCCTCAGATGTTTCGTGGTAGTGAAGGTACGAATCACAGGGGAAGACCTGATTTGCCTCTCGATAGGCAAGGTCCAGAGAAAGGCGTGCTTAAAGTCGGTGAACCAACTCTGAGGGACAGAGAATTTCCTGAACAAACTGAGAACAGGTCGGTGTTTAGAGGAGAAGATGGTAAATCCCTCTCGGAGGAGTGGTGCAGGCGAATGAATAGAAGTTCAACTTTATCCAGAGAGGTGAAGAAGCGATTTCCATCCGAGCTTGGCAAGGAAGGCGAATTAGGAGAACCATCACAGTTCAAAGATAGAGAGCGGCCATCGGTAGAGAGTCCAGCTAAGGATCGTGGCACTTTAGAGTTTTCTCGATCAGAAAGAGAGGGTCGTACAGTCCAAAAGTGGGACAATGTTTCACCTGATGTTCCAGGCAGAGATCCATCTCACTCAGTCACTCAGAAACTACCACACTTACCACTGAATCCCAATCTAAATATCCCCAGCAAAGACAAAGAAGGTCAACACTGGTCTAGAGATGAAAAGCCTGACAACACCATACCATCAGGGGGAAGACACCCGTTCTTTCCAGAAAAGAGCCTGTCAATCAAAGAAGGCCATTTCTCAGTTGAGCAAGGAAACTTCAAGGGAAAAGATGCGCCTCTTGATGAGGGCCAAAAGAAAGGGAGTCTTTTGCCAAGAGATCCACAGAATAACAGAGAGGGAAGAAGAGACCAGGACTACGGAGACATTGATTACAGGACCAGTTCTGCGCAAAAATTTGACTATATCCTTGAGGATCTTCAAGGGCCTGAAAAGACCATGAAAGCACCCAAATCGGCTCCACCTGAAAGATCAAATACTTCTGGTTCTCAGGTCAGTGTCTTTGTTTGTATTGTGTTGAAAATGGAATTCATTGTAGTGAAATTTACCTTGCTGTAAATGTCTGGAATGATCTGACTTTATGCAGCCGTAATACACCTAAGATGACCTTACACTAACAAACAAGGGGCTGGTCCTCAAGGACTAAATCATGGTTGGTGTTGGTTGGCTCAGATGCTGAACATGGAACCTCTTGCTGACATTACAGCAAACTCCTCTGTTTGACTTTCTCGAGAGAGGTGCTGTACAAGTTTAACTAATTATCCATAATCCGTAACCGTGGGAAAGCTGGAGCCTATCCCAGCTATGGGCGAGAGGCGGGGTACACCCTGGACAAGTCGCCAGATCATCACAGGGCTGACACAGAGAAACAAACACACACATTCACACCAACGGTCAATTTAGAGCTACCAATTAACCTAACCTACATGTCTTTGGACTGTGGGGGGGGGGAAACCGGAGCACCCGGCAGAAACCCACATGCAGACTCCACACAGAAAGGCCCCTGCCGGCCACTGGGCTCAAACCCAGAACCACCTTGCTGTGAGGCAACAGTGCTGACCACTACATCACTGTGCCGTTGTTTTATTATTATTATTATTATTATTATTACTACTACTACTACATTACATTTTATGGCATTTAGCAGATGCTGTTATCCAGAGTGATGTACAATGTACCCAGAGCTGCCTGGGGAGCAGTTGGGGGTTATGTGCCTTGCTCAAGGGCACTTCAGCCATTCCTACTGGTCCAGGGACTTGAACTGGCAACTGTTTGGTCCCAAAGCCACTTCTCTAACCATTAGGCCATGGCTTCCCTGAATTTAGAACTTTAAATGTTCAGAATATTTTTTTTCAGTATCTTGGAAGTGATGCAAATAATTTATACACTCATATGAGGGTTGGTTTGCAGAGTCTTTACAAGCTTTTGCTGTTTTCTTGGAGAGAGACCTCTGTGACAATACGAGTCCAATGTTTAGATTCAAGTTTTTGCATCTTTTAAACACTTGTCAATTGTGCACAGGATCAAGATTACAGGAATGCCAGAATTCAGGATAAGCTCTCAAATACCATTGCCATCTCTGGAATCCCCAAAACTGCTACAATGCAGCAGGTAGTTTGTGAATATTTGTTTTCCAGTTTTGTCATCTTAGATGAAAGCACCATGGGTTCTGACTCTAAAAAATTTCCTTTCACAGATACTGGATGCCTTTGCGGTGCGGGATGGAGTGCCCATGCAAGGCATGAAAATCAAGGATGTTGTTCCAGGTGAGATTTCCCTTTTCGAATCTTCTTTAACATTCGCAACACTTCGCTCTTCGCTCCCCGAGTCTTGCGCTCGTTACGGTTTTCTTCTAACGGTTTTAGACACCTTAGGTTTTCGAATATCCTTCCATTTTTCTTGTTAAAACAATTGGTTTCCTGTCCCTCATCCTTTGTCATCTTGTGCTGGAGCTTGTGCAGTTCTCTCTTAGCACCTTTCATCTTAAAATGATTTTGGATTTAGCAGATTTTCCAATACACTGCTGGGAACTGGTGATCTCACACATGCGCGCGCACACACACACACACACACACACACACACACACACACACACACACACACACACGTGATGCCCCTACTGCTTAGTAAAATATGAGGTTATTACATGTGGCCTCTTGGGTTGACCTCTGAGCTGTTTGAGCATTAAATTAGGCCAATAATGATTTTTATTTATTTTATTTTTTTTTGCTTGACAGTTGGTTAAATTGGGGGTCATATGTTGTAGATTGAAAGGTACAGTATCCGAATTATTGAATTCTTATTTATATTATTGCCTCTTTTGAGTCAAATATTCTTAAGGGTCTTACACAAGAAAATGTTTCCATACTGGATGTTGTCTGTTTTTTAAGAATGCCTAAAATGTCTGTGACTAGCAACTTTGGAGCTCTAAGGAATTCCCTACACAAACAAACCATGCTTTATAGATTGCGATGATGGTTTGGTCAGTTTTGTTTGTTTTTCAATAGCAGACCTCATACAGCGTAATATGAGTTCAGTTCAGTTTTGAACACCTGATTTGGTTTACATGATCATGCAGATTTTCCATCAGATATGCGAGCTATATTTAGGTGTGAATTTGCGCAGGTTGTAGCACACCATATCAACCATGAATTATACTGTTTCAAGCAACATCAGACACAAGCGCAATGAGCTTGCATTTTACACTGTTGCAAGCTGAATGAACTAGAACAATTCTTGTATGATTTTTGCCTTTCAGTTACTGAAAGCAAAAAGCTCTTGTGCAATTCTGATCGTCACCACTAAGACCACTAAATGTATGGATTGTAAGAGAATAGGTCGCTGTTATATTCACCGTGAAGAATTTTTTTTAATGTTTTATCTATTTACTGGATTTAACTAATACAGACCCATTTGTATTTCAAATGCTGTCCCCAGGTTACAGCTCCGATACGGCCTATGTGGAGTTTTTAAACATCGAGGATGCTGTCCACTTCATGGAGTCCAACCAGGTGGCCCATTCTTGTCCCTCTACAGCAGCTGTGTCTTCAAAGAAGGCTTGGGCTGGGGCAGGGCCAAGGGTGGGATGGGTGGTCAGCACATGGGGGGCGGGTACATGGGAATACTCAAAGCGCCTTCATTCTCTCCATAAGTTATCTCACACATGAAAATATTAGCAGTTTAAAAGAAAACAGCCCATTTTATATATCCATTAAACGGATAGTTTTTCTTTTATTCGGCTTGCGTGGCAGGAAAGAAGGCCTGAACATTTTTACGCTTATAAGTTTGTAATGGCAGTATATTGCACAGAAAAAAATAGGACAACACAAAATATCCCCCCCCCCAATCTTAAATTCATACAGTTGTGGGTTTTTTTTTGTTTGTCAAGTGTTTTGAAACCTTTATCAACATTCAGTTTTCTGTAGGAATATAAATCTCTGGCTTATCTGGGTAAAAATGCAGATTTAATATTTTTAAGCATTTGTTTATGTTCTCCATGTGTTGAAGTTAAGCCTCGGTCACAGCCGGCCGTACGTGCTCCTACGGCCGGTCTACGTGCAAAAAACGCAAGAACCGCACAGAGGGCACACATGAAAGCACGGAGGGCGCGCGTGTGACGTGGTGATTTTCAAGCTGTAGACTGACCGCAGAGGTTCTTTGTCATGTTAAACAAACTCTACGGGCGCTTACGTTTTTTTCAGGTTGCAAGACAAACTTGCGGCCAACGTGCGTCTTTCTCCATGAACAAAAAAAAAGCAGCGATTTGGGAAATGCCAAAAATCACACGGCCAAAAAATCGTACATCCGGTTGTGACCTAGGCTTAACAGACAAATATTTTAATGCTTCCTGTAATGTTTTATCATTTAATGGCCTAAAATTGCAATGATGTAGTGAACTGTGGGGTATAATAAGACGAAATTAATTTGGGGGATTTGTATATTTGTTGTAGGAAAGTCTAACTTTTTGTTCTTGCACTACTGAGGCAGGTTAAAGAGCCAAGTTACGCTTAAACTTGGCGCATAGGTCAAGATTGCTCAAGTCTTAGCCCTTACTCGCTGGTGTGAATAACGAGCAACATCTTCCGTGTCATTCGTTTTTTTTGATACACACACACACACACACACGCATGCATCCAGTATGCGAAAGTCATGGTATGGTTTCCTCACTACAAATAGTGTGTGTTCTGCTTTGATCATAATAGCCAGTGAAAATGACGAAAGGCCCCGAAGGCTTTATTAATGTCCTCACAGTTGCCGAGCCTGCTGATGGAGAGAACATGGTGCTTCAGCAAGTACACGCTCGTGATCTATACGAGATGTTCCTTGTCATGAGGTGAGAGTCTCTGGAGCGACATACCGTCAAATTTGATGCCTACTCGTCCTTGATGTGTGATATGTAATGGAGCAGAGCTCTGGAACACCATATGGTGTGTATTGATAAATAATGGACGTTTGCTTGTTCAGCAGGTTTATGGTTTTATGAGGGATGGTAAACTTGGATGCATTTCCTGCATGTGCTAGGAATAGAAGTGAAGAGGAAAAGATTAATCATTTAAAAAAAAAAAAAGTGAACAACAACTCCTGGAGTGACAAACAGGAAAAGCTTTCAACAAAAGGACGTAGTTGCATCTCTGGACGTTTTGTATTTATGGTTTTATGAGAATAGCAGCCATAATGGAGCTTTGTGTGTGTGGAATAGGAAAACTGAAAGGGATTTGTCCCAGGAGTGATTACAGGCTCCTGTGTGCTGTTGAACTGAATCCTTATTGCCTCAGTGCTTGCTTACACTGCATATCTATATTATACACCGAGACTAGGCTCTGTGTGCGAGAACACCAGGAGTAATTGCACTATTTGTGTTCTGATTGTTTCAATAACCCTGCCTTTCTTTAGTAAAACACTTTTTTTTTTTAATAAGGCTGCACAAAAACTATAAAGCATATAAGTGGCTCTCATTGGTGCTTTGTGAGAGATTAAAATTTTTATAATTTTGCCAGACGATATTTTTCCCATTTTTAACTATCTCGTTTTGGCAAAAATGTGCTCGTTGTGGCCACAGGACTGAAACCTGATGTGGTCTTCTGCTGTTGTAACCGATCCTCCTCGAAGGTTGACGTGCTTTGAGATGCTTTTCTGCTCACCACGGTGGTAAAGAGTGGTCGAGTTGCTGTAATTGTCTTGCAAACACCTTTGAAAATGTTGTTCTGATCGTTCATCAATAAGCAGCAGAACTGCGATTTCCTGGATGTTTTTTGTTTTTCGCGCCATACTGTGTAAACTCCTGTGGATGGAAAATCCCAAGAGAGATGGTTCTGCGTCAGTCTCGTGTTATTTTAGAAGGAGGCCTGCACTGCATCCGTCAGTCCATCCGTCAAGCCGTCATTCCTCTTTTTCAGCTGTGAGATGTTATACAGCGATTGTTAGCTGCCTGGCTCACCTTGCTCGGTTTCCCTCCATACTGAATATTTCAGTAGGAAATAGAGAAGGGTGTGAGAGAGAGCGAGACAGAGAGAGAGAGAGCACAGTACAGTAGCAGTACAGACCTTGAGAGAAAGTGGCCGCATCTCTGTGGCTTAGAGACCGATGAAAGAGAAGAAAAGAGGAAAGTGAGGATTATGTGATCTTCTGTAACGTTCAGCAGCATGTGGTATCTTCACTGAGCAGTTTACCTGTGCATTGGCAGATTTCCTTTTTTTGCCAATTGTTTTCTTCATCTTTCTGGATCTTTCTGATTTTAGTCACTTCTTGTCCTGCTTTCTCACTTATCGCACACTGCCTCATTCTCTTGCTGTCTGAGTGCATGTGGATCAGATGAGCAGCCTGAGCGCTAGTAGTTAGCATTAGCGTGAGTAAGCGTACCGGACAGGAGCGCACAGAGAGAGGGAGAGAGGAAAACGACGAGGGCTGTGCAGAAGGAGGGAGGATGCTGTTGCCCCCCAGGCTGAGGAAGGGGGGCAGCAGGTCGGTCATCACCTCCCTCACCACCATCACAGAGGAAGATGAGGAGCAGTGGAGCCAGCGCAAGAAACGCAGGAGAGGAGGTGAGGAGGAGGAAGAAAGCAGGTCACAAAGTGATGACCGGGTAGGGAACAGGAAGAGGAAATTGAGATCGGTAGTCGTACAAGAATCAGTTGTGGCTCTAATCTGGGTCTGAGCCGGCTAATCAAATAGACTGATTATCTTTAGCAGGCGATATGGATTAGAGCTGGAGAGCACAAAAACCGGGGTTGGGGATCAGTGATGTAGGCTAAAGTTGGGTTGAGTAGACTGCCTTAGAGATTTGTGAAGTTGCACAGTGAAACTCCAAATTTAAGCCTGTGCGTGTTTCATTGGTTTGTACAGTTGAATATGAAATATATAAATAAATTATTCCACAAAATCGAGTCGTATATGAGCTGATCACCAATGAGGCGTGTAGTGGCAAGTTGGCTATAAACCGTGTACTGAGGTTGAGTGGAGTAACTGTATTACTATGTCCACATTCACTGGGTTTTGAGAAACGGGGCTTTTTTTTTTAAGCAAATTCGATCAATAAAAACTTTCTACAAAATGTCTGACAATCATTTCTGCTTAGAATGTAAACAAACCAGTGAAATGACAGTAGCAGTATGTGAAAAATGCAATAATAATTCTTGAAAAAATAAAGATGCGTTCTTGCCATCAAATACTGATATTCCATGTTTTGTTGCCTTTTTTTTTTTTTTTTTTTGGTGTGTGTTTTGGGGTTTTGTTTTCAAGTAGTTTTTATTTCGTCCTCAGTTGGTTCAGTAACACGCCCACCATTTTCTTCTTCTTTAGGGTTTTTTGGCGATTGGCAAACCAACTTAAAGGTGCATTGGATTGTGGAACAGGAGATTTAAAAAAAAAAATTTTTTTGGAGGGGGGAGAGAAACTATATTCTTGATCACAAAGTGATATCTCTGACTTGATGTGTGCCGCCATTTTTGTTTTTCTCTACTCACAGTATGAGCTGATTGGCTACTCTACAACTAGGCTATCAGAGCGCGCGATTGCTCATATCCAGTGAATGTGGATAGAAAATATATGCGCAAATGTATGTACAGTTTGAAAATTTCATTATAACCTAGTCTAAAACTGTCATAGTATTAATCAGCCATTTAAAAACGCAATCCTGTGATAAAAATGAAAGGAAACGTGTATTACAGAATATTTGGACAGTGATGTGCAGTGTGACATATATAAAGATCAAATTCTCCAATTGTTTCTTTCCCCCCTTTTTTCTTAGATAGTTTTGAGAACGACTTCTCCAATAAATCTCCTATGCAGTCAGTATTGACTACGTTGTTATTGTTGCAAGCTGAAAGAGTCAAAAACAGATCCGCAGTGCCATGTTATGTGTATTCGATGGTCGTCGGGTATGGTAAAGTTACCAACATGCTCAGAGTGGCAGCAAAGGTGGCCGTGTTTCCCCCTTAATATGATGTAAGAAAGCAACTTTTCTGTCTTTAGTATTAGTTGAATGGCAATCGATTATTCTTGAGTATCCATGGTTAAATGAGCGAGGGTACATATCTTTTCTCCAGAAAGTTTCAGTCTGGTATAATTGTGAGGTTTGGCGTGTGCGTGTGTGCGCGCGCGCAGGAGTACCTGTGGGATGGCCTGAGGTTTTATCTTGCCTTTATGCCAGATGTGCATGACCGAGAACTGTTTGTTTTTGTGACCCACCCAAGTTTTGTATATGATTTCACCCTTTCAAATAAGTTTTGAATTTATTCTTTTATTCATTGCTGCTATTGTTAAAATGATAATCGGTGTTTATTCAATTCATAAACCAACTTCCGAAGTAAAACCTGGTCCCATTTGACTATTGGGAGTGGCAACATGAGTCATTAAGTGACATGCTCACATCAGCTCACATGACCCGAGGGTGGAGGATGTCAGTAGTAATGACGTGAGATCAGGTGAACATCCTGGGTGGCAGACAAACTGGATTTTTCAAATCCACATGCCAAAAATATTTAAGCCTTCAAGCTATGTTACGGCACGAACTCTGAACTTGCTTTCAGCTTTAATGTAGCTGTGCATGCAAACTAGATTTTTCACATAATTAACTCCTACTGGATGTTTGCTGTTTGGTTATGATTCTTAATTTCTTATTTTTCATTGAAACAAAGACTTTCTCAGGACTTTAAACTAAGAAGGTATGAGCGCCATGTGTGGTGTGACGTCATCAGCTTGATATTTCATGATAAATTTCCAGGTACCGTGAAGTCGTTCTGGTGTTTGACATTTTGGAAATTTGCATATTCAAATGTCCGTGCATTTTAAACTGGAGTGTAAAAGTGTAGAAAGAAATTTTATTTCATTAATTCATTTTTACTGTAAATAAGTGACCATCTGCGTGGAGTTTTGCATGTTCAGCCCATGACCGTGTGGGTTTCCTCCAGGTTCTCTGGTTTCATCCCACCTCATGAAAGCATGCCAGTGAGTGGACTGGTAACTCCTTATTGCCCCTCAAGTCTGAATGTTTGCATGTTGCCCTGCAATGGTCTGGCATCCACTCTAAGGTCTATTCCTGGACATTCCCACCACCCTGATGAGAAGTGAGTGCTTCCTGAAGACGAGAAAGACGAGATCATTGAGCACTTTGATTTTCGGCTTGGTTCAAGAGCCGAATCTTCTCCAGAAATCTGATTCTTTGAGCAAAATGATTCACAGCTGTATTTAACGGTACTCAATATCTCACTTTAGACCCTTTCGAATTAAGAGTTGTGCACTCTGAGTCATTCTCCAGGAAATAGCGTTCACAAAGTGCTTCAATGTTCTAATCATGGATTCATGGGAGAATGAAAATTGATACTTGCTCTCCCTTTTTTTAGGAGTAAAGACACATTTGATATGAAGAAATCCCTGAGGATTTGATGTGTATGTGAGCAGTCTTTTGTGCTTGATTGAGCAAGCGTTCTCCTGCATTCTTTCTCAGATTAGCATAAAGTGATGCTAAGCTGCTTAGGTCTGGACTTACCCTTCTGCTTAAACGCGCGCCATGCACGTACTCGCTCACAGATTGGTGCTCTGTAGACATGAATCTCCATCTCTGGAATGATCGATTCTCTCTTATTAATCCATTCATAATGCACATACACACACCAGTATTAACCCCGCACATTAGGGTGTGTATAAAGAATCACTTTTCAGCAGCACTGTGGTGTAGAAATTCTTGAATCTGATTGGTTAGTGTTGGTAAGCGATGATTAATTTTTCATAATAGCAAGGCAAATCACAATTTTATATTAATTCACGCATGTGCAATGTGCTTTTATAGTAGCAGCTACTCCCCTGTGATTTGTATGATGGAACTCGTATACCTTGTTTCAAAGATATTTCACAACACTAAATGCAACTATAAATGGATAAGTCCAAGGTGGTATTCTTTAATGCATGTTTAAAAAAAAAAAATGGTGTCGGGGATGAGTATGAGAGGAATATGGTCACTTCAGGACCATGCCATCGTAGGAAAATAATCAACTTCACACCAGTCCATGTCACACCGCCCTGTCATATTTTATTCCCTTCTTAGCAAATGTTAGCTGTAGAGCTTGTCCTGAGAACAGTCACGATGAGATCGAGATGACTAATAATCACTAGTGAGGACTTCTGCAGCCCTTTGGAGGTTTTATTCTGAAAGGTTGAAGACCAAAGATTTAAAATGAAAAGAACTTGTTTGTTTACATGTGAAGTATTTGAAGGCACATGATGCGTATAAGGTTGAGCAAGAGTCGCGATATGAGAGGTTTGGTCATATGGTTGAGTTTAGTGGGCTAAACACTAGCGTGGAGTAGGGTGCATCAGTTGCCCTCACTTTCATAAAATCTGATGCATTTTTGTTTGGGTGTTCCTTTTCACCATTAAAGAC
>JAOPUC010000005.1:24982116-24992819 GCA_027564185.1 Cephalocassis borneensis
AACCGGAGCACCCGGAGGAAACCCACGCGGACACGGGGAGAACATGCAAACTCCACACAGAAAGGTCCTCGCCGGCCCCGGGGCTCAAACCCGGACCTTCTTGCTGTGAGGCGACAGCGCTAACCACTACACCACCGTGCGGCCTGTAGTACAAGTATTTAAAGTATTTGAACTCCACTGTGAACACACATTATATATGTTTACATCGAAAAATGTGTGATGTGTTGAGTGATTTTGGTGCAATTTTGTTGGTTGGTGCTGTATTTCTGTTATTCTCTGATGTCACAAGGTGGGCGTTGTTATTGCTAGTGCAGTTACAATGATGTTTAAAAAGAGAAAATTCAACGATCTCAAACATAAGTGATAATCGTCCTAGTTTACTGTTAGCTAAAGACTGAAGGACATTTTCCAGCAATGTTTAAGGTCATGTAAATGACAAAGTTCCAATGTAGAAAGTTGCGATGTTGGAAATTTGTAACGGCATTGATGAAAGTATTACCATGAGACCTGAAGACACTTGACTTTGAGCAGAATGTAAAGATGAAGAGGAGTTCAAAACAAAATAAAACGTTGATGCTATTGACTATCATAGTGATAAAGTTTAATATGGAAATCATTCAGGCTGGATTTTCCCATTAGGTATGTGCCATTTTTGCTATGCTAAAATGACTTAGTAGTTATCGCATAGTAGCTGGTTCCGGTGTTCAAGATCAAAGCAGAAAAATTTTGGATCAAATTCCATTCGATTTAACGACAAAACTGTAGGTTGAGTTTCATTTCTTAGATTTATGAATTATATGTGATATGGCAACATTAAAGTACGAGTATAAAAACCTGTTGACAAGGCCGCTTTGAGGAAAAAAACAAGGCAAAAAACAGTGTTCCTTGCATAACCCCAGCAGGACAAACTGTTGTTTGTAGAAGCGAATAAAAAAAGGGCAAAGACACAAAAGAGAGGAAGACAAAGAGCAAGCAAAGAAGACGTGGGAATTTTCTCTTCCTCTCTCTTTCTTTGCCCCTAATTGACTTTCTCATTCACATACAGAGGCCCTGTCAGTGGCTCCATTCCAAACAGCTCCCTAATCCCTACATAGGTGCACTACATAGACGAGGCTATAAAATAGATTTTATGCCCTATGTGGCTAATATGAAGGCATTTGGGATTCACACTGTATCTCAGGAGTTGTGTTACCTGCAGCTGGAGGTAAAAATGGCTCAACTCTTCCATTTACAGTAAACAGTTATGGGGGATCCCCAGTGTTACAAGAACACCCTTTAATAAAGCAAAGTGTACAGTAGGAATGCTGACTAATCTAGATTATGGGTTCTCTAGACTGCAGCTCATCATGCCATGTCAAGTTCAAGCACACAAAATAGCCGTGGTTGCTTCAAAAACAGAAGTTTCTTGGACTTAAAAGCTCCTTGCATTGTCTTTCAGGCAGGATCTTAAAAAAGAGCCTGTAGGGGCCTTTTAAAAGATTCTTGACAAATGAATGATTCCCAATAAACCTCAATTTACACTGTATTCACAACTGAAGTTCAAGTACGAATTTCAGAAAGACACCCCCCCCCAAACAAACAAATATAACATTTTCATTTATATATAAAACTCCAGAACACTACAGATCATATTGCTAAGAATTACTCGTAAATAATGTTCTAAATACTGATGACATAGAAGAACCATTTTTGCATTCCTTGTTGTTGGCTAAAAGAAATGTTCCACCAAAAAGATTTACATTCACTTGAAGGTTATTTAGGGAAAATGGGGAAAAAGAACCATGGAAAATATTCTTGGAAGCTTGCAGCACAAATTATACAAATGTATTTTATGAATAACATTTAAGGTACATGGGGAAATGTACAGTCATACACTCTCAGAAAAAAAGGTATTAAACTTTTCCTTTCCTTGGCATTGTGTGGTACCTTCAAAGGTGAACCTTTTGTACCTATGGCGCATGTGGTTTTTTTTTTTTTTTTTACACTATATACTGGACAGTCTATCCATAAGGTACAAAAGATAAAGGGACCACCCCAGTAACAAGTACAGGGATGCGTTTCCCAAAAGCCTCTTAAGGCTAAGAGCATCTTAACTAGGAGAAAGAGCGTTCATTGTGCTGCTCGGACTGCCATTTAAAGATGATCTTTGTGCTGCGAAAGAAGTTTTTTGGGAAACTCAGGCCAGTTTAGGACCATTTTTTAATAACCAAGAGAACGAAAACCAGCTACAATATTTGAAACGTTTTTTTAGGATATTAATCTCAATAAAACCTTTACTAACTTTATATTTACAAAAAAAAGGTGAAATTAAGATTACTGTTTATACTTGTTTTGATGTCGATGTTTGTTGAAGCTTGGATTAACTTCTTTATTGTAAGCGAATTAATGAAGCCTTTACTTGTATAATGAGTATAATAACTTTGGTATTGGTTGAAGATGTAAATGACAGGTAGACCCTGTATGTAGGTAATTTCTTTTGGTATGGCTGATACTAAACATAAGGGCTAATGATGTGTGTGTGTGTGTGTTTATGAAGTGGGCAGGCTCATGGGAGTCGCTTTTGCGAGCGCGCGGAACCAGAGCCAGTCAGGTCCCTACCCTCTCTCACTTCAGTTCAGTTAGAGTCTGAATCGCAGAGGGCAGGCACGCAGTACAAAGGAACAACAACAACAACAACAACACCCCTCAGGATAACCCCTCTGTCTCTCACTTTGGAGTTTGGAGCACCCGCAAGCCCCGTCAGACCCTCAGGCAGTGCGCATTGCGTCGCATCCCGCAGTCACTCCGGTGTGCACAAGAAAGTGGAGGAATCTACTGCACAAGAGTCTCAAGGACAAACTTTACTGTTATCACTCTTCTCTTTTTAAGTTCAGTTCGGTTTGTTTGTTTGTTATTCTTTGAATGTAATGCGTTCGAGTTGATGATCTGCGCTCCTGGAGCGAGGGGATCCAAAGTAACAGACTTTTATCCGGGAAGCAGATTTAACATTCATCTCGGCCAAATAAGAAGCAGAACAAGGTAAGAATGTTTAATAATATATAAATGCATTGCGCCATTTCCATTCCTTTTTATGCATGCATCAGCGTTTTTGTGCAAAAACCTTTTGGAATCCTTGACATTTAGGGTTCTTCAAGAATCCTTAACACTTTTTTCCCTTTTGCACAAGATTCCTGAATGCACTTTGTGTATTCAAGACATTGCATTGTTTCTTAAGATCTTCTCGGAGCATTTTGTTTTCTTTTTTTTCCGTCGGGTACCTGTTTTTGCATTTCCGTTCTAAGCGTGGCTTAAATTCTCGTAAAACTGCTTTATTAGGAAAACTTTGGGCATGTCGAGGAAGGAGGGAAAATAGCTCGGGACTCTCCGAGCATTAAACTGCTCTCTTTGAAACTCGTGCCAGAGCGAGAGGGAACTGGGTTCTTTCTTTCTTTCTTTCTTTCTTTCTTTTGCGGTTTTTACAACTCCGGGAAGTTAAAGGCGTTTCTACAAGCGCGCTTCAATCAAGCCCGAGCTCGCACGCGCTTTTAATTTAGCCCCATGCACCGGTTTGCGGTTTCAGAGGCGGTGGAGGAGATGAGGATGAATAGAAGAAGCAGAAGAAAGAGGAGAAGAAAGAGGAGAAGAAGAGCCGTTTAAGCACAGGTGAAACTGGACGCACGCGGAAAGCAGACAAGCAGGAAGCGCGCGCCCGGGCTGCTGTGTGCGCGCGGATGCGGCTCAGTGTCTCGCGCGCGCTCGCAGGCGCTCTGACAGGACTGATAAACCGCGTCCAGCCGCGACGCTTCGTCCTCCTATTTTTCCACAATATTTAGCATTTTAAAAACATTTTAAACTTTATTTGTCCTTTCTGACACGGTTTATGAAACGAAGCGACCGATGTCGACAGTTCTGAAAGTCTCTGACAGGAACTTTGTTCGTGAGTGAACAGCAAGTGCTGGTTTTTAAACACCGGCTAGCATCGGCTGCTAACAGCTCCTCTTCAGAACGCAAAACAAAACTTCCATCATTTTACCACAGAACTATTATTCCTGTGCACTAAAATCCTTCAGGGCACTTAGACGAGTAGTTTCACCATTTTGTGTGGTAAAATGTTGGTGTTTCTGTGTGTTGGTTGGTTTGTTTGTTGAGGGGAAAAAAACATTTTATTCAGACAGGACTGAAACGGTAATATTCTCAGACTGTGGAAAGAAAAAGGTATCCTGCCTGCTAAAATACGGGTTTATGTTAAGTCCCAGTGGTGGTAACCATAATAGTACGTTAGAGAGAGAGACAATTGTAGAGGAACCTCATCAAGGTATATAAAAGGAACCTAAGAACAACTGTTAAACTGATGATGGTGCATTATATTGTTTTTGGGTTTTTTTTTTAACCTCATGAATCAAAAATACACAGTGCCATCTTTTATTTCTGACAGTCTAACCCAGTTCAAACCTTAACTTCTGTATTTGCTACCAACCAACACAATTAGATTTAAAAATGTGGCCAGATGGATTTAAAAATGTGTACTTTGGTTTAAAAATGTGAGATTGTTGAATTTGGCAAACCTGTGGTCAGTATAACAAGATTTTAGTACGAAACAGAACACCAAGGAAAAGTCTGACTTGTAGATCGTGGTAGATATGGCTTGAACTATTGTTTTCATAAAAAAAAAAAGTGTAGGAAGTAAACTAAGATCAGATTGGTTGAGAGTTTGGCTTATTTTGTGTTCGTTTTTGTTTAGTGTATTTAATGGAAAAAAATCAATTATTTGCCAATTTGTTTTTAGTTTGCTTTGAATACTTCTGGAATTATTAATGAACTATTACAATTCAGGTTATTTATTTGCCTGCCTGACCTGACCTGGTAAAAGTGATATTTTCTGTTCACTCCTTAAAGGAAAAAAAAAGAGAGGAGAGGATTTGAATAAGTGTATTTAACAGCAAGGCCAAGTCATTGTTCCTGCATTCTCTTTCTCTCTGTGTCTCTCTTCCATGCTCTTTCTCAGAGAGGCAATGAAAAGTGGAACAAAAGTGTGAAAATGGGCAAGGCCTGTGTCACATAGCGTATCTAAACCCTCCATTTGCATATGAAAACTGCTGTGCAGAAAGAATCCCGCCACTGTTGCAATGGCCGTGTGTGTGTCCGGCAATTGTGACAGGACGCCGTCGGTATGCAACTCCTGTTTGGGTCGCTGTTTGGGTCGCTCTGCTCCCCAGGTCTCCGTGTCAAGTTCTATCGGTACAGAAACAGGGGTTTCCCGCTTGCTTCTTTTCACTCTGTTACCCCCTTATTTCCATACCTGTTCAGCCCATAACACTGCTGAATATTCCCTCTGGAATGCTCTTTCCCAGCGGGTTCCATACAAACAGCTCAGTTTACGGTTCTCACACACCCTCTGAACGGTGCCTCTGTGCTCTCCGGGTGGAAACACGGAAAAGGCGGCCATGGACTAGATTCCCACTGTGTCTTCTTGTCACCTTGGTCTTGATATGGTGATGTGCAGCAGGTTTTCACTTGAGGCTGAAGTGACTAAGACCTAATTTAGAGCAGGGAAATGCTGACTGGTGCAGAACTGAAACTTGGCAGGATTTTGAGAACTCTGACTACAACAGATCTCTCTCTCTCTCTCTCTCTCTCTCTCTCTCTCTCTCACACACACAAACACACTTTGAAACAAAAGCATGATTGACTGGATCCCAACATTTGTTCATGCTTTTTTTTTATGATCAAGATGGCCACATGTTTTTGATGGGACTGGCCATTTCGCCTCATTTTAAAGCTGGGTTTTGTTGGAGTCATCTATAGATCACGTCCCTTTTCATGGCCAAGAGCATCTCTTGACCCATAACCTTGGGGTCACTGGAACATAACCTTATGCACTGAGCTACAATTGTTCACAAGGCTTTTCTCACCTCCCTCAATATGACTCACTTAGAACCAGCTTACAACTCATTTTCCCATCCATGCTATTGTGCACATCAATGAGAAAAGTTAATGATGTACCCATTCAGTATTACATATCCATATCAGCACATAGTGGTCTAATTTGGATCTGATCCACTGATGAATTTTATGCTGTGAATGTGTGTGACAATAAAGACACAGCTTGTTTTACAGCAGGCCACCAACCTGCCTGTAATCAAATGAGTTGACAACTGATACTTACTCTGAGGATGTCAGTGTCAGATCAGTATCAGGTATCGGCTGACGCTCGGAGATCTGATATTGGTATTGTATTAAAAATGGAAAAGTGGGACTGATGCATCCCTAATAGTAACACTAGAATTACTGAGCTACTGATCAGACCTTAGATCAGTTGCCTTATATTCTGTCTGATTCTTTATAAGCAGATCATTTTCGAAAGTCACACCAAACTGTACAGGTTTAGAAAAAACATACTAAACTGTACATTTCCTGGGCTGGTGGTACTGTACCTTCAAGGGTGTACTTTTTGTTCTTTTAATATATATTGCATCTTTTACTTTGAAAGAAACATTTAATCTACTTTAAAAGCATTTAACTAAAAGCTAATTCTGGCCTATTTATACATCTTAAAAAAATTCCAACGTGCACTATGTCCATGTTTCCAGATGAAAGGTAGATATTAAAAGTATAACAGGGAACCACCTCAGTGACAGTTTAGTACTATTTTCCTTGAGATTGGATGCCATAGCCTTTAAAGATTTGGTCTGGCAGTGCAAAAAAAAACCCCGAGATCATCTTCTGGCTAAAACTTCACTCTGGACACATGCATGTGAATAACCATGAAAAGCTGTGGTTTTCAGTGCAGCGCCTTGTGCCATACTCTGTGTCCCTGTGTTGTTTGAGGCTTACACACTAATGGCATTCTCTGTGTGAGCCTAGTGCAAACGGTCATGTAACAAACTTCACCAAACTCCCTCTAAGTTTAGCTTCAGCAAACGCCGTCTTGAGCGCTGGCCAAGAAGGACGAGAGCCTGGCAGCACAGCGTTCCAGTGGTGTCTCTGGAGTTTAACATTAGCCATCATTCTCTCTAGCTAGTGTGTGTGTGTGTGTGTGTGATTTGGCTGCCCAGGCATAGTGGTGTCACTTTGGTTTGGCAGCTAAATTGAAATCAAGTCCAGAGCTCTTAAGTGAGAGAATGGGAGTAGCTGTTGCAGTTCCATTGCCATCTTTTAAGTCCTGTTGCTTTCCAGCATAGAAATAATGATAAATGTTATTGTACAGATTTGTAATTTAGATACCAACAGGAATTTATTTTAAGCACGATAGTCTCGGAATGCTGGATAAATCCCAAAATCTGCTCATTTCTGTCCTTCCATATCTCATGGAATTGCATGTGCTATGGCGTTGTAATATTTTCCTGCATACATTCCAAAGTGTAGATTGTGATCAGTGTTGTAGACAAATATTGTCTTAATGCCAAGTTTTGATGCCAAGCTGCTCTCCTCTCATTTTTCTCTTCCACCCCACTGCCAGTGTATGTGTGTGTTGTGTACATCAGAACATATACGCTGAGCTGTGAATATCCATGGTAGTATGAATAACACACACATATGTTAGTAATGATTGCTTTCTGGTGTTTGTGGGCAGCACCACTGGAGTGTGATTGGCATGTGGAAATGCCCATGTGCTTCCGCACTGTTGGTGCCGCTCTTGTTAATGTTCCCTACATGTGCTCCTCATTTGTGTGTATATATGTGTCTTTGCATGTGTGTGTGTGTGTGTCCTGACAACTTAGTAGGAATAACCAAAGTCTCCAGTGAATAGCTGCACTAAGCCGATTCTGGTTAAAAGGCGATTTACTGCACATTAACACTGCTCATAGATCAATCAACTCTACGAGTGATTGAGGAAAGACATTGTCGATATTGACCGGATTGATCTTTTTTATCCATCCAGTGATGGATTACATATTTTCCAAACAAGCGCAATTAATTAATGACTGATTATGTGTGCTTATTGCTTTGACCATTTGCACATGGTCACTTAGAGACCAAACAACTTGTGCATTTTTTTCTGTTCTGAACCCTATTTTTAAGAAAATATTTAAATGTAACTTAATAGTTGAAAATCACACTATTAGCAATGGAAACCATTCAGTCATTTCCCAGTGTTAGCTAGGTTTTTGAGCAGCTGGTGAGGAGTAATTGTAATCTGTATTATTGCTCTCTTTGATGGTTGTAGCGAGACCAGAGAAAAGGTTGTGGAATTGACAGTTTAATTTTGATTTGGCTTTTATGTAAGCGATTAAGACGGGATAAGTGATGGTCATACAAACACCATTATTGTGCTCAGAGTTTAAGCTCTTTAGAATGATCCTCTCTTAATCCTCCAGCCGGCCCCATAACACACAAACACACATAAATGCTCTGTCTGTCACGCATCTCATTTTCTATATGACCTACAAGTTACAAAAAGTTCTTGTTTCAGCAATATATTACAGAACATATAAAAAAAATCAGCAAAACAAGGTTGACACGACTGTGGTCGGCTCTGCCTTCAAATTATCCGCTCACAAATTATGATCAGACATTCTCCCTGGCTCTAATTAAACATTTAGTGTTATTTGTTCCAGATGGAGTTGTTTTGAAGTTTAATTTTAGTAAGAGAATGCCATCCATTGTGGGAAAGACGACTACATCCAGGGAATCTAACAGAATCCTGGTTTAATATTCTCATGTTCTGTGACACCGTCAGAATCTAGGCGAAAATGTCTTATTTCCAAGAACTAGAACTTCAAAGAAGACAGTGTTCCATAACTATCCCATATCTATTTAGTGTTCTCTCATTCTATGACATCATCAGAATCTGTTTGATGAGCGGTTGAGAGCTAGAAATTAAAAAAAAAAAAGACAGGATTCCACAACTCCTCATTTAATATTGGAATGTTCTTTGACATTGCCACTATCTGTCTGATGAGCAGTCTAGAACTAGAACTTCAAAAGAGCCAGATCAGACAGAACTGTCTGATTCAGTCTGTCAGGTTCCATAATTTTACCTTATCTCTACCAATGCAACAGAATCTTGGTTTGATGTTCTCATGTTCTGTAAGATTACCAGAATCAGTTTGATGAGTGTCCTACAACCAGAACTCCAAAGAATCCAGGATTCCATAACTTTACCACATATCTGCCAAACCTGATGATTCTGATCTAATGCGTTTACTTACTATGATAATGCCAGGAGCTGTTTTAATGGGTGTCTTATGTTCTAGATTGGCCTTGTGGTTAGCGTGTCCACCTCTTGATCGGGAGATTGCGAGTTCTACTTGCGCTCGGGTCATACCAAAGACCATCATAAAAATGGTACCTACTACCATCTGGCAAGACACACTGCAATACAGATGTGAGTGGGGAGTCAAACTCTTGTGGTTACTAGCCCCCCACTGTAAGCCTAGCTGTATAGGCGAGAGGTCGAGGGCTATCGAAACGGAGATCGGCGCTGTACTCATACACCTTAAAGAGTTGGTTAGTACTGGGACAGGAGGCTGCCTGGGAAGACCAGATTCTGATGTGAGAGGGAGGGACTTATGTTCTAGAAGTAGGACATTGAAGAACCTACCTTTCTTTTAGCACATCCTGTGAATGTTCTCTTTAATGTTGCCAGAATCTGATAACATAGATGCAAAGTCTTGGTATACGAACATATCCACTTGCATCACCATTCTGCTACACTAGAAAATAGGAGGAAGAGCACAGGGCCTACGTTTACCTTTTTTTAAAATCCAACATGCCTCATAACTGAAACAGGATATAATCCATATACATACAGCTGATGGTTACAGACCTTACTTATTGGTCCTACAGGGATTCCCTTGGGGATTGATCTCATTCTTCCAATTTTTAACTTAGGATCTTAACTTTAAAGCCAGCACAACTCATTAAAAGTAGCTACCAGGAGTGGGGTTTGAACCCACGCAGATATACATCCATTGGAGCTTAAATCCAACACCTTAACCACTCGGTCATCCTGGTAAACACAGCAAAGGTGGAGATTTTATCCACCAATAAAACCTCTTCTTGATTTAATTAATTACTCACTGGTAAATGTAAAATTAAGATTTCAAAAGCGCTAGTTTGTAAATTAGTACAGTTTCTTCCAATTAGCTCTTTGGATACTTCTTTTCAGGTCTTAGTAAAATTTCAGATTGTCAGGTCTTAGTAAAATTTCCAGCCCAACTATTTGTCAAAAAATATACAAAAAATCTCCAGCTAGCTTAAACAGTTTGGGAACTAGAAAGGGAAACAGTCTTTTTGTCTCAGTCTTTGCATAGAAAAAAATTCACTGTTGTGCACACCAGATTTCTGATCTGCAGTACACCTGTTTATTCATCACTCCATATGGCCATTTTACACTCAATCATCCCTTTTTCCATCTCTCAATCTGTGCGATATACCTTAATAGAGAAATTGTTCTCTACACTGTGCATACCTTTTCTGGACTTAGACTTTATCTTTGTTTGCCATCAACTGTTTTGCTAAATTGATCAGATTTCATTCCAATTATTTGCTTTAAAGCTTGCAACCTGCAACCTTGTTCCAACAAATTTTATGGAAATACCAAGACCCCAGTTTCACTAAAGAGGTGAATGTGTTTTGATTGCAGTGATGTTTTGTCTGCCAAAGAACATTTCCTCCAAAATCTAGAGCCTTGAATGTTTCAGGTCTAAGGCCAAGTTTACATTAGACCGTATCTGTCTCGTTTTCTTCGCGGTTGCACTGTCCGTTTACATTAAACCGCC
>JAOPUC010000005.1:30064074-30075192 GCA_027564185.1 Cephalocassis borneensis
TTATCTGAAGTGCCTTAGCTTTTCTCTCTCTCTCTCTCTCTCTCTCTCTCTCTCTCACACACACACACACACACACACACACACACACACACAGATATATAGACCTGACAGCTGGTTTTCCTTCTCATTCAGTTGCTTTGTCAATCTGCCAAAACATTTACAGTTCACCATAGCCATGGAAAAGCCTCTGGTGGTTTATTGAAACACTCATTGTGTTTGTTTGGATGTCTCAAGCACACACACACATGAATACCCCAGAGAGTCCTCAGCTGGCCATACAAGAGCTCAGATGAAAGGTCACCGTCTCACAGTATGGTTATTGTAGGACAGCTATGTTTTTTATAGTATTAAATGATGTCGTAAAACACTGAAAAGGTTATTTATTAACACAGTTTTTGTTAAAAATGTGCATTTTCCCCCATACAACAAGCTCAGTTTATTAGTAGTCACATTCGGAGGAAAGTGCTATCTGCCCATCTCCGTGCCCATGAGCTCACAGATTGGTTAGTGCCACTGTGATTGATAGGAGAGCGTGAATATGCCGCCCCTCTCTCCCTGAGAGCACAGGCCAATTCTGCTCTCTTGAGCACCCGGCCACGGATAGCTGTGCCGTGATCCAGATGATGGGCAAATGCTTTTCTGTTGTGCCACTCAGGAGCCTTAATGTTTTTAATAAAAATAACAGCCTGATGGGAAGCAGCTGATTTTGATGTTACAAGTTTGCTTTGAAAATAAAAAATAAACTGGTACTGAAGAATGATGGAGAAATATAATTTCACAAAATCAGATCAGGCATTAAATAAAAATGGGAAAAATGTTAGCTGTGTGTATGAGATCGTAATGTTGCATTCCTCTCACTAGGAGGCGATACAACTCAAATATTAATGCCTCAATATTAATATTATACATTCAGGAAATAAATGATGTGTTTATAACAAGCAACATGGCGGATGTGTGAATAGGTCGATTAGCTGAGTGCAGATTTCATTCTAAGCGTTTGCTTTTTATTTATTTTAGGATGTGTTCTTTAGAATTCGACTGGCCATTAGAGAAATACGAAGACCAAATTAAAAGAGATGTGTCTAAGAACACTGATGTGTCATCTAATGTTAACTATACACTCTGAAAGGACTTTTAAAAGACTAAATTCTGACAATTTCTGATATTTAAATTCAATGTGACATGGAGTTTTTGTCACAGACTTTGATTTTGCAAAGACTGGACATCTTGCAGGGACACTATTAGTGTAAGACTTTAACTAGAGGCCTTTTGGGAGATGTTCCTGTATCTGCTGCTGCTTCCTGTTGGTTGCTGGACAGAGCTCACCTATTGGTTGCTGACAATGTACAAGTGACTATTTGCATGAGCTGAGACTAAAAACTTATAAAACTTAAAAACAGTTGATTTTATTATCGGAATGCCAAGATGAGAGAAAGACTGATTTAAGACAGCTAACTTCCTTATAGCAAATGATTGAGATGAAGGGAGCGTGCACCAGCTCTAGTAAAACTCTGAAATCATTGAAAAATTGTATATTGGAAATTTGTACAATTTTTGAGAAAACCTGAAATTGCTTGAAAAGTCATTTGGTGTAAGGTCAACATAAAGACCAAATGCTTTATTTATTTGAATATCATAATGAAGTTTACTGAAACAGAATTTGGAAATAATTTGGGCCATGTATGAACTGCATACAGATGAGATGTATTGACTGATTAAAATAAAAAATAAATTAAAAGTGGGCTGTTTTAAAGAAATTCCAGCACTGAGGCTGATGGCTGCATATTATTATTTACCTCATGGGGATTTTTTCAAGCCCTAAGAACAAAATACTTTTTTTAAAACTCTCTCTCTCTCTCTCTCTCTCTCTGCGTTTAAGCAGTTCATGAGATTAGGAGATGCAGGTTAATGTGATTATCACAAAATTCTAAATACAGCACAATCGCTGCAGCTGTGTAATGAGATAATGTAGGTCTTGTGCACCCTAACTCCTTGTTCATCCTCACTGAAGTGCCCTTAGTCCCAGAAATAGGTGCCCTACTCCCTGTTCACTACTCTCTACTATAAACACTCAGTAGCAGTGTGTATCACACTATTCTAGTGCATAGATGAACAAGTACTGTGCACTACATACAAGTTCTGTGGGAATGTCCCAAACCACTCACCCTCATCACTATCGATTAATCTCTAGTCTAGAAGTTTAGAATTTCCAGTAACCAGACACATGCTGTAATGGATTAGCAACTGCTTGTAGCTCATAGAAACTGATTTTAAAAAAAACCCCTGATGACCTTCTCTTCACGTCACAAACCATGACCGTCACTTCATTTCAAGGACACTTAAATTTTATTTTATCAGTAAACCCTGTAATAGACATAGTAAACACACATGCGCGCGCACACACACAATTGCACACTAAGTATATATGAACACACCAGTATGGTCTGGGGAAAAAATAAAGCTAGATTCTTTCAGAAAACACAAAATATTTTTTTTTCCCCCACTTGTCACAAACATGTTTATCTTTTCACAGCATTGGAAACCATGGAAATATTCACTTCTTAAATGTTACACATTATAAAAATACATGAATACAAGATCTTGAAGATGATGGAGGTGAAAGATAAAAGTAAAATCCGTGCTACAGAAATGCATCACACTGACTCCATCAGCAGCCTCTTATATGTCTCTCTGTCCTGAAATGATAACGTATTAGAGCAAGCGCAGTAATATAAACCTGTGATTTGCAGCTGCACTACAGTCAGAGCTACTGTTATAGGAAATGAATCAACACCTTCTGACCAATCACAATCCAGAATTCAACAGTGCTGTGCTATAATTTATAGCCTAGCAAAAGTGATCGTAAAAACTTTAAGCATGTTGAAGAATGTGACGCTGTTTCACATTTTTGCTGTGATCTAATGAAAATGACTTTCATCTTCTCCTTCAGCTGTAATGGCATTGGCTCTACACGCATAATCTGAGATTAGCTAGAGCTCACTGAGGTCGTGTAGAAGGAGGTGAGTGTCCGAGAGTAACACACACCTTATACACACATATACGCACACGTACACATTTGTTAATGTAATTAACAGCCCTTGCAAATCAGTAAACGAGACACTGCCCATAATATTCCTTTATACTATTTAGAATAATGCATAACAAACCCATTTTTCTCAAACACACACTAAATAAGTCCTTTCATAACATTGCTTTGTTGCATTTGTCCCGTTATAGGCACTTGAATAGTTTCAGAATTCTCTGTATACAACTTGGTGTCTTAAAAAAAATCCCTTTGGTTATTTCATTCCTCCATCTTGTCCCAGTGAGCCGAGTGTCATCAGTTTTTGTCTTTTTGTCCTTTTTATCAGCAAAATCCATCTGGAGTATAGTGACACATCTGGATTTATGTCATATTTTCCAGAAAACATGCTACTTAAAGTTAAAAAAAAAATCAATATATACATCACTTCAGTGCATAAGCCGCATTAATATAATGAGCATTCTGAGATTCTGGGATTAAAGTTGTGATGTTTTTGGCAAAAATACATGTAAATATATTGGAGAATATTGTTAGGGATACAAAGATGGATAGTCTGCTGGAAAGTTGTATTTGCATTGACATTTGAGTCAAAAAATGATGGCTTAAACTCACAGATCTGTAAACTTCTCAATTTTAATATAAGTGAATATTAGAATTTGGCTAATGCTAAAATGAGAACACAGCTGCTGCACTGTGGAAACTTGACATTTTTATGTCCATACTAAATCCAGAGCAAAGCTAATAGGAATATTCTTTCTTTCTTCCTCCCTCTCTCTCTCTCTCTCTCTGCTCTCTTTCTGTTCCTAATCATAGCTCAGTTCTCACTTTGAGGCTCACGTTGCTGGAGTGACGGGTGTTTCTTCAGATCCTGGCGTCCACTGGAAACTGAACCGAGTGACCTCTCTCGCTTCTTGTCTCCAACCATCGCATTCTCCCTTTTGTGTAAAAAGTAATTTATGAACATTCTTCTACAGCCAGAAAGGTGTGGACTCCAATTCTTCTCCATGTTTTTTTAATCTGGAAATTAAAACTAAAAATCCCTCAAGCCAGCAAACCAAGCCAAAGTCATGGTGATTGGTCTATTTTTGCCTTCCTCATTAGATCCCTGCTTCATGATTGGCTGCTTCAGGAGAAACCAAACCAAAAGGTGTCCCAAATAGATGTAACGATTTTCTAAAAATGATAAAAGAATATTTGTGTCTCAAACCAATGTCCATGTCGGTTGGTCTGCTTTCACCGTCTGTCACACAAAATTCTGGATCTGAATTCTGATTCATAGTTTTAAAGCACTTGAATAAAAATTTAGAACAATCTAATGTTCAGGTCAGAACAAAGAAACCTTTTCTCTGATTGTTCAATTTTCTGTCCGTCACATGGCTTCTGCTTAGTGATTGGTGGCTTCAGGTGAATTAAACTTGATTATAAAATTCAGATAAAAAGGATTTGTTCAGATCAAACCAAACTACACTTTGCTTGGTCCTGATTGGTCCATTATACAATCGCTGATCTCTGATTGGTTGGGTTTTCTTTTGCTTCCGTAAAGGTCTGGCTTTGAACTTCTTTTTTCCTTCTACATAAGAAGTCATTCTGATTGGTCTGTTGTGCTGACCATCCTTAGCTCCACTCTGATTGTGTGACACGGAAACTATATTTTCAGCACATGACTCACATAAACAAACAGATCCAGACTTGTCCTGATTGGTCTGTTTCGCAGGTGTACACATTCTGCACCTGAGCAACACTGTAGTTACTGAAGTTTCCGTCTTTGATGTACGGGGCGGGCTGGTAGTAGCACGTGACATTTTCCACGTTCTGAACATCACTGTGTTCAGCCAGCGCTCTCACAGCCATCGCAGCAATGATCTCGAGCACTCGGCATCTCTCGCGGTTCATCAGACACACGCTGCTCTCACGCACCACGTTGTGCAGTGTGCTCAGGTACGCAAACTTGCACTCCTCCTGCCCGACGAAGTGGCTCTGGAGGTAGGATTCAAGCTTGCGATGCTGCTCAGATGCACGTGGGAAGTCGATGAAGAAACGCGAGCACATGTAGCGCTGTAGCAGCTCACGGTAGTCGCCTTTCTCCCATCGGTTTGGCGCGTGAAAGCCTCGCAGCAGCAGGTGGCAATATTTGAGCAAGCCACCACCACGGATCTCTTCAGGGTTGTGTGTGACAATAAGACGCTGCCGGAGATGATCCAGGGCCTCTGAGAAATCGCCATACACACTCTCTGCCAGGATAGATGGGTGGAACGAGACATTTATGAGGTTCTCCAGAGAGCACTCGTAGAAGAGAAGGAGGGAGTCCAAGCGGATCTGGAAGGAGTCAACGCTGAACTCAAACTGACGGCGCAGAGAGTCAACAAACTTTAGCTCCACATTCTTCCCACTGTTATTAGACAGAGAGATGAGACTCCAGCGGTCCGAGTCATTACAGACCTTCACCATCTTCTGAACATAGGCCTCCTGAGAGACAGACAGAAAGAGAGGAGAGAATAGAGAGAAAATTTTCAAGGAAGTATTGAAGTTGTGTATATTCACAGATTCATAACACGTTCTTTAACACGTTTTTGGCTTCATAAAAGGAAAAGTTTGGAACTTTGTCTGATGGGCAAGAGCTCTGTTATTCTACAAAACTCTAGAACCCTTATTAGTTCTTTGGCTGTTCCTAAAAGTGTAAAGTGTACGTAATGAAGTGGTAAGTCGGTGTATGAATATAGAGTCACTAGCTGACATAATGTCCACAAGTGAGACATGTTCCTCCATCACATGATTGTCACACATTAGGGAACTTGACATGGTGTAAGAGTTAAAACGTTGAGGGAGAAAAAGAGTGAGAGAGATGTTTATTACTTTGACTGAATTCAGCACTAAACAAATGTTTATTTCAGTTCATAGAGCACATGTAGTGGACTGGGTTAAAGCACAGACAGACGGGTATGAAGTAGCAAGCTTATCACTCGTCTGTACTGCCGAACGACTTGTGAAAGCAGAACCCAGTGTTTTTCTCACCCTTGTCACTTCCGCTTCCTTCAACATAACCACAAGTTCTTTAATGCTTTACTACAAAAGCTGTTGATTAATTTTGTGTAACAGCTCGTTTACTTGGTATGTTAACACTAGAAGCAGAGATCTTTTATGAGGTTAACTTGTGGTTAGTCGACACAAAGTCACTGGTTGGTATCTGTTTGCTTTGCAGTCCCTTTACATAAAGTTTGCAAGATGAAGCATTCTATCTGAACTTGTAGCCAATTATAATCAATCAATCAATTTTTTTTACATTTAATTGTATTACATTTTCATTCATTTCTGATTGAAAACATCTTAAATGTAATTTTAAAATGTGATTTTAAAAAAAAATCTGTTTATGTGAAGATTCTGCCAGACAAGTCCCTTCAAATAACTTACTATAGAAACAATAATGCATTAGAGCAAGCACATTAATACAATATAAACGTCCGGACCTGTTCTGTTGTACATGATAATGTACACCTTTTGACCAATCAGATCTGAACACTGAACCGCCGTTGGCAGGGCAGAGTGAATTTTGATGCTCTCACCGTTTTTGGTGTGAACGTACCAACAGGGACGTGTTCAGCGGACGCTCTGCATGAATGGATTAAAAAGTGTGTGTATTCAATGATATGGCAACATTTTATGTAATATTTATGGACCGAGTATCCAGTGTCGAGCATGTGTACCCATGCAACCCCCCTTTTCAATTAGTAACCATTTATTTCTACTTTATTTAAACTTCCACTTTATTTCGTTATACGTTAATTCAAATGAAATCCAACTTGGTTCTAGCATTGAATCATGAGCAATGCACACAGGAATAACACCATATTGACACTTAACAATAAAATAATCATTAACATCACTTCTCATTGGAACACATTTTCTCTGTTCTAGCATTTGGGGCTTCTTGTTAAATTGGTCAACATTCTACTAAAATACAATCGAGTGTTTGTGACTGAGCAGAGTTACCTTTAATGTGAGTGGTGTTATTTTCGTCTTGTTCACCATTTCGGGCAGGAAGTCCAGGAGAGCGTCCAGCACAATGTTTTTAACGGTCTGGAAGTCCAGCTCGTCCTTTAGTTTGGTGCAGAAGATCAGGTCCAGGTCTTTGTATCCTAAGCCGCTGTCCTCGTGCAGCACATGGCTAGCAGCCGAACCGTTTAGCCGAACCTCGCGTAGATAGATGTTCTGCTCAGCCATTCTGCATCGCACGGCCTTAACGATGTCACGCGGTTTCATCTGCAGTGTAGGGAAGCTCCACCTGCCATGGATGGGGATGGACTCGGTGAGGACTGTGTCCAAGCGCTTCACTTGCTCCCAGTTCAGCATGCAAAAGCTGCTGCGCTTCCTCTCCTTCCACTCTTTGTCCATGTCTTCAGAAGATTTAATGATTAGTTTAATGAGACTCACCAAACAAATGGGTTCTTTTTAACTGAAAACATGAATAAATCAAACGGATCCTGAAAGCTGTCATTTTTCAATTTAAAAATAATCATGAGTCACTTCCTGAGTGATTAAATTAGCAACATTTTACAAATGTTTTAATCATCAATGGACTCGATAATAAATGAGTGAGTAAAAGAATCAATTCTATTAAACTGTTGCTTCAAAAGCAAATTGGATGAATCAATACACAAACATGAATATCAAATCCAGCATTTGCCAAAGTTTTCTCCCTTTTCACTTAATCAAAAACATAAGCTAGTACCCTGTACTTGTAAATGTATTCATGGCTAGGCTAGCTGTTAGCATACAAAAGATAATCTCTTTCCCAGAAGAATATGCTGTATAGTGTAAAAGTTTGTTCAGTGGTCATATAAAATCATAAACATGCGTTACTCTAGCGTTTATATTTCTCATCACCGATCTGAGTGGTGAACCAAATTAATCCAACCTCATACACTTTGATTCACTTAAACAGTTGTGACTAAGAATCAGAAGAATTGTAGTTGGTTAAATGAGTCATTCAGTCAGTCACTATTAAAGGCTCAAATGGTTTAAATATTTTGCTGAAGTCATTTTTAATCAGTTTGAAACATGACTTACTCCATCTACTCTGAACTTTCTCTCAGTGTGTGTTCAGTGGATCAGTTCAGTGTGGGCCTTTCCTCACTTTTTTCTGTTTGATGCAAGACCGTCTTTATTGGACGTCCTCTACGGCCACCTTTACATGGCTGCAGTGCTGGAGAAAAAGATTTTTAAAAACAATAAAAAGAGGGGGTAAAGGGGTGTCAATACTTTATACAGCATGATGGAAGACTTGATGAATGGACACTGAGTGTATATACATTTATACAAGTGTAATAAACATCACTTTATGATAATCAGTGTTTAGGACGGTGTGTTCACTAGAGCTTTGTTTTTCTTTGCTTCATCAGTTCCAGCCTCAATTTCACTATTATATACACAGGAAACTACCAGAGTGTAGAATTAACACCTCCAGTACAGAATTCAGTCAGTTAAGAAAGACTTCTACGACTGAACTATGCATTTTATTTTGCTAATGCAGGTGATAAGTATTTATACCCAGTGTAGAATTAAAAATTCAGTACTGCATTAACACATGTAATGTAGAATTAATGCATATGTTGATTCAATACTGCAAACATTATAATTAATGTTTGCAGTATTGAATCAACATGTGCATTAATTCTAGCCCTGATAGTATTGAAATAATGGTATTGTACATAGTATTGAAATGATGTACGGGACTGAATTAATGCCTACAGTGTAGAATTAACTTTGCCACTTAACGCTTCACGTGAACATTATTAAAATAAACACAAAATATGAACACCTGTCACAGAATTCAGTACTGAATTAACACCTGTAGTATAGAATTGACAGATTATGTTACTTAATGCTTACAGGGTTGAGTTAAAACCTACAACACTGAAATAATCATGTGCAGTATTGAACTGACACCTCCAGTGTAGAATTAACACTTGCAGTGTTATACATGCAGAACTGAATTAATACCTATAGTGTTGATTTAATCTATACATTAATTAATTTTGCACAAATGAATTAGCAGATACAGTATTGGGTCGACATTTACAGTGTAGAATTAGCATATGCAGTATTGAGTTAACATGTACAGTATTGAATTAATATAAAATAGTGTAGACTTAATGCAAACATTAATTCATATTTGTAGTGATGGATTAACATCAGCAATGTCAAATTAAAACAATCAGCATTTGAACTAATGCTTACAGCATTTTCATTAACAGTTACAGTGTAGAATTAATAAATGCAATATGAACACTTCCTGTCAATAACACCTACAGCACTGTAATTAACAACTACACTGTAGAATTAATGTAGTAATGCAGTGTCAACACTTCCAGTACTTTTAGAGTTAACAGGAGTTAATGTATTTAATTGTACTCCATCTGTGTGTGTGTGTGTGTGTGTGTGTGTGTGTAAAACTCTTACCTCTGTGTACTGAGTTCTGTGTCCTTCCTGCTGCAGCTCCACACGTCTGCTCTTTCTCTTGCTCTATTCTAGCAAAAGTGCTGTGGCTCTGATTGACAGCTCATTCAGCCAATAAGAAGTAGCATACGTGAAGCCCCGCCCACTTCTGATAAGCATGGCTCAGTTTCATTAATTTATATAATACTCTTCCTCTTTTTATTTTTTGCTTTGCATCATCAGTAATGCATACATATTGATGGTTATAATCCACACTGACACATTATTTAGTTAAAAATGATGAAAGTGTTAAAAATCATATTTAGTCATAACTTGTAATTAAAGTATTGCTAAATTTAAAAAGTGCAGTCACATTTCATTATTGGGTGAAAAAGAGAGAAACTGTGCTGCAGGGCCCTCTAGAGGAGAGAGAGAGATAAATTAAATGAGAGGATTTTACAAAGTAATTCCTTTTAATGTTGTGTGATAAACAAAATCTTTAAAAAAAAAAAAAGAAAGAAAGAAAAACAGATGAAATTTTAAGCGTGTTTAATACTCCCATTGTGTTTATCACAGATATGGTATATTTCAATTGTAATCAGTTGAAATTGTATTACTCATATCAATAAATCAATGAATAGAGATTATATCACAGAATTAGAAAGAAAATGGAAATGACTATCACCACAAACTAGCGTATAGTATCATAAATTAACATAAACTGAATTGCACCATGTTGTTAAATGTTGATAATGTTATGATACTGATTAACAGGAATCCACAAGATTACCAAGATGCAGTGTGTCTGTGTGTGTGTCAGAGAGGACAACAAAAGAAAGTGCACAACGAATCTGACCATAACAGCTTTATAAACATCTGTCTTGTCAACACACACACACACACACACACACACACACACACACACACACACCAGTGCTTCTGCTTTTACAGATATTATAACAAAACAATGTGTGTTTCATTTCTGAAATGTTCTGTATGGCCTCTGTAAGAGGAACACATACAGTACTTCCTCTTACGGTCTCGTCAACCGAATTGCCTAAAACCACAGCCTTATGCTTCAAGCTATGGCAGCCTATTCCCCACGCCCTACGCCATAAACCCCACACCTTACTCCATATCCCTACACCATACTGTACCATACATTTTACTTCCTACATCCTACTCCCTACATCTTCCACACTATACCATGATTAACAGGAATCTGGAAGATTACCAACATACTGTGTGTGTGTGTGTGTGTGTGTGTGTCCAAAGAGCACAAAAAAAAAAGTTCACGATCACACACACACACACACACACACACACACACAATGCTTCTGCTTTTACAAAAATTTTACCCGCAAAAGGTCAGTGTCACTGTAAGCTTTAATTCCAGACAAGTACCTGAGTCCACTTGTTTCAATCAGTTCCTCTTGGTTTCCAATCAACTATCAATTATGCCTCCAGTTTGACTGGAGCAAAAACATGCAGCTACACTGACCCTTTGTGGATAAGATTGAAGACTTCTGCCCTTCACCTTACATTTGAGAATCACAATGTGAAGAAGGGCGGCACGGTGGTGTAGTGGTTAGCACTGTCGCCTCACAGCAAGAAGGTCCTGGGTTCGAGCCCCGTGGCCGGCG
>JAOPUC010000005.1:30310692-30326066 GCA_027564185.1 Cephalocassis borneensis
GTAATGAGTCTATAATATATAACATTTTCACTTTCTTAAATAACTGATGGAAAATATTGAACTTTTTCACAATATTCAAATTTTTTGAGATGCACTAGTGCATGCATTTTGTCTGTAAAGTGGCCAGTATTGAATTTATAATGACAGAAATAGAAATAAACCATGATTTTCAAACATATTTTAAGTTAAGCTTTGTGTCTCTACAGTCAGAATGTCTTCTAAAGAATGGAATAGCAGCAATGTCCCTGATGAAACATGTGACTGATTAAAACTAAATGAGGGGATCTAGCTGAAGACTGAATTTAGGCAAATACAAAAACAATGTGACCAGTGAGTTTTACACCACCAGTGTATATAAGAAATTTAAATAATTTTTAAAAAGTCGATAAAATGCCTTAAACAAGTTTCTGAGGCAAATTTTGTTTTGGTTTTTAGCATGCTTGATATTTTCCTCACTGAAAAGATATGAATTAAATATAAAACTACTTTTTAAAAATTGTGTGTGTGAAACTCCTGCACTACACTTAAACAGAGTCTGTAGAGAAGATCTTATCAGAGGAGAGGTCGTCAAGGATGGTGGCAGCTCAGATGATGCTGGACAAGATGTTGGCCATGGATGAGGCTGGCTGGTTCCAGGCCTTCCTGGACACACTAAAGGTTTTGGGTCAGTCCACCAGAGTAGGCTGAAGCTGTACTTTACAGTTTATACAACTCCAAATCAGAGAAAGTTGGGATGGTATGAAAAATGTAAATAAAAAAAGAAAGCAGTGATTTCTAAATTTACTTTGAGCTGTATTACATTGCAGACAGTATGAACCCAAGATGCTGCATGCTTTGCTTGGTCAACTTCATTTAATTTTTTAACATGTACATCCATTCATTGCAACACATTCCAAAACAAGTTGGGATGGGAGCAATTTAGGGCTAGTAATGAGGTAAAACAATTAAATAATGATGTGATTTGAAACAGGTGATGTCAGCAAGTGATTGTAATCATGATTTGGTACAAAATCAGTATCCAGGAAAGGCCAAGTCTTTGAGGAACAAAGACGGGGTGAAGGTCTGCAGTTTGTCAACATATGCATGAGAAAATTATTGAAATGCTTGGTTCCTTAAAGAAAAATGTAGACATTTCACTCTCTGTAGTGCATAACATCATTAAATGATTCAAGGAATCTGGGGGAATTTCGGTGCATAAAGGGCAAGGGCATGAGCCTAAGTTCCATGATCACTGATCCCTCAGATGGCACTAAATCAAAAACCATCATTCATCTATAGCTGATATAACCACATGGGCTCGGGATTAATTTTGCAAACCTTTATCAAGCAGTACAATACAGAGTTATATTCACAAATGCCAGTTAAAACTTTATTGTGAAAAAAGGAAGCCTTATGTTAACTGTGTCCAGAAGCGCCATTGACTTCTCTGGGCTCAAAGGCATCTAGGGTGGACCATCACACAGTGAAAATGTGTATCGTGGACAAATGAATCAGTATTCCAAGTCTTTTTTGTAAGAAATGGACACCGTGTGCTCCAGATCATCCAGACTGTTACCAGCAACAAGTCCAAAAACCAGGGTCTGCCATGGTATGGGGTTGTGTTAGTGCCCAACACTTCTGTGATGACAACATTAATGCAGAAAAGTACATTGAGATTTTGGAGCAACATATGCTATCTTCAAGATGACATCTTTTTCAGGGATATTTCAAAAAGATAGTGCAAAACCACATTTTGTACACATTACAGAAGCATGGCTATGGAAGAGAAAGAATTTTGAAACAACAACAAAAGACAATGACGACCCCATACTGTTGCACACCTTAAGACCTGTTTGTTGGAAGAATGGGACAGAATAACACCTGAAACGCTTCATCACTTGGTGTTTTCAGTCCATAAACATATTTTAAATGTTGTGAGAAAGAATGGCAACATTATAAAGTGGTAAATGCTTTACCATCCCAGCTTTTTTTGAAATGTGTTGCAAGCATCAAAAGTGACGTGTTTATTTTGAAAAAAGTTAATGAGGTAAAACACCAAATAATGTTCTTTTTGTATTGTTTTGAGTACAATAGAGGTCAAATATTATTTATAAATGATTGTTTTCAGGTTTAATTTCAGTTTCAACATACTGTCCTAACTTTTTCTGATTTGGAATTGTAAATTAAATTTCGAAGAAATTCATTACCTCTGGATACACTTGTTAGGATATTCGACTGCTATAATTCTATAATTAGTCATATTTAATATGCAGTGGGTTGCTAAATTCAGAGGTGGTGGGCTGTAACGTGTGTGTGTGTGTGTGTGTGTGTGTGTGTGTGTGTGTAGAGTACACAGGTCTCCACATGGCAATCACGAACTGGGACTTTAGCGAGCTAGAGGCTCTGAGTCCTGCCAGGAAGTTGCTGGATCAAGTCGAGATGTCCATCACCAAAAACATGAAACCCAGAGAGCTGCTGCCACACATGAGTGACTGTCTCACACGGCGAGAGTGTGAGGAGATCATTTCGGTGAGTAATATACACGCACACACAAAATAGCATTTCCGTTTTACTAACACAACTTTCATCAAAGTACAGTGTAGTTGAAGTCTCAGGCTGGGAAAACAGAGACCCAGGCTGGGCAGAGGAAGCCCAGCGGTGTCAGTATTGCATTAACTGAGTGCCAAGTGTGTGTTAGAGCAGGAAATTACACATAGAAACACACTAACATATACTGTTTTAAAGCATGGTGTTAACCTGTGTGTGTGTGTCTCAGGTGGAGAACCAGAGGGGATGTATTGCAGCGAGTGAGCGGTTAGTGGAAAGTCTGAGATACTGCGATAAACCAAACTGGTTTAAAGTGTTTAAACTCGCACTGGAGAACTGCAGCCAGACTCTCGCTCTCCAGCTGCTCGAGCCAGGTATATACATACATACATAATTTATATAACCACATACTCTATATGCATGCTTTAACACACATACACACACACACACACACACTATACACATAGCCACCGTTAGCAAACGTCAACAAAGTTCAAACCATTATTGATGACACATTGTGATCTTTAAAAACTAGATAAACTTCAGACTATTTACATCAATTCTTTGTGTGTATTTTACAGATGAGAATGGGAACAGTGTTCAGGACTGTGTGGAGGATGACATAGTTATGCCAACGGTGTGTTTTGAGTACAGAGAGGATGGTGAGAGTGACAACCTGATGAGCAGCAACAGTGAGACGAGTGTGACTGAGCAGTGTGTCGAAGGTGCTCAGGGTACACACACACACACAATAAATAAATAAATAAATTCTCCCTTGTGGTTCCTGGTAACCTTTAACCTCTGTACAGGGGGCATGGCCAGTGTGTGTGAGCGACGTACAGAGAAGAAATTGAGAGAGTATCAGAAAGAGCTCGCTACAACCGCATACAATGGCCTCAACACCATCATCTGTGCTCCAACAGGTACCTCTACATTTGTGTTTGTGTATGCGAATATGTACGGTATGTATGTGTAATAATTCTGTGTGTGTTTCCAGGTTGTGGTAAAACTATTGTTGCTGTGGCGATCTGTGAGCATCACCTCAAGAAATATCCTGAGAAGGCCAAAGTGGTTTTCATGGCAACCAAAGTAGAGGTTTATAAACAACAGTACAACCTGTTCAAGGATTACTTCAGCAAGGAGCCAGACATCAGGTACACACACACACACACCACACAAAAGCTCTTTTATAATTACCAAGGCCTGTAGTACTCTGGTGTTCATTTGGTGTTAATTGTTTGTTTACAGAGTGTGTACATACAGTATAACAATGTGTGTGTGTGTGTGTGTGTGCGCGCGCGCAGGGTGACAGGCGTGTGTGGGGAAATGGAGGACGTGCACCTTCCCACCCTGGTGTCCAACAGTGACGTGCTGGTGATAACTCCTCAGATACTGGTGAATGCTTTACAGCGTGGTGAGGTGGCTTCTCTAAACACCTTTACACTGCTGCTGCTGGATGAGTGTCACAACACCACTGGCAAACACCCGTACAACATCATCATGAGCCTCTACATCGACGCCAAACACAGCATGCCCACACACACACTGCCTCAGGTCAGTGTATACACACACACACACACACACACACACACACACACACACACACACACACACACGCACGTGCGCACACACTCACTGTCTCTCTCTCTTTCAGGTGGTTGGCTTCACTGCATCTGTTGGTATTGGGAGTTTTAAGAATGTGCCAGAGGCTGAGAACAACATCTGCCAGCTGTGTGCTAACCTGGATGCCCGGGTCATCACCACGGTTACCAAGAATATCAGTGAGCTGAGGTCATTTGTGCACACACCTGAGAAAGGTGAGTAACTGTTCTCTCTCTCTCACACACACGCACACACTTGCTTTTGTACCAGCTAGTGTTTTACTTTCATTTGCAATCTAAATAATAGCTTGTGTGTGTGTGTAGACTTTTTTTCGGTCACACCACGCACCTCAGATCCCTTCATCCTCATCATCAAAAACATCATGAGGGAAATCGAACGGCTGGCAATAAATGTCTACAATATTGGTAACTTACACACACATACTGTATATGCCTGTGGGAGCACAGATGATGGTGTTGAACACACATACAGTAGATAATGTTAAATCTTGCTTTCGTACCATCGAGTGTTTTAATTTCATTTCCAGTCTAGATAATAGCTTGATTGTGTGTGTGTGTGTGTGTGTGTGTGTGTGTGTGTGTGTGTGTGTCAGACACTGTGTCCCAGGTACAAAGAGGTGATTATGGCAGCCAGATGTATGAGCAGTGGATTGTGGATGTACAGAAACGTTGTAGACTGCTACGGTTCACTGACCATGAGGAAGAGCGCAAAATCTGCAGAGCACTATACACCTACACTGAACACCTCAGAGTGGGTCACACACACACACACACACACACGTTTACTTCTTGCTAGAAACACTGTGCATTACAATACTAAACCCATAGTTCCCAAGTTTCTAACTTCCAAATGCTGGTCCATTTCTTAAGTTATACCGGAGGCTGAGGCATTTTTAATGGCATTGAAATACGCAATTTCCAAGCATTTCAGTTTATTTTTATGACATATTTATATTGGTTTCAAAACTTGCAAATGGATCATGTATCTGTGGACAGTTTATAACAGCATGTGTTCAGCGTCTGACAGCACAAAGCATTGTTTATTTTGATAGGGAAACGACATTTGATAAATCACACGTTAGTCTTAGATCATTACAGACATTAGGCTGTTATAGGCCTACACAAGAGCGTAGGAGGCTGAGGACTAGTGAGCGTCAGAGCCACTATCCAAGGTGAAACAACAAAGATCCACGAGTACATCAGGGAGATGGGCCAGAATAATGACATGCTTAGTGAGTACCTCAGGCAGGAAACCCGGGAAGGAAATGCAGGAGGAACCACTGCATGGGATGTACCACCGGCAGATAGAAGAAGTGACCTGATATTGAAAAATCCTACCAGTGGCTGGATAAAACTAAACTCAAAGACTGCACAGAGGCACTAATCATAGCTGCACAGGAACAGGCCCTAAGCACAAGATCGATAAAGGCTGGGGTCTATCACACGAAGCAGGACCCCAGACGCAGACTGTGCAAAAAATGCCCCCGAGACAATCCAGCACATAACAACAGGGTGTAAGATGCTAGCAGGAAGAGTGTACATGGAACGCCATAATAATGTGGCTGGCGTAGTGTACGGAAACATCTGTGCCAAGTATGGACTAAAAGTCCCAAGGTCATAGTGGGACACACCTCGGAAGGTGGTTGAGGATGGCCAAGTTAAGATCCCATGGGACTTCCAGATACAGACAGAAAAACTGGTAATGGCTAACCCACCAGACATGGTAGTGGTGGACAAGCAGGAGAACAAGGTTGTGGTGATAGATGTGGCAATATCCGAGGTCTCTGTCCAGAAAAGCGCAGTCCTAGGAACAGCTAAGACATTGCGCAGGACCCTCAAACTCCCAGGCCTCTGGTACAGGACCTGAGCTCGAGGGGAAAAATACCACCCAAAGGAGGGGCACATTTTTTAAATATGTTTAATAAGCTGTTAATCAGTCCAAGCTTACTGTAGATAAATCCTGACAGATCAGTGATATTCACGCTTCAGATTTTTCTGATGCGGGTTTCTTCATGTTTTTGCGGGTCAACTGGCTTGAATATCATTTCTGACTTGGTTACTTGGGAGGTCTGTAAACTTAGAAACACTAAGAAATATAATACTGATTCTAGAAAGAGCACAAAAATACAATATTTATCCTCCCAACACTATGAAATATAATATTTATGCTAGAAACACTGCAATATAAATGCAGTTTAGTGTGCTTTCCTTTTCAATGACACAAGAAACAGATCACTAGTTAACTTTAATGTGAAAAGTAGCCGATCACAGAAAGAAATTTAGCTTCCAGTAGTAGTTAATGAAACATTCCCTGAGATGATGATGACAGGGAAGTGGACTATGCTGCATTAAACTCAGTATTAAATATAACCTTTGTATTTTGTGTTTATTAGAAATATAATGATGCTCTGATCATTAACGAGGATGCTCGCACTAAAGATGCACTGGACTACATGGACTTGTTCATCAAGGACATCAGTAACGCCACCCCAGACTCCACCGAGTGCAAGCTCATTAGCTTGTATAGAAGTCAGTTACTTGAATTGACTACATCTTGGAGACTGTGAACATTCTCTATTTTTATGAATTATTCCTTTAACAAATTAATTACATGTGTTTACTGACATACACTGTTGTACTGATGTGCATTTAGATTAATGATTTATAATCATATATATAATTCTGTAGTGGAGCATGAGCAACTGCGTAATTTAGCCACTGAAGGACAACAAAATCCCAAACTGCAGGAGCTCAAATTCATCCTGGATGAAGAATACAGCAATAACGATCAGACTCGCACGGTGTTGTTTGTCAGGACCCGCGCCCTCGCTGATGTTAGTCCACCTCTCTGTCTGTCTGTCTGTCTGTCTGTCTCTTAAGCAGCACCAGTGCTCTGGCAGATGTCACTCCATCTGTCTGTCTCCCTGTCTGTCTCTCTGTCAGTCAATCTGTCTGCCTATTCATCAGCACCTGTGCTCTCACTGACACCAATCCTTCTGTCTACCTGTCTGACTATCTGTCTGTCTCTCTTTTCTGTGCCCTTGCTGATTTCAGGCCCCTTGTCTGTCTGCCTATGTGCTATGTGTCTATCTATATTAAAATATCTCTCAAAAATGAAAACTTGTTCTCTCTCTCTCTCTCTCTCTCTCTCTCTCTCAGGCTCTGAAAAAGTGGATTGAGGAGACAGATTCACTGAGGTTTCTGAAGCCTGGAGTTCTGATTGGAAAAGGAAGAAGATCACAACTGACAGGCTCAGGTACTTACACACACACACACACACACACACACACACACACACACACACACACACCTCTCACTATGTTGTGGTACTAAAATAGTGTGTGTGTGTGTGTGTGTGTGTGTGTGTGTGTGTGTGTGTGCAGGTATGACTCTGACAGGACAGAAGGGTGTGCTTGACTCCTTTAAGAGCTCTAAGTCCTCTTCCCAGAGTAAGATTCTCATCGCCACCTCCGTTGCTGATGAGGGTATCGATATCCCACAGTGCAACCTGGTGCTCATGTATGAGTACGTTGGCAATGTCGTAAAGATGGTGCAGGTTCGAGGTACTGTAGCACATGCAGGCACACACACTTATTTTATGCATATTTATAGTAGATTATATTAAAGAGTTACTGTACACTTAAATATGTTTTTGAGCTGCAAACTGTATTGTGATCAAACACATCAATACTGGTGTTAATGTTGACTTTATAGGTTCAAAATCACTCAAAACGCCATCTACTGGTTAAAATCACTGTGAACCTTGTCAATTGATCATTTGGTATTTCTCTATGTGATTAAAAAAAATGTGATTAAAAAAAGAAAGTTAATGCCTTCTAACCAGAAGTGGGCAGCCCACCTCCCTCAGCCCACGCCCTTGAGTGGGAGTTTGTGAAACTGGACTCATTTATGCTAATTGAAAGCAACTCACTGAGCCTCATACATCCACATACCCCTCCCTGCCCCCTCTCAGCCCCTTGCCTACTGTTTAGCATTTTTCAAAATTATGCAGTGGGTGAAGTTGGGCTCAGAGCTGGAGGTGAAATTAGACATTTAAAATGCTATGAATGTACTGTATATATAATGTTCTGTCACGCAGTGGCCACTAGGTGGCAGACTCGCTCTGCAGGATTTTATTAAAACACGGTTTCTTTTGTGTTTGTGTGTGTTTGCGTTTGTGTGTGTGTGTGTGCGTCTGTCCATCCGTCTATCCGTCCATGCATGCGTGTATGTACAGGTCGGGGCAGAGCTCAGGGCAGCAAGTGTTTTCTGATCTCCAGTAGGCAGGAGCGCATTGACAAAGAGAAACTAAACATGGAGAGAGAGAAGTTGGTGGAGGTGGCTATTAAAAAGCTGCAGAACTTACCTGACTACCTGTGTGCCAAGGTATCTCACTCCTCTCATCTGTCTCACCTGATCCCAGTTCCATAATCAGATACTCACACGTGCTCTGTGTGTGTGTGTGTAGGTGGATCGGTTCCAGAAGGAGGATGTGGCCCGGAGAGCCCATATGAACTTGAGTGTAGAGAAAACTCGGACTGAGGGCAGTTACCAGCTCCTGTGTGGAAGGTGCAAGAAGTTTGCCTGTTTCAGTGATGACCTGCGTGTGCTACAGGTGTCCTACACTGTAAACTTTATAATCCTACAGCCTGCACCCTAAACTATAATCCTACACCATAATCCATACACCCTATAACCCTACACCCTACACCTTAAACTCTATAATCCTACACCCTAAACTATAATCCTACATCCTAAGCCATACACCCTATAATCCTTCACCCGAAATTCTATAATCCTAGGCCATATACCCTAAACTTTATAATCATACACCCTACACCATAATCCATACACTCTATAATCCTACACCCTACATCATAAATTCTATAATCTTACACCCTACACCATAATCCATACACCCTATAATCCTACATACTACACCTTAAACTCTGTAATCCTACACCCTACACCCTAAACTATAATTCTACACCCTATCGTCATACACCCTGGTATATGTGAAGAATGTTACTGTAATGTATGTCTTCTTCTTCTTCTTCTTCTTCTTCTAAATCTTAAACACTTTGTCTTTAAACCCTAAATCCCATAGTCCACTCCAAATCCTACACTCCATTCCAAATCCTACACTCCACACCCTAGTCATGACACTTTACACCCTTACCCCTACCCTCTACATCCTAATCCCTACACTCCACACCCTAACCACTACACTCCACATCCTACTCATGACACTTTACACCCTTATTCCTACCCTCTACACCCCATATCCTACACTCCACACCCTAATCACTACACCTTACATCCTAATCCCGCCCCTCTACATCCTATACCTTACACTCTACACCCTAAATCCTCTAGTATATACCCTAATCCCTACACTCTACACCGTTCTCCCTAAACTCTACAGCCGGCACTCTATGCCTTAAACCCTACATTGTAAGCCCTAAACTCTATGCTCTAAACCCTATACTCTACATAATACACTTTAAACCGTACACCATACACCCTAAACTTTCCACCTACACCCTAAATCATACACCCTAAACCCTATACTGGTATCCCAAGACCTCTTACACTAAACTGTGATATCTAACAAAGAGGGAGACAAATAGATACATACACCGATTAATGAATTATAGAATAAAAAATTAAATTAAACAATACTTAAATGAAAATGTGCTGAGGCATAAACTCTAAATGAATTACTGAATGAATGTTTCAGGAATCTCACCACATCGTGCTGGATCACTCCATATTCAAGCGCTGTCTCACTAAACCACACAATAAAATCAAGACCTTCAACAACATCACCAAAAAGGATAAGATGTTTTGTTCTGATTGTAACCATGACTGGGGCATCATTGCCTCCTACATGAATATACAGGTACACACACACACACACACACACACACACACACAGGCTTTAACTTTATCACGTATCGACCCTTTGTCTTCATCTTTCATCTGTTCAAAGAATAATAAACAACACTATGATCAGGAATTTATACCGCAATTATGACGCTTGCAACTGACTTGATGAATTGAGCTGTAACAGTGATGCAGTCAGATATATGTGCCGAATCTCTTTATTAGCAACAGACACAGCTAACTTCCTGATTTCTTGAACAATGATTCAACAAGCTAGCGTAAAACTCTTTAATGTCCTTTGTACAGACAATATAAAGAACCAGTTACTGAAGAGAGCACATAGAATTATCAGTAGCATCGATATTTATCTCAGACATGTTGCTAGATTACTAAAAAAAAAAAGGCTTGATTTGACTACAATTGCACTCTAACTGAGCTGTATCATTATGCCCGGTACACACTAGAGGATTTTCACATCTTAACTGATTTTAAAAATTTGGGGGACCACAGATATAATGAAAGATTTAAATGATTTTTAACATATTAATCATAAGAACGCACACACCAGGCGATTCAGTCAAGATGCAGGACCACACACTTGGTGATTATACTAAAGTGATTTCAGAGTGGCAAGTCCAGGGATGAATTGGGATCTCACTGAAACTCGCCTGATCAGATGTGACCTCAGAGCAAAACAAACCAGCGGACCAGTGTCATCAGATGGTTGCACTTGTATGTGCATTTGTATTTTGCACTGAAAAACAAAATATGAGGGGAAAAAGGGCATGAAGTCATGGCAGAGATATCTCTGATCATGGCTAAGAAGTTCAGAGCCATGAAAGGACATTGTTAAAGAAAGAAAGAAAGAAAGAAAGAAAGAAAGAAAGATGTAATTTTGTAATGCTGCAAAACGTACATCTTTTTTCCAACCATGTCCTTTCTGGGGCTCCGTAGAGAAAAATAATTTTGCACCACATGTGGCGGGGAGAGTGAAACCTTTGATCATTACAAATGTAGTCATTTTAATACATTCTCCAACCTTCCACTGCCATGGAGAATTACACATCTGCTTCCTGGTCCGTTCACTTTCATTGGCCATTGTAGATTTCTGCTCAATATTCCATTGCTGTTTCTTTCACACGACAGGATTTGATATTTATGATTCGAAATCAGGGAAACTCCGATCCAGTCAATGACCTTAAGATTATGCCTGTAAATCCCTCACACTACAGGATTATTTGGGCAGATAATCAGCTCCAACCAGCCTTGAATCGGGAACACCCCTGTGATTTATTGAAAGAGGCAAATCAGACCCAAAATCAGACCAATTATCCTCTCATATGGGACGTTCATTAGCCACTAACTGAATTTCATGGGCTCTGCAAAACTGAGAAACACAAGAAATCATGATCTCAAAGCTGACTGATGGTTTCAGTGGAAGATTTCATTCAGCTCTTGCCAAAAGCCTTTTATCTATAAAAAAAAAAAAAAAAAGGTGAACTTTAATGCTAATGGGGGATGGACATTTAATTTCATTTAACTGAATGAAAGTACACACGTCAGATATTTAATTGTTTAATTCTGCAATATCCAAGAAATCTAAAAAATTATCAAATTAATTTGAGTGTGTGTTTGTAGGATTTGCCGGTGGTGAAGATTGAAAGTTTCATCGTTCAGGACCAAGTGACAAAGAAACAGCAGTTTTTCAGGAAATGGCGTGAGGTCACGTTCCATATACGAGAGTTTGATGTGACAGAGATGTCAGTGGAGAAGCAGGAGCCGAGAACATAGAGACAAAACTGAGATTATAAACATCTGAAACTGCCAGTCTCTCTCTCTCTCTCTCTCTCTCTCTCTCTCTCTCTCACACACACACTTGTGTTAATATCATACGATCATATTTACTAAGACAAGTACTATTTACTGGAGTTTTAGTGATGTTTTGCACTGGTGGGCGGGGCCAATTTGCTAGGCAATTGTGAGGTTTTATGTTGAAATCACACACAGCTGATTGGCTGAAGCACTTTACTGAGTAAAGCTTCTGCTTGTTTTATTTCTTCAAATATTTCAGAAGGCACTATGTTTGCAAAATCGTTTTGTGAAATTACAAAGTCAGTAATTATTGAACAGCTATTGGCTTTGATAATTTTTCATTAAATTAAGCCATGCCCCCAATGCAGTCCTTTGAGAGGGAAATGAAAAAAGAGCACAGATAAAGTGTACAACTGTAATAACACCGTTTGTGATTATTTCTACTTTATCATTTTACTAATGTAACATTTTTATCTCAAGATCATGACTTAAACTAAAACCACAATAAATTGTCAATTTTTAAACACTTTGTTTTGCTCATTCATTTACAAAATCAATTATCACACAAGATATGTTAAATAATTATGTAAACTATTACAAAAAAAACCCTAGCCTAATGGGAACAACCTTTCAAGCAAACTTGAGGAATTGTTTTAATTACATGATATTCTTAGAATAATGTTATAATGCTAGCCAGCTTTTCAGAGCAGTGCTCATGTAATGCTTCGAAACAAACGTATTAGTTATTAGTCAAATGCATTAGCAGTGTTTAGCCACATAGTTACAGAGGTGTTTTTCCACAGAAACCTGACACAAACTGTTGGGGTTTTTTTGTTGTTGTTATCTTCATCATGTTTTACTGCAGAACTTAACAAAATCCTTCAAGCATCTCAGACCTTCTCACGTTCACACAGTAATAATTTCACTGCAGTAAAAACATGGATTGGCATGAGCGACACTGCATGCTGTACTGCTGTTGCTATTATTATTATTTAGTTAATAAAGTAGAAAATATTGTAGACAAATAACAAAATATACAGCAAACTGAAACAATAGAGCTAAAAATTATTTTTATAATCAGAAAATCACTCTTCTTTCATTCCTCCCTGTCTCTTACTTGCTCTCCCTATTTCTTTTTTTCCCGTCTCTCCTGTAACCTTTTTAGTCTTCATTTCCCATTTCTCTCTCTCTCTCTCTCTCTCTCAGCATCATTCCGTCCCTCTCATTCTCTCATCTCTATTTCTATCCCTTCCTGTCTGTTTCCTGTCCTAATAATCTTTCCCTCTTCTGTCCCTCCTTTTTCTGTCTCTCACTCCCATCACTATATTTCTCTCTCCCCATAGACCTTATTTCTTATTTCCCAACCCTCTCAGTTCCATATCCCTTTCTCTTTTTATCTGTCAATTTCTTGCCTCCATCCCTTAGTATCTTCTTTCATTTTCCTTTTCTCACCATCATCTCACTTCATCTGTTTTTCCTTTGTTCTCTCTCTCTCTCTCTCTCTCTCACACACACACACACACAGAGTTCTTGTTCCACTTTTTTCAATATCCTTATTCCTTTCTCACATTTAAAAAAATAATTCCCTTCTATTTTTCTTTGTCCTTCAATTCCCCATCTCTTTTCATCTTTTTTCCAGCTCTCTCTCTCTCGCTCTCTTGTATTCTGTTTGTAGCATTTACTTCATTTCCCCTTACATTATCCTACTGTATTTTTCTCCCCTTTTCAGTTGTCTCCATTCTCCTTCTCTCCATGTCTTTCTTGTTTTAGTCTTCTCCTGTTTCTACCCCTCTCCAATTTCTGTCTCTCTGTCCCTATTCCTTCTTTCTCTGTCCTTGTCTTTCTTTCCTTCGTTTTTCATCTTATTTCTGTCTATTTCCATTTTTCTCTCTGTGTGTCGTTAGTCTCTATTTCTCCCCTCCATCTCTCTCTCCCCCTCTCCCCCTCTTTTCTGAGTGAAGGCATCCTGAAACCCCGCCCACATTCTAGAACACAGGCAGTGCATGTCATTGTAATTCATGTTGCCTGGCAACGCAGGGGTCGTCATAGAAGCGCAACAATAAGAGGATGACATGTACAGTGATGCGGCATGAAGACCGAGCTCTCCGCCATCTTCTCCTCCTGCTCCCTTCATTCTTCCTTGTGTGTGTGTGTGTGTGTGTGTTATTAAAGCTGCTCACACTCCACACACACACTCTGCACAATAATCACCCCATATTATATTTCACACTCACTCTGAGATGGCCCCGTCTCCACACCATCACATCACACACATACACAGCACACTGCGGGCTTATCAAATCAAAATGGATTCCAGGAGATGGAGATGAAATCCATCTGTCGGCCTCAGAGAGAGAATAAAACACACAAGCCGCCATTCAGTCGCATGTGAACAACAGAGCTAGAGAGAGAGAGTGCTAATTAAAATGGGGTGTGGTTTATCCTAACAGTCTTTTATTAATCAAGACAGTAAGGCATCACAACAGCAATGTACAAACTCATTAAAGTCTTCAGGTCAAACCAAAACATACAGTTTTTTTGTTTTTTTTTCTACCCATGCAACAGTGAAGTGTGTGATGTGTCAAGAGTCCAGAACGTCCTCTGGGGGGGCATGGCTTACACCCACCTCCTCCAATCAGACACTTCTGATCTTTATCTCAAATCTGTCCCAAAATGTCTAATAGTGAGAAAGAGTCCAGTGGAGACAGACAGCCATGACAGCCAAACACAGCGCTCCTCTCAGCTCCAGTTCCTATCTTGCAGATTCACTGTGTCTCTCTTCCATACAGAGCTGAAGGGCCACTTAAAGTTGGAAGTGTTAGAGTGTTAAAGATGGGGCACAGTGTCTGCACTGTTGCACTCCTGTGTGTGTGTGTGTGTGTGTGTGTGTCCGTCTGTGTGTGTATACAGTCTGTGTTCTGGGATTTCCTTCTCTTAGAAGAACCAGCGGAACGTGTCTGCTGCTCCCACGGATGAGGCTCTCTGTGGACACACACACACACACATACACACAGACAGAGGGTATGTTAGACACACTAGTGGTATTCACACACTCGTGAAATTAATCACATTGGTGTTCACTGTTGTGTTTTTATTACTGCCTTCATTAATGACACGGCCATCACTTCAGATTTGTCTCTTGAGAGAGAGAGAGAGAGAGAGAGAGAGAGACTGCCAAGAGAAACAGATAGACAGAAATGAGAGACAGAAAGAAAGAAAAAAGAAGGGAGACAGAAAAATGAACATCAGAGAAAATCTGAAAAGAAAGAAAAAAGAACAACCCAGCAAGATAAAGACATACATGCCAACCTTTTCACAAGAAAAAGGGGTAGATTTTACTCGCGCACGGTACCCGGTACCCATTTTGAGAGGGGTAAACAACTGCATAGCAACTAGCATATCCAGTACTACTATACTACATGACAGACAATATTTCGCGTTATTTATCATCTCCTACGACTTTCCTGAACATCTCGAGCATTCCGACAGAATACGGTATGGTCAGAAATTGTCACTGGTTGGATTAGA
>JAOPUC010000005.1:35485616-35495644 GCA_027564185.1 Cephalocassis borneensis
GCCGGCCACGGGGCTCGAACCCGGACCTTCTTGCTGTGAGGCGACAGCGCTAACCACTACACCACCGTGCCGCCCCCCACTGGACTCGTATGGGTTATAATTATCATTGTATCTAAATTCTCCTGAACTAAAAATTATACTAATAAGTCTCGATTTTATATAGCACTTTTCTCATATTCAAGATTGCATTACATTAATGGCACTTAGCAGACGCTCTTATCCAGAGCAAAGTACAGCATACCCAAAGCAGCCTGGGGAGCAGTTAGGGGATAGGTGCCTTGTTCAAGGGCACTGCAACCATTCTTGCTGGTCCAGGGAATCGAACCAACAACCTTTTGGGCCCAAAGCTGCTTCTCTAACCATTAGGCAATGGCTTCCCCCTATATTATGGTGGCACGGTGGTGTAGTGGTTAGCACTGTCACCTCACAGCAAGAAGGTTCCGGGTTCGAACCTCACAGCTGACAGGGGCCTTTCTGTGTGGAGTTTGCATGTTGTCCGCGTGGGTTTCCTCCGGGTGCCCCGGTTTCCCCCACAGTTTAAAGACATGAAGATTCGGTACAAAGGGGCCACTGTAATTGGCACAAGCTGTTGTGGTTTCCCATGCCATGATGTATGTACATATATATATAGATCTTCTTATGGCAAAAGCTAAATAAAAAAAATAAAAATAAAATAAATATCCCCCACTGCAAAAAAAGAAAAACTCAGAGGCAAAAATACTCATTAGAAAGAAGCCAGCAGTTGTTATAAGACAAATGTAATGTGCACATCCATAATCACTTATCCTGTGCAGGGTCGCGGGCAAGCTGGAGCCTATCCCAGCTGACTATGGGCGAGAGGCGGGGTACACCCTGGACAAGTCGCCAGATCATCACAGGGCTGACACATAGAGACACAAATAAACATTCACACTCATGGTCAATTTAGAGCCACCAATTAGCCTAACCTGCATGTCTTTGGACTGTAGGGGAAACCGGAGCACCCAGAAGAAACCCGAGGAAACATGCAAACTCCACACAGAAAGGCCCCCTTCAGGTGTCTCAGGAGCCTTCTTGCTGTGAGATGACAGTACTAACCACTACACCACCATTATCACTAGCAATCATGTTTAAATGCTATACCAGTACCCTTTAATAAAAGAAAAGAGTCCCACATCACCCAAGAACTTTCCTGTAAACAACACCCTATCAGCAGCACTGAATGAGGAGAGGCAGGAACTCTGACCCACCTCATCACACCTAAGTATAAAGTCCAGAGACTCAAACATATCTGTGAGTGGGGCATTATATTTCCATCCACCTGGATCTCTGATCATGAACTTCAGAGTCATATTTTCAACTCTTAACTCTGGCTGATCCTGCCTTGATCTTAGCCAAGTCTCCACTGTTGTATGACACTACTTCTACCATGCTTGACCAATGAGCTTGTATATTTTCAATCATGACCAGATCTTTTCTTTCTCCACACCCCTACCAAAACCTTTCTGTTACTTTGGTAGGGGTAAATCTTGGTCTTATCAGTCCAAAATAATTATGTTACAGAACATTTCATGTCTTATCTCTGCATTTCTTTGCAAATTACAGTCTGGCCTTCTGATGCTTACTACTGATGAGCAATTAGCATCTTGTGGTATGACCTGTGTTTTTGTTTTCAAAATCTTTTTCAAAAGGTAGATTGTGATACCCTCACTCCTGCCCTGTGGAAGTTCATGATCATGTCACTGACTTTTTTTTCTGGGGGTTTTCTTTAGTTCTCATAATATTTCTGTCAACAACTACTAATGTTTTCCTTGGGCCACCTGTTTGATGTCTGATTGTTAGTACACCAGTGGTATCTTTCTCTTTCAGGACATTTCAAATAGTTTTATTGGCTATTCCCAGTGCTTTTGCAATGTAAATATTGTCAGTGTGATGCAAATATCTGCAAATAATCACTGAAATTCTGATCGATCATTTCACATTCATCTTTTGTTCTCAAATCCAAATGTCTTCAGTGTATAGCAAAAACAAAATAATTGATATTGCCTTTCCAATACCTCTGGGGGAGAGTGCATAATATTAAAGCCTTATAAAAATACAAAAATGTTTGAACAAGAGATTTGCATAATAGTCTGAGTGAAATTTTTAGATTGAATTCCTATTTTCTTGGTCATTTATTGGTAATGACAAGAATATTAAACTATTCACTTTAAAATTAGAAAACATAAACCTATATTAAATATTGGTGGGGCCATTAGAAGGACCTGGCAATATATTTTTGTGTGTACTAGTTATTTCCATATAAAACAATGAAGTACATAACTAAAGCTAGTGAGGATTCTTATGGCAAATTGAAAGATAATTCAATATGCCCTTTAAAAACAAATTGTGTGATAATTAGGAAAAGTAATAATTTAGTAAATAGTTTGATTAAAGTCTTCGATAGATAGCTAACATTTAATAAAAATATATAATAAGTAAATATTTACATTATGTCAACAAGCATTAAACTGAGCTATCATTTGCACATGCAAATTATTTGCATATACATTTTTCCTGGTCATTAGAAAGTAGTATAGAATAGATCACTGAAGGAGACAATTTTATCATACTCCTATTACAATGAATTGTATCACTTATGATTTTAAAGAGGCCAACCAAAACCTGAAACCAAACTATGCACACTGTTCCATGAGATCAGTTGCAAAACACACTATGACATATTGCATACACTTTACACCTCTCCAACCCCAATTACTATATAGACCTCTGTAGGAAGCCAGGTCATTTTCAGGGGAGCATCCACAAATGGTAATAAATTTGTATTTATAGAAAAAAGATACACAAAAGGCTCAAAAACACACTAAAGACTCAGTCAGGGGGTATAGGAGTAGAGACACTATTCTGATGTCAGTACATGAAGATGAAGTCTTCTCTCATTAAATATATAAAAGATTGGTAAAATAAACAACCTGGTGAAAGTAAAAACATTTCTTCTTGCAGTCTTTGCGCATAAAGTTGTCTTTTCAACTATGTCTGGATAAAAAAAGGTTAAGGCGTCATCCGTCAAAATTGTGTCTGTGAAGAGGTGGATTGAGAGAAATGACACACAGATATAGTGATCTCAGACATTTGTTAATGGGAGATCTGTCAGGCCACAACAAGAAACAAGGAGACTAAGCAGTAAAGCAATCTTATTTATTTTTATTAATGCACATACTTATACAAATAGTCATAAAAGAAGCAAAATTTACCAAGAAAGAAGTTAAAACAGAATGTTCAGAACTAAGAAAACATGCATTATCTGCAGGCTAATCAGACTATTCCAATTAAAAAAAGGGATCTTTATCACAAAGTCAAGGTTAAATAAATAAATAAATAAAATGCACTCTTAAGTTCTTCAGGCATTCTTTAAGGGTTCATAACCTCCTGAAAGGGCACATAACTTTTAAGGCTTCACCCAAAGGGGAAAGAGTGTATACCAGTGTAGCCACTGGTCAAACCATGACGTTAAGCAAAAAAGAATGAAGAAATTAATGCAAACCCAGAGATAATATAACATTGATCCATAAAAATCAATTAACAGAGGGGGGGGGGGGGGGTTAAAACATTCCAAACAGCAAAACTGTGTTAACACATTGAATGTTTGCTATAAACTGTGCTCTAGATTTGTAAGTAACAGACCCAGAAGTAAGTAGAAGAAGGAAAGCTACTCTTTTTCTCTCTCTCTCTCCTATAGGAAACAATAGCACAGAAATTAGAGAAATAACAGCTCAAATAACTGAACCAGGGCAGACTGTTTACAAGCAAGACAATGAACTTTGAAACAAACATGGGATACAAGATAAAATTTGATATAATTAATAGGATATAATTTGGATGAAAAAGCCCAAAATGTCAGACAGCCTACAGACTGTTGTTGCCATGCAATGAAACAGCCAACACCAGTCTGATAAGCTATCTGACACACTGGGAGAGATGGATGGAAATACCTGATCTACACATGAAGAAAAAAAATGAAAGGAAAGAAAAGAATGCTCACCATAGACAAAAAGGAATGGTAGGAGGTGGTTGTTGGAGGACATATTCTGTAATTTTTCAACAGAGTATGCCCTGTTATTACAGATCAAAATGTGTTTCCCATTCACTGACGAGCATGCCTGCTAGCTGAACATGCTCTAGCCTCTTGCCTGTTCCCCCTTTCTTTCTCTTCTTCATATCCTTCCTGCCAGCAGTACAGTGCATTGAGTTCAGCCCAGGGTTCAGCTAAGGTAACAGCAAAGAAACCCCACACTGTTCCTTTTTTTTTTTTTTTAAATATGCCTGGAGCTTCCATGCTAGCATACCAGGACAGTGTTATGAAAAAAAAAAACAGATGAGGGAGAGAACATTTTACAAACAATTATTTAAAAAAAGACAAAATGAAGCAAATAAGCTTTTGTACCATCAAGGAAAAAGGAAAAATAAATTATGACATAATATTGCATTAATTGTAAGCCACAGTATGGATGCCATAATAACAAAAAAATCTTTAACATTGTTTAGAAAATTCTGAATGAATAGCACCTTAGAAAGAAAAACTAAAGAGAAATGTAAAAAGTACTCACAATGCCAGACATACTATTAACATAACAGTCTGATTAACATAAGCAGTGACAGGCCATCAATAATCAATATTCTGCTGCCAATATAAGCACAGTTTTGATCATGGTGTATTTTAGAGAAGACCTGTTATCTCACATTCGTGTGATTGAATATATTATTGCATTTAATTGTGAAGCCCTAGCACGACTAACATGCTGTTTCCCAGTCTATGGAAACTAAACAATGACAGAAAACTACAGTATGATTCATTGATCTTTATTACAGTTGTGTTTCTATTTCAGAATCCAAATGTAAAGGATGACAAAACACCCAACATTTTAATAAAATGTGCAATCAGTTATGCAAGTATCATGTCCAGCCATTCTAAACAAAATTGTTAATAATTTAGGCACTGTTTATATATTAATTTATCAAGACTAAAATATGCCTAGATGTCATAATATGAAGGCCTTAATGATCAATAACTTCCTGCACATGCTTGTAAAATTAAGTTGATCATGTTTTATATGATGCTTCAGTGCAACTAACAACCTTACACCTCTCCAGCCCCATTTACTATATTAAGAAGCCAAATAATTTTCACGGCTGCAAAGTAGAAATACAGATAGACAAAAAATAGAAAATTTGAGAAATACTCAGGTAGTATGTGAAAGAAACAACATGGTGAAAGTAAGTCTATTTCTTTCTCACTCTTTATATGAACACACAGCTACACCTACACAAAGTTTCCTGATTTTATCCTCTCAATATTTCTGCAACACACACACACACACACACACACACATGCACACAAAAGATGGTCACCACCTTCTCAAACACCCAGGAGAGAGTTTTCATTCTGCACAATGGAGAGAACACACACACACACACACACACACACACACACTTAAGGAACAGACCAATGTAAAATCTCATTTAATGTTCAACATTTTCACCATCCCCTTTCCTTCTAGATTGCCATTTAAAGCTTCTGATACAAACAAGTATTTCCAGTTAAATAGCTTTTCACGCCAAAGCTTTTTGAGGCAGGAGGATTAAGATACAAGAAAAATATGGATTCAGATAAAAAAAAAACAAAGAAAAAAACAGAAGTAGTCAAAAGCAGACCGACCTAGAAGAGCAGTGAGGTAAAAGGTGTAGTGTCTTTGTTTCCACAGCTTGCACAGAGTTGTGAGAGACTGTTAATGGCAGGAATTGGGAGTAGAATTCCCCCACCCTCTCAGCCCCTGGGGGCCCCTCCTGTCTTGGTCAGCCTGCATTGAGTTCAACAGGGTTCGCTTGCTAAGGGGAAGAGAGGGTGGGGAGGGTTGGGGTTGTGAGTGAAGTGGGGGGAGTGTACACTTCAGTCATAGCAGCTCCACCTGCTGAGCATGACTCAGCATTGCTTAGGAGCCAGACCCTGAATAGGCCACAGTCACCAGACTGTTTTAACCCTAGACACACAATAAACTCTGCCACACCATGCTCTCCCACCAACAAACAATGGCACCAACCCATTGTAACACTACAATTACAAAAATAAATAAATTATGCATGTAAAATGCATTAGCAGACAGTGATAGAGGAGGAACAGTAGAACTGATGCAGAAAAAAAAAGTTATACTCACTGCTGGTGTGGCTTGTACACCTCAAGGTATATCTTCTGAAGAGAGGCAACAAACTACTGTAGGTAACAGAGCTTAAGAAGACAAGAAAGGGGGGAGAAGGTCACTAATTTTACTTACGCATGCTAAAGGTTGCCTTCTATCTCTGCTTCTCTCAGGAGTGCTAAGCAATATAAAACCTTTACTTAGGTAGAAAATTTTACCAGATTAAAAAAAAAAAGAAAAATAATGAGTAGAACCAAAAAAATACATATAAACAATATAAAAATTGAGAGTGTCCTTAAGAAATGATAACACAAATAAGCATCCACCACTGCCCTGGAGTGTCCCTTAGCTGTGAGGAAAGAAGAAATGAATGACTTCTGAGAACTCTCACATTTATCACCGACAGTTCCTGTAAGAACTGGTTTCAGCCAATTAATAGGGAAGTGAGTCGTAGCTGTGTCATCACTGGCTGAATAAGAGGATAGAGTCCTGCCCACTTATAAGGAAAAGGAGGAGTCTCAGGAGAGACAGCCCATATTAGGAAAACCCTTTTACAAGATTTAGTCACCAACTACCATCCTTCTTTTCTCCCCTCACCCCCAAAAACATGTGCATTCAAATGCATGCACACACAAGAAAAAAAATGAGGATTGCCTTGGTATGACATGGCCCCTTGCTTGTAAGTCAAGAGTAAGCAATCAATCAAATCTCACAAATTCCCATTAAAAACCTTCAGCAATTTTGCTTTTAGTATGAAACTACAACATATAGTATGAAACTACAACATGTATATAATGCCTTCATGGTCGCAAGTATGTAAACCAAATATTTACACCAGACTAGAATGCCTTTGTTTTACCTGTTCAGGTCATTTGTTTTGTGGTACAGATAACATTTCTTAGAAAGACATACAAAATTTACCCATTTTCTTGCAAATCTAAGTATGTAAGTACCTTAAGTACATGCATAGGCAATGGATGAGATCATGCTGGTTTATTTCTTTGATCAATAACCTGATCTGCTGTTTTAAACACTACTAATATGGTTAAACAGTGAAAACCTGACAAGGTTTATAATAGACAGGGAAAGAGAAAGGTGTGAGAAATGTGTGTGAGAAATATGAATAAGATACCTTGTTTTGTAATGTTTAATAGATGGAAAAAACAATGATAAACTTTTACTAGGTTTCTTTGAAGAAGGTATATAAAAAGAGATAAATATGTATACTCCACACATTTGCTGTTGGGTGTAAAATAAATGTAAAAAAAAAAAAAAAAAGGATGAAAGACTCAGACCAAGAATTTGTAACTTTGGTTTGAAGAAATAATGGGTTTGATGTGAGCAACAATGAGTCAGTGGCCAAAAAAGTCAGCCTCTACACTGGGACAAACTAAAACCAACTATCAGAAGCATGCTTCCATCATCTGAGGTTTATCGTTTTGTCCATAAAACAAAGGATGATATATTGTTTTTTTCACATTTTCTGGAACTTTAAGGAAAATGCAAGATGAGACTGTGATATATTCTATATTCTTTCTCTGTCCATGTATTTACATTCTGATAAGAGAATATAAATGTAAGTGCTGTGAGATGTCTTGGGAAAAGCCTTCATATCTTAACAGTGGAGTTAATGCATTTTGTACAGTGAGGGAAAATAAAAGTGAGTATGTGAAAAATTTCCAAATATACTATGGAGCCTTGTATAATGTAAAAAATCTAATATTAAATGGACATATCAGCTTATGTTTAGACAACTACAAAATTAACACTTTACTGAATTAAACCTAATTTTACCAACTTTTCAAAACTTTAAGGATTTTCAACGAGGCTTGACAATATAGGGGGCAATGTGTTTTTTCTCATTATGCCAAAAAGTATTGCTTTTGTCATCATGATTTCTCTTTTTAACATGTTAAAAACAATGTGTAAGTATGAGTGTCAAACCCAAGTTACAGTCAATTCCAAAATATATGTCTTAGTATACCTGGAATAAACTTGTCCCCTCTGTAGCATATTCATATTTTAACTCATTCATGCTGATTTAAAAGTGGATTTAAATTATTATATTTCATAGTGGATAAATTAAATGCAAAAACTGGCTTAATGTATAAAATTAGTGAATTAATGAAAAGTAGTAGTCTCTCCAGATCTTAAATTTACCTTTAATAAATTATGACTAGATCAGAACTGTTAAAATACAATTTTATCTTTTAGTACCTTTTCACTTTGTGATGAACAAATAATTCCCTAAAAATGTATCCATATTTTAAACAAGCATTTAAAATGAGAATTATAGTCTTACTAAAATGTCATTTTAAAAATTGCTATTTTATCAATTTACAATTTACAGAATGTAACAAAGACAAAAAATGACTGCTTAAATGATATTACATTATTATTAAGTAGTAACATAACACTGGATACACTTAGGGTATTTTTTATATAACTTTTAATCATAATATAGTTCACAAAATAGACTCAAAGCACATACATACGGTACATAGATACTGTACCACATGGAGATTCATGATCTGATGGGAATACAGGGAATTAAATAAAGATATATCCTGAGATGTTGGCGTGCACATGCACACACATTTTGTGGGGGATGTAGCAAGTAGAATGTGCAGTGTGTAAGACAGATCAACAAGACATGTCTATAAGTTGTTTGAGAGATATGATGGAAAGATAGTGTGTAAGGCACACAGTGCATACTTTGCAGTGAATGAAGCCATGAACTATGCAAGAACAGTCTGTACAGAAGCAACATAGTTTATAAAGGAAATAGTGCATGATATAAACATCTGTGAGAAAAATATTTTATTAATTTATATCATGGAAGGCTGATTTCTTATTTTCCACTGTTGGATTTCAATGTTGGAGAGGAACAGAGGACAGCAACTGAAAGAAAAAGGAAAATCAAAACAAAAATACTTTTATGCTTCATTAAAAAAGCAGATTTTACTGTATATTGTTTTCTGTTGGCACATATAATGAAGCACATGCAGTTTCAATAGGAATAAGGCTGGATGGAGCTGTCAGAACCCACAAACTGGCTAGAAAATAAAAATGTACCATGTGGAGATTCATGATCTGATGGGAGTACAAGAAATTAAATTGTTCTAACTGACAGGTGTTTTGACAGAACAAAACACCTATCAGTTAAAACAAAAAGTAATTGCAGATTTATTTTTTGCAACACCAGACCATTTCAACATTTAAAAAAAAAGAGTACTCTAAAAAAAGAGTACTCTAATCAAAGGTGAGCTTAAATGTTTGTAACAGATTAGCCAAACCTTATCAATTGTTAGATGATCCCCTGCTTCCATTAAGCTCTTCAAGCTCACTGTTAAGTTCAGCCTTTTCTTCTACTCCTTCCACCTTAAATAAGAACATCCTACATCAATAGATAACATTCTAAAAACCCAATATTATCTTTAGCAGTTAAGTTCAGGTTTTTCGACTGAACTATTAAGTTTCTTGATATCTGACTTCACAGACTGAGTCACACTTAACCTTTAAATCCAGCACCCTTCCAAGCTAAAAGCAATCATCTTGGAAAGCATGGAACCCACACTATCATGCCAGGTGACATCTGCAAGTGCCATGGCTTTATAAATATATGCAAAAGCAGTAAGCAACCACTCCATAAAACAATCATAACATGGTCCTGTGAAAATACAATCCATTAGAATCTGTTTCCGTACCTCATCAGCAAACTAAAAGGATGGAGATGGAGATCCCCATGAATGGAGATCCCCATTTTAATTAAAATAAAGTGTGTGTGTGTGTGTGTGTGTGTGTGTGTGTGTGTGTGTGTGTGTGTGTGTGTGTGTGTGTGTGTGTAGAGAGAGA
>JAOPUC010000005.1:44514049-44524776 GCA_027564185.1 Cephalocassis borneensis
AAAGAACAGTGCTTTTCTTTCAAAAATAAGGACATTTCAAAGTGACCCCAAACTTTTGAACGGTAGTGTATAATCATTAATATGTATTAACATCCCCTTGAAAGTGTTTTTCATGTAAATATGTACAGTCTAAATCAAATGCACGTGGAATTAAATGCAGTAACTGAATGTTGGAAAATTCCTCCTGGCCCCTGGATTCTGACTCAAGCCCAGGTGACGCATTCTGTCTGTTGCTGATGCTCTGCACGTAGGCTGCTGGGTAACGCCTACATCATCTGATTTTATTTTAATTACCCAAAAGAAACGCTTTGTATCAACGCTTAGATGCGAATCTAACTATATTTATCAAGACACGTGTTCTGTTTCCGAATAAATAAAATGATGATAAAAGTTGTGATTCAGAGAAACGTGCGCTCGTGCATGCACAAGCATGACACGTGATACCAATTTGGCCAATCAGGTAACTCGAAAAGCCAGCACGCGCGGTTTCCTGATTTTTTTTTTCCGGGGTTATCACTGCGCACTACTGTAACCGCCCGCCTTCTCTGTGGAGAGAGTGAAGTGACCAGACTGCTGTCCTTGCACACAGCTAGGCGAGGTGAGGCCAAATTTAAACATTTTCCTACAAAAATATTACTCTTGTTCAAATGTCCCCGATGAGGACAGATTTAACCTTCGTGACAGGATGTTTTTGTGGACGGAAGTGCGCTAGCTATCAGAGTTAACCTGGATGCTAATAGTATTAATTTAACGTTGCATTAGCTAGGCAGGATTTTAATCATTCACAGAGTTAAAGTTGGACTTTTTAGTCCCGTCTGAGATAGTATAAGCTATTTTAGGCCGCCTGTCGATTTATGGCTGCTCTCTGAGGAGGTGTGTTCATCTGTTTGCCAAGCGAATCATTTTGCTGAATCATTTGCCTTTTGAAATGGAAAATGGCGATTTGACAGTCTTCATCTTAATACTGGGTCTCTGTCAACGACAGAAGTGGGGTGTTTTGGGTTTTTTTCCCCTTACAACTCCGTTATGTGAAATAGAGATGGTAGAAGAACGAATGAACAAATGAGTCTTTTCGAATGAATCACCAAAACGAGTGAACAGGTCAATGATTCGTTCGTTTGATTCATCTTCCTTTCTGACTCCCTTATTGTTTTTGTTTGTTTTTGTTTGTTTTTTCCTTACAACTCCGTTATGTGAAGTAGAGATGGTAGAAGAACAAATGAACAAATGAATCTTTTCGAATAAATCACCAAAACGAGTGAACCGATCAATGATTCGTTCGTTTGATTCATCTTCCTTTCTGACTCCCTTTTTTTTTTTCCCCATCTTCCACTAGTGCACTGACTTGTTCAAATGACTAAACAAAACTGCACACTTGGTGTCTTTTTGTAGTTATTAAAATCCCAAGCTACTTTCATATATCGTCTTGATAACATTGAGCAATAACTTTTATTTTAATATATGCCGAATTTTACAGCCATGTACATTTTAAAACATGTATAAGTGAAGTTATCAGGATGCTATTTTGTAAATAAGTTTGACAAGAAAATGAACGATTCAGGAAATGTTCTTTCCGGAAATGGCAGTCTACTGAACGAATCTTTTGAAAGAACTGATTCAGTCTTAACTGAATGAGAATACACTTCTCTAATGTAAAATTGGTGCACATAGTATGGTATACTATGATTCTGACGTCATCAAGCACCTATGGTAGGCACTTGATGACGTTAGAATCCGACCTCGTGTCTAACTTGGATTAGCATGTAAATGATGTATTGATTTCTGTTATCATTGCCTGTGGAAGGAACACTAGTTTATTATATCCAGTTATATTGAACAAAAAAATAAAATAAACTCCAGGAAGTATTTCCTTTTGTTTGTGTCCTGTATGTAGTTTCAAAGTTGATGCTTGAAACCATGAACTGCTCAGTGCAGGGTACGGGGCGCATGTGCTGCTGTCTGTCTTGTGGTTGTGGAGGCGGCTTGCTGTTTTGTGACCAGTGGCAAGTTTTCATTGACTTTTAAGGCCACAAGATTTTCTATTGGTCCAACTAAGGCACATGTATGTTTTGACTTAAATGGTACATATTTGTAGAAATGTTTGCAGGGCCTCACTTAAGTTTGACTTTTTTAGTACTGGGTGTACAGTTAATGAAAATCTGCTTCTAGCATTTTTAAGTATGCATTGCTTTAGTGTGGCTTGACTTTAGTGCTGTTTGGGCTCCAGTCTGGAACTTGGTATGACTGTCACCAAGAACAGGATTACTCATTTTCCATTTTCAGAATGACAGTGGAAAATTAGCAATCCTGGTGCTGGTGAGACATTTTGGCACATTGAAATTCATGCTTTTGACACTAAGCCTTTTTATTTAAGGTTTAAACACATCAGTGCGTACATTTTATATTGTCCATGACCAGTACTCATCAGTGCAGATCAGTTCAGTGTACCATTATTTGTGAACTGATCCTGTACTGCCTTTTCCATCTGCACCTGTAGTCTTATGGAGACCCACAATTAAGCAGCACAATAGCTACTTTACAGCACTTTACCACCTTACAGCTCCATTTGTCCTTGGTTTCCTCCTGAGTTTCAGTACACGTTCTCCCCATGGGTGCACAGGTTTCCTGTCATCACCCGAAAACATGGCGTTAGGTTGATTGGCTCATAGGTGTGAAGGAGTGTGTGCATGGTGCCCTGTGATGGACTGGACTGGTGTCCCATCCCGGGTGTATTCCTGCCTCATACCCACTGTTCCTGGGATAGGTTCTGGCTCTGACCAGGATAAAGTGGTTTACTGAAAGTGAGTGAGATTCATGACTTCGTGTAGAGTTTGCTAAGCCTCGGATGTCTTGCCTAAAAGGTCAAACAGAGGATTTGAAAATGTCTGAATTAGTTCTTCACTTGTGGTTGGCCCTTAAGAGCATTTGCATGCATATGCAATTCAGGAAATTGTACCCTTTATTCATTCAGTCCTTTTGTGACTGAACGTTGTCGTTACTAGAATGAATCACACGTGATGCACGGTCAGGTACTTTTTACAATAAACTGTCTTCCAGAGTTGACTTGCGTGTAAAAAGCAAGACTGTTTTTTCAGTAGGTTACATCATTGTGAATTGTGTGCTGCAGTGGTGTTTTTCCTGAGGTTTTTTTTTTTTTTTTAAACAGATCCTGCAACATGTCTATCCTGAAGATCCATGCTCGTGAGATTTTTGACTCGCGTGGAAACCCCACAGTTGAGGTTGATCTCTATACTAAGAAAGGTAATGATTTCAGTTATTGTCATGTCACAGAATAAAGCTCATGTTTCTGTTTTGCATTGGATTTAGAACATAACCCTTTGCACTTGGTGACTTCTTGTATGTGTAGACTCATTATCCATTCTGAACATTCCCTCAGACAGAACTTAACCTGTTTAAGCAACCACATTTCAAAGGGGCTGTGAATGATGGTGTGTCAGGACTTGTTGGGCAAAAGATGGTGAATGTAGGCAGTGATTTTCTGAATGAATGAGCCATTGAGTTGCTTTCTCCATGATCAGTCTCCCATGTGCTGTCCAGTAGGCTGGAAGAAACGGATCAAGTGGTTGATGAATATAAATAGTCATTGTAACGGTATCCAGCCTGGATTGTGTTGCATCCCCACTGTAAAATGGAATAGAAGTTACTGGTTAAGAGTATCTGCCAAGTGACTAAATGGAAATAAATACCACTTGACTATGAAGAGTTGCCTTTTACTTACTGTACCGCATGTGCATATACATCAAGAAGTCACTTTATAAAATTGGGTCCTTTAGACTTGGAGCCACTGCATAGTCAAATGTGTTAAACTGGAACCATGATTTGTCTAGCAACGCAGCAGTTTAACTCTTAACATGTGACTTGACTGTTAATGAAGCTCAGTGAGTAATTATTTGAAGTTTGGGCCTCCAAGCTAGCAAATGGCTTAGTTAGCTTTCCAGAATGTACTGAGCTGAGGGACAGCCCCTCTGCCTGCAATCTGAGTGCAGCTTTAGTCATCATCTGCACTCATAGCTATTTTTGGTGAGCTGATAGTGTATGCTTTGGCCTCACTCTCTCTCACCCAGGTTTTCCAGTTTAACTCGATCACTTTATTTCCTAAATAAATCCTACTTGCACCTTTAGCGACAGTTTTGCAGTAATCAGAGACTCCTGATCATACAGGTGGTGTTTCCTACATCTTGATATTTTTTTTTGCAAATGCAAAAATTTAAGAAGAGCTTCCTAAGTACATATGCAATACTATTTAAAGTAGTTGTCTGGATGAAGGAAGATGTATAGAGAAACATTTGTCCTTTGAGTTTATAGGAGTCTTTTTCTAAAACATTTCACACCTTCCATTGAGCTTACTGGATGTTGGTCATTATCCCAGCACTGGAATAATGCATGCTTTGGTATAGGTGTCCAATGTGTCCTGTATTGCATAAAGGAAAACCTGACTGGGTAGTGTGAGGTAGTAACGGATCACAATTGATTTCCCTATAATAACATGCCTGTATGTGTTTTTATTTCTCTTCCCACAGCATTTTACCAACATTAACAGCTCTATCAAATGTTGACTCGTATGGTTTATCTGTTTATGTTTAATATTGGAGAATGTGTGGAACAGGTTAATTTTTCACTTGTATTGCAACAGTCAAACAGATGTTTCAACAGCCCTTTTCTCGCTGTTTGGGGGAGGCTTGCAGCTCATCATTGCTATGATCTGGAGATGGTGTGTGGGTTTTTTGTTTTTTTTTTTTCTCTCCCCTCTCGCCCTTTTATCACCATCTTCACCTCCTGTTGCTTGTCTGGGATGGATTTTGAAAATGAAAACTCCTCTCTGCTACCAGCATTAGACGAGGAGCTGATGGACAAACGCACTGTCTGAGTAGTCGTTGCAAATTCTAAACAGACAAATTTTTCACAAAAATGTGTGCTCTTGCATAGAACTGTCATATTACCAGGTCATGGCAAAGCACAAATCTTTATGAACTGAAGACTTTCCCTTGGTGGAACACAAAGGAGCAGCTGTAAACGTTATACAGCACTGACACTGGAGACTCCTTCCAAAAGTTCAAAATGGAAAATAAACATTTAAATCCTAGGCTTGCCTTTTAGCCAAACTGCTGTCCGAGCCATGCTGTTACATGGCGTTTCGCAGACACTCTTATCCAGAGCGATGTACAATGATTGCAAAAGTCCGGTACACACAGTGCTGAACTTGTAGACAAAGTTCCAGTGCCAACTGAACAGTGACAGCAGGACCTAGTGTAATATTCTGTTGAAATATCAATACTCAAACAGCTAAGTAAACCAACCAACCATACAAAGTAAATGGAGAACTCAAAACGGCTAGGCAGTATACAGCCTGGGTTGGTCTAGACCGAAACGCAGTTACACAGCGGGCAGGGAAGAGGTGAGTCTGCACTTGAAGGTGGTCAAGGAGTCCTGGTTCCACTAACTGGGAACCGGGACAGACGGTAGAAAGTTAATCAACACCTTACCAATTAGATGTAAGAATCCAACAGAAAGTTAAATAGTGGCTGAGGGTGCAAGTACCCAGACTCCTCAAGCACAGAATCACTGCTCAGTTCAGATATCTAAATCCATTTCATCTGCAGAATCTTAAGGGGTTTGACTCTAACTCTAGTACAACAGAACTGGATTTAAAGATGAATGTGATTTGTGGAGCATGCTTATGTTCATGGCGTTTTTCATCTGCAGTATGTGAAAGAGTGGGTGGGGTTATGGGAAGCCCCTTGTATGGGCATCAGTCACTCCAGTGGTAGAGGGGAATTCTGGGGGAGTGAGTCACCTTAACTGGCTGGATGGGGGGTGGGCTGTATTGTTTGACAATCGCTAAAATTATGTAAATTTAAATGTGTTGCTTTTTCCTTAGGTCTCTTCAGAGCTGCAGTGCCCAGCGGTGCTTCCACTGGCATCTATGAGGCCCTTGAGCTTCGCGACAATGACAAGACACGCTATCTGGGCAAAGGTGCAGTTAGAGAGGCTATTGTGATCTTCTGGATATGACTCTTTTTAAGATTTGCTTAAGTAGTTAGATTTGATCAATAAGGCTCAATGATGTGTTTTATGTTTTGGGGGAGAGGTTTTTAAAGTAGGTCTGCTGTAATGTGCTGTCCCCAAGGGTTTTCAGATTTTTAGTATCGGGCACCTCTTTACTTGTTAACTCATGGAATCCTACAGTACAGAATTGGTTACGTTATTAAACCGGGTTTAAACATGCTCAGTAATGTTTTGGCTATTAATTGGAGCCAGAGAATGCAGAGAAGTCTTTATTACCTCTGAGGATTCCTAGACCCCACAATGAGTCTAAAGATTTAAAATGTACGTTTCCATCAGACATTATAGACAATCGGTGCAGAATTTTCTACAAACCCTTTTTCTTTAAAGGGGAACTGAAGGCAAATTTTATGTTATCGAAATGCTCTTATTTTATAAAATGTAGGAATGCATTTCTGACTGCTACTTTGTCACTGCTATAGCAAGTTATGAGTGTTTGAAATATGCTATGTAATATCAGTCCATATGTCAAAGCAACAGCCCGTAAACGAGATTTCCTGAGACCTGTGCGAGACATCGTAGGACGGAAGTAAAATGTACAGCAGAAATCAAAGTGACCGACATCTGCCAACGTCGTCAAAAGACGTGCGTGCCCTCTTTCGAATGCTGACATAATCAAGCTGGAAGTTTTCCCTGTGTCCGAAATCGCTCCCGACTCACTCTATAGTGTGGACGCCGTCTTGTAGTGCTGTCCGAAACCTTAGTGAGGGTTGTGTGGGAAATGCACTCCGTATAATATGTATTTTTCAAAAACATGCATGTATTTATTATTTTGAAAACCCACCAGCCGCCTGATCCGGCACGTTCTAATTGGGTGACAGTAATGATGTACATACCAGTGCGATGGACTAGTCCTTATCCTGTCATCTTTCCGACTCTTCTCTACTCCACATTGGTTCGAAGTTGTATGGAATAATCTCCATCACTGATGAAGCTGGCAAATCTCGAAATTAATCTAAATCGGAATTATCTGGCCGCTGTGTAAACAGTTTTCAAAATGGCGGCATGTTTGAAGTCTCGCACAAGTCTCGTGAAGATTGCGCGGATAAGCAATGCCTGCCATGGACCATATGAACTACATTCACTGTGGCTAAAAACCAAAAAGGCTGATAAGTCACAAGCCAATGTCTTCTTGTGCTGGTCCCAAGCCCGGATAAATGCAGAGGGTTGTGTCAGGAAGGGCACCCAACGTAAAACTTGTGCCAAATCAAACATGCGAATCGAACTTGCAGTTGATTCGCTGTGGCGACCCCGGAAGGGAAAAGCCGAAAGGAGAAGAAGAAGAATCCAATTGCAAAATGATTCAGATGTACAGTATAATAAGGACTGTCTGAATGTATACTAGCGCTTCATAACCCATGATGATCATTCTCCTCATACAGATTCCTATCCACTATCATAGTAGCTGTGCAATAATGAATATTTTTCCCATTGGGTTTAATTAAAGCCAGTGGCCCCTGACAGTCTTCATGTTTGAGGCCACAGTTTATCAGCAAGCAGAGAATTAGGATATGATAGCAGGGAATGGCAAGGACTATCAGACAGAATGTGAATACTGATATCCTGGTTCAGCCAAGAGTGCACACAACATTCTTTCTTTATTTGCAGTGCCTTTAGCTGTGTTGTTCCATTATGCATGTTGTAATTAAGAAAGCATATTACACTTCATATTTATGTGCAATATGCTTATTTACAAGGCACAATAAGCCAGACCTTGATACTTATCACATGCTGCTGTGCTGTCCTGACATGGATGCTTATTTACAGTTTCCTTACAATGTGCAGTACGCCAGCTCCATGCTGTGTCCCAGCGTGTGTGTGTGTGTGTGTGTTTGCACTTTTTGTATAGTCATCGTTAATGAGTATGTGACATCATATTGATAGGATGTGTTCTATGTCGTTTGTTATATGGAGGCACAGTGATGCCTCACAGCTCCATGGTTCCCGTTTCGATCTCGAACTCAGGTTACTGTCTGTGCAGATTTTCACAGTTCTCCTTGTCTCCATGTGGGTTTTTATCTCATCTCCCAAAAACATGCTGGTAGGTGGCTTGAGGATGCTAAATTATCTATAGGTGTGAATGAGAGTGTTAATTAGTGGGACTGGCATGCCATTCCGAGCGTATTCCCACCTATTGTCCAGTAGGCTCCAGATACACCGTAACCCTCACCAGGATAAAGAGGTTAATGAGGAGAAATGAATGTTGTTGTATGTACGTTGAATGTTTATATACGGATTTGCCAGATTCCTGTTTGTTCGTTCTATTTGACACTGCGATTCTGAAAAGGCCTGCCTTTGCTGGCAGCATGTGCTTATTTTGTGCTTGTTTTTTTTTTTTTTAGCTTTACTTTATGGATTATTCACACCAAACTGCCCATGTCACACCTTGCTGCCTTTGTATACTGCTGGGATATCTACCATAGTCCTATCAGTTAAATACCAGGTGATTATGGGTCAATCATGCTTACTCGATAAGGCTATTTGCAGTAGGACTGTTTTAACTGCTTAGCTTATGCCCTTTGAAAAGGAAAACCTCGAAGCACTAGCCTGAATATGTCTCTGGAGAAAAATTAAGATTTGCTATCTGAGAGCGCAAGAGAGCTAGCAGGAAAGGGGACGATTTAATAGGATTTTTGAGCATTAGGCACCCTCTGTTTACAGTGCTTTCAATTTCCCTTCTGAAATGAGCATGGTTCTCAGGCCTGGCAGGAATGTGCCAATCTGGAGAGCTGGGGTTAAATGGTAAACACAGCTCAGATCCTGCTCGTCTCCTCTTAAATTGTCTGTGGTGAGTTGAGTAATCTAGAAAAAGTATATTAGTGGCTCTCTGGTGGGACAGAGAAAATCTCATGTCACTTTGTTCAGCATCTGTGGTGGCCACGGCACTGAACGCAAGCGGAGCCGCTAATAATCGCCTGGAAATGTTGAGGCATGCTGAATGAGAGTTGATGAAATGCAGGATTCGTTTCTCACCTCAAAGGGTTTTGCAAAAGAATTTATTTTGCAACTATGTTTGTCTGCTGTCAGATCTCAGGTGCATTACTAAATTGATTTGATATACTTGTCTGAGCTGATTGCACATCACTTTACCCAGAAGCGAGCCCCACTGTGTGTGAACAGTCTGTGAGTGAAACTGCTGGCTAACTAATAGAAAGTTAACACTTCACTGTGAGGCAGGAGAGATGCTCAAATCAAATAACTTGATCCTAATTGGACATGCCCTTGTTGAAGTAGGCCCCTGTGTGAGCCACTGATCTCTTTACTAATCTTTCTTATGCGTAGAGATTCTCACAATTATGGCTGCCAAGACCACAGTATTCTACAGGCACATATTGTCTTAGCGGTGTCCTCTGTTGGAGGATCTGGTGGGAGTTGTGCAGGTGTTTATTGTCTGGCTCATACCAAACAGTAGCTCTGTACCCCAGCTGTACATTAACTGCACATCAGTGCTTCAGCATCATTCATCCTGAACAAAAGAGAGCCAAAGAGCCACGAAGATGGAGGAAGGCTACAGAAAGGCACATCTGGTGGAGTTCTAGGGTCATTAGTGAATATGTCCAGAAGAGAGATCCAGGTTGCAACTACCTGCCTTGGTCTGCCTTCTTCAGTCTCTGGTCACGCCTACATTTATTTGCGGATAGACTTTGAAATAGGGTTCAGCCATTTTTAATGGCTCATGTTCATCATTTGTAGTTTGTTGTTCAAAAGGCATGTACTGTATATAACATGCAATGTAACTGCTGTAGAACTAAGGCAGGGAATGAAAAACCTGAACTGGTGATGCAGACGATTTACCTCTGTAATTCTGTAACAAATGGAGCTACACAACATGTAGGGCCTGGACAGATAAGCTCTCATTATGTCAACTGATTATTCTACAGTCTCCATAATTACACACCTTGTTCATTTGCATCTCAGAGAAGGGCACAATCCAAGGAAACAAATAAACCCATTCATGCAATGAAAAATTGTCTGGTGATGAATTAAGGAGTCAGAAATCTCATACGACAAAGTGATGATAATCAGCAGAAAGTGTTAAGAACACAAAGTGCAAATTCAAAAGCAATTAGGGAGAAGATTAAAAAGCTTTTATGGTAGGTGTGTGATGTCACTGTCTTTATCTGTATTTTTAGTGCTATAAATATCTATATCTGTGTTCGGAATTCAACCTGAAATTGGTGTGGTGTAGCTATGAAGGTTTGCTTCTTTATTTCCAATATGGCCTATACAACAATGCCCCTGGAAATACTGGAAATCCCCCAGAGCTAGAAATGCCAGCACGGTCTGGGAATACTGGATATAGCACCTCCTCAACTTCATCATTCAAAACAGTGCATAGGATTGTAATTTAATTCAGATTTTAGGATTATTATTTTTGTTTGTACCTGCCTGTGATATTGGTTCCAGTATTCCCCAAAATATGAACATACTAGTAGGCTAATTAAAACCACTGCAACTCTAACCAGGCAGTTACTAAGGGCCTGTTTACATTAGACCTGATCTATCTTGTTTTCTTCGCGGTTGCACTGTCCGTTTACATTAAACCACCGGGAAATCGGCAGAAATGGGAATCCGCCAGGGCCCACGTATTCGAACCACTCCGTGTCGGGTCTAGCGCTGTGTAAACATTGAAAATACGCGGA
>JAOPUC010000005.1:44773657-44783988 GCA_027564185.1 Cephalocassis borneensis
GTCCAGGGTGTACCCCGCCTTTCGCCTGTAGTCAGCTGGGATAGGCTCCAGCTTGCCTGCAACCCTGTAGAACAGGATAAAGCGGCTAGAGATGATGAGATGAGATGAATAATCTTATCAGTCACTACATTTGGTTATTGCTTTGCCATACTGACTGGTACAGAAGTGTTTGCGGCGAGGGAAGTTGATAACAAATATGACATGTGACCAATCAGTGGCTGTTTTTAGATCCAGCCTCATGCCTCCTGGCAAGATAACATGGATAATTTGCTACAGAGGGCCCTTTGGACTTTAGTTATGAACATTTGCATTTGAATAATAAATGATCAGCACTATTTTTGTTTCCATCAGTATGTTCCTGTTTGAACAAGTGGGTTTCACTGATCAGTGGTCTGTAACCCTGTTCTGTACTCTTTGTACCCTGGCAAAGGGTGTTACCAAATTCAACATGGGTACTTGTTTACTATACTAGTAACTGTGCTATGGAAGCAACAACAAAATGCTGGATCGCTTTGTCAGTGATCTCTTTCAGTCCTCCAGGCTGATAACCTCCTCTTCATTTCTGTCTTTCACACAGAAGTGCCGACAGCATGAAATCATTCTCACAAGGTGTGTGTGTGTGTTGTCAGGCTGGTCAGTGCTGTATAACTGTGATCTGTACTGCAGCAGTGAATTGGAAAACATCTTCCGTGTATGTGCTACCCAGAGAGAGTGAAAGGAGGAGCTCCAAATAGATCTTGATCTAATCTGTATTACAACCAAACAATGCACATCAATCGGGTGCAGGAGTGTTCACTCATCTCCCCTCAGCGCTGCTTAGTTTCTCCTGGACGCTGGCTGCTTTGAGCTGTCTGTCAGTGAGCGACAGGCTTTTCGGTGGGCTTGGTGTGTATGGGCGGGGTTAAAGCAAAATGAGTAGTGAGTCTTTTGCAGACTGCTGTGCTAATGATGCTCAGCATTACAGACCCATCAATAACCACACCCCAGTCAGCGGCCACGTCCGTGAACACACCCACACACTCGGTTAACTGGGCGCGCTGAGCTGTCAGCTCCGCTTAGTCTTTTTCCTTTCTTTCTCCATACACTCTTGTCATAAAGGATGATCAGTGAGTGAATATTCAGTGTAATTTTTTTTTTTTGCTCCCTCCTACACCAAAATAGGTTTCTATTTTGAAAATTCAGGATTGGGAAGATTATATTGTAAACGTCTAGATCTTGTTTTGTGTGTGTGCGCACTTGAAGCACCTCATTATAGCTAATTAGATTGACCTCCATTTTTATCTGGCAGCCCTCTGAAGGCACTCGGTAAAAAATGAGGTGGGAAGTGGTGTATGCGTGTTGTATGTCACCTTGGAAAGGTTGAACATTCACTGTCGTGTGTAATAGGACTGAAAGATGGCATGCTGGGAATAAAGCACAGGCTGAGAGTCAGTTAGGACCTCTGACCTCTGACCAATGTGTCTGCTCGTCTTCTCATACCCCTGTCGTGGCTTAATACTTTGCTTGGGGCTGCTAAATCCTGTCGTGCGTATGTGCGTGTGCACATGGGTGTAGACAGTTTATATTTATAATGCACACGTTGTAGGCTGGATGTGGAACAACGATGTGCCTGAGTGTTGCAGCTAATTCTGTTTGCTCACAACTGTATGTGTCTAAATACAAACAGAGAGGGGGCGAGGAGGCTGTGCCTTTATTGTGCTGCTGCTGTGTGCGCGCACGCGTGTATGTGTGTAATTAAAGAGAAAAGAAGGAAGACAGGTGATTTTTCTCTTTGTGCCTGTTGAGCAGTCACACACTCTTATTCCCCCTCCGTCTCTTTCAGCTTGCATCAATTCCAGTGCTAAGACTCATCTATCGATGTTGACCTTATCTCTGCAATGGTGGTGTGTGTGTGTGTGTGTGTGTGTGTGTGTGTGTGTGTGTGTGTGAGATTATGTGCAGTGAAAAGAAAGGAAAAAAAACAACTCTGAGCATTATGTTCTTGCTGGTCTGGTAGATCACACGTGTACAGAACGAGGAGTGGTCTGTACTGGGACATTAAACTGTATTCATGACATGATGCGGAGTGGGTTCATTATCATGCTGCATTTCAAAAACTTAGTAATGCATCATGTACATCTTTGATGCTGTGTGACAACCGGTTGCATCCCTGGAAATAATGTTGCCAGTACAATTTCTTAATCTGACTTGGAAATCTGGCATTGACCTGATGCAGCGCTTTAATGAGAACAAAGCATCTGGAAAATGCTAATGTGTGTGTGAGAGAGAGAGAGAGAGAGAGAGAGAGAGAGAGAGAGAGAGAGAGGTCAAGCTGCAGCTGACCAGCAAATGACACATAAGGCTTGTTCTGTATCTATAACTAATAACCTTTTAAAGCATATAATATACATATAATAGGCATTGCTCTTTCTCTCAGTTACTTACTCACCCATTGAGTGCTGCAATCAGCCCAATCTAATAATCACATGAGAAAGTCATCACAGCGATTAGAGTGCAGACAGGAAAGCAGCAGCAACAACAAAGCCTATTATGCCAGAATCCCCCCCCCCCCCCCGCACGCGCGCGCACACACCCCACCTCCTCATTCTGCCCTGGGGAGTGGGATAGCAAGGCTGGGAGGAGCAGCTGGGGGTTGAGATCAGCCCGATTGTTTTGGCAGCAGTAGCTGATACCCCCAAGTCACGTCCATGCCACAGCTTAGCCCACGCTTGACCAAATCGGCTAATCCATTTAACCACGGCTTAACCAGGTCTCCAGTGTTTCTGTGACAGGCTGTACCCAGAAATCCTTCCTCTCAAACCAGCATTACCTCATATAGGCTCTTAAATTGACATGGGCCGGGAGTTCCGAGTTGTGGTTGTGTGTGACTCTCTTGTCCAGCACTTAACTGTCTGTGGACTGACTCACTCATCAGTCAGTCAGCAGTCCAGCCACTAGGCAGCATCTGCTGCCAAGCATGAAGCGCAGGCGAAAAGAACGAGCATATCGGAGACATCTCATGTCAGACCAGCGACACGGCTCGCCTGCTTTACCCACATCTCTGAACGATTTCATGTTTCTGCCCTGCCCTTATCAGAGTCTGTTGCTTAAAATTGTCCACCGAATTCCAGGACAAAAATCGGCACCATTAGCAAGCGTGAAGCATCTGGAATAGCATGTGTGTAGATAAAAGCTGTGTCGGAAGCAAATGCAAATTAGAATAGTGAGGCATGGAATCATTGCTGGAGCCGCCATGATGAGCTGAATTAGCATGCTGAATGCTCACTCACTGTTTGTGTGTATGTGTAGGTAAGTGTAGAAGCTGTAGAGCCCCTGCAGTGCGAGTCTCTCTGATGTCTGTGCTGTTGATGTTGATAGTCTCATTGACAAGCAGATTTATTCCTCTTTCTCTCTGTATTGCCTAACCGAAGAGGAAATGCAGGCAATTTCTGCCGAGAGAGAAATGTCAGTCGAGAGATAAGACGACATGCACATTGTTTCAAGGGACAGCTAAAATTGGACTTCTTATCAGTTATCAGCCTGCCTTCGTTTATCACCACCTTGTATATTTTTACAGCGCTGACCCTAATAAATGCTCATTTGCTTTTGCTTTATTATTTGTTTAACTTCTTAAATCCACACCAGCGTGATCGTTGTGCCGAAACATTGTTAGTTTCGTGTAGCAACACAATAACAAGCGCTTTTAAATATTAAACACATTGTCGCCCGGAGACTCCTGTCAATCATTTCTTGGCTGATAAATGAAACCCCCTCCCCTGCTTGCCCACCCTCCATCCCTACCCTTCGACGTTTCAGACATTAGCTGTTAAGTGTTCGAGCACTCAGTCGGGGGGCACACTGAAAGGGAGGAAGGAGGAGGAGACATCAGTGAAGGGCGAGATGCAAAAGGAGGGGGAAGTGGGTAAGCGCCCAGGCACACCTGCTGGGCAGAGCAAACCAAATGCGCACCGTGCCACGTCTCTGGGTATCAACTGGGCCTCGGTGTATCGTGTGACTCTGGATCAGGTCCTACAGGGAGCTTGGAGAGTGATTATGTGAAGTGCTCAGGCTCTTAAATGTTTGAAGGGTCTCTGTAGTGTTGCATACGATTGCAGCCACAGCAGGCACGTCTTAATTAGCATTATTTGCACGTCCAGCACTGCATGAGTCACACTGCTTTATTCCAGAAAGACAAGCATACAGTAACGGCAGATCTACATCTCAAAACTAAATGACTGAATCACTGTATACAGTCCATCTTTATTTTGTTACACTCTATATCTCTGACTGTATAATGCTTGTCAAATCCCGTGCAGTATGGGTTTGACAGATGGGAAGCCTGTGTTCAAAGCAAGTGAAGATTTAATATCTAAATAGCATGGGCGCTGGGGGGGGAGAAAAGAGAGGCGCCCTGTGTGGAGCAGCATAAAGGTCCTGACTGTGCCGCTATCACAGCTGTGACTACCCCTCCTCTCCTTTTCTCCTTCCCCTCCCCCTTGCATTTGTTCTTGTTGACGGGCGGAGGAGGAGTAATCTGTACACAGGCTCTTGCAGGGAGGAAACATGTCATCAACACTTGTTTACCATTATTAGTTTGAGCCTGCGAGAGGAGAGGCAGGGCAGCTCAATTACTCGAGTTATGAGGCAATGTAAAAGGCTTCTTCTGCATCTTTGCATAGCGGCGCGCATCTCTGCTTGGCTCAACACCCTGTTTTCTGTCTCAGTGCTTCTGCATGGCACTTGGTTATTCCACACAATATGCGTTCGTTTGTGTGCTCATGGCTTTCTCGCCTTTCTTTGTTCGTTGAGAACAGTGTGTGGGAATGTTTTTCCTCACTCGCTCATGCACACACAGCTGTGGGAAGCCTTGCACGCTGGGGGCACACATGGAAGAGCTTTACTGTGTGTGTGTGTCAGTCATACGGTTTTTATGGAGTGTAGCAGTGTCTGTTCTATATCACTGAGTCAGAGAGAGCACTGGGCGGAAGCAGTGTGTGAGCCACATCCATCATGTTTGAGAGAGCATCCTGAAGCAGCGTTGCCTGTCTGTGTGTGCTGTGCACTAATCATATCTGTTTGGAAAGGAGATTAGCTCATAGATTTGTCCGGCTGATGCCACTATGTCAGTCGCGCACACTCCGGGAGACACTCCCCAGTCGTTTTGTCTCCTTGGGTTCATGAATGTAATTCCGCGATTCACATTCTTCTCCTTTCCCAGTCTCCAGCTTGTCCAGGATGTGGGAGATCCCAGCTTTCACAGCTTCCTCCAGTGGCCACACTCTGCCCTGTTCTGAAACCAGAGCCTGTTAAAGCACTCGGGAGTTTGGATCTGGTGTGCGAAAGAGAAACAGAATGTAAACGCTTGGAAAATAAACCCATATTTCCTGTTAATGCTTGCTGGCGGGTCTGGTTTTGCTTAGCCGGGGGCTATGACGGTGTGTATATGGCATGAGCAGACGGAAAGGGGTTCAGTGCTGCGGTTTCACCGGGCTCTCTTGTTAATATGGGAGTCATGTGAGCATGCCCCTAGTCAAACCCCTTGCTAACAGATGAGAGCTGCCAGGAGAGGTGCTCCGGCAGCCATGTTTAATGATTCCACGAAGCAGAAGGCAGTGTGTAATGTCATCTAGCTTCACTGTAACCTGGCAGGGGAGTGGCCAGGTGCTGTCAGTCAAATGAAGGTGGGAACAGGACACTGTGACATTGTTGGGGGGCAAAAAAAAACCTCCCAACTCTTTCTATTGCAATACCTGCGCTTTCAGGTTGTCCGTTTTAATGCGATTTCCTGATTGATTGCCCTTATGCCTCTCGGCTCAAAAATGCTCCGTGTGCCACAGTCGGGGTTGTTCTTATTAGACCATGAGCTCTCTGTTGGTGTTCTAGCTCCTGCTGTATTACTTTAATAGCTGTGTGAGGTGGCTGTTGCACTGCAAACTCCACAACACCATCACAACCTCCCAGGCTGGTCTGTTGAAGCTGGGCTCTCCCAAGAGCCTTAACCCCTCGCTGCACTTGGACTCAACATGGCTGCACTGTAATTACTGCTCGAGCCTGTTTGAGAGACAAGGGGACAGTGTGAGTGCATGATTCTACTCAAGGGGGGGTCGAGTTTGGAGCTCAGACAAAAGGGGCAGCACAACAATTCCTGAGAGTAGTGAGGCCTGCATGCTCTTAGGAATGTTTCCACTCTTTAACTCCACCCCCACATCTCAGGCATCACCAGCGCTCGCCATTGTATGCTTCTCGTAATATGAAGCTTAGATTTATTGGAGCGAATGGGGTTACTCGGAGAAATTGGGTATAGAATCGAGTAAGTGGGCTCTCCGTTTGGCTTGGAGAGTTCATTTTGTGGGGTACGGCGTGTTCATGAAAGCACGGGGAGTGCTGGGCAAAAGCCAAAACACAACCCACGGTGCCAGGAAAAAGAGGCACAGTGGCAGCGAGAGCACTTTGGAATGTCACTAATCAATTCATCTTTGTAATTGTAATGGGCGGCTTGCTGCTGCCTCCCATTCTCCTTCCTGTCTGGCTGCGAGTGCTTATCTTGATAATTTGATTCTGTGCACTGATCTGCTCTCTGCGACATAAAAACATAATTAGGGTTTAATAAGGAAACAGTCATTTCCAGTGTGAGACAGATTCAAAGAAAGGTCACAGGTTTCAGCTTCGTTTAGTTTCATGATTTTGTTGTTGTTGCAAGATGTGTGGGTGGCTGTGTGTGTGTGCTCATGCAAAAGGAATTTAAGTGTGTATGGGGGGGGGTTGTTCGGGGCACTGATGTCAGGGTTTAGATCCTCAGCTTGTGGTGATGCACTGAATGTTCTTGCGCTTTATCAGTGTTGTGAATCCTCCTTGGGCCTCCATCTGCAGTATAAGTCACTCAGAGTACTTTTGATAATACAGAGGAGTGGCCCAGTTAGACTATGGACCAATAGTGACTGCCTTTAATCCACCGGAGTTGAGCACCATTTTTGCTTCATAGTTAGGAACTTAACACATATTTCACCATAATTCTGACTTGGCAGGATTTTTAAAAAAAAAAAGCCCTGGAGTCATATGTATGGAGTCAACAGAGCTTTACAGCTTCTCGTGTCCCATGTCGGCCCAGGTGGTGGAAATATACTGTTACACATGCACACAGCTTAACACTCTTTCCACCGTCCACACAAAATGTAGCAGAGAGCTCATTATTTCTCAACAATGAGCTCACTCTGCTGCTCAGTTCTGTGACTGCAGGGAACGTGAGGCAGACCGAGGAGGGGAAAACGAGTCCTCGGCTTTTTGTTCCACCCAGGATGTTCAGGGTTTTTTTTCTTTTTCTTCCCTCTTCAGCAGACTGATGCGATGGCATGCTCAGGCTTTTTGTGGAGAATGTGGTATTCTGTAGGCACGTTAAAGATGACTGTGATTTCTGGCAGCTGCTCGAGAGGCCCCATCGTTCTCCCTGTGCTCAGCTGTGGCTTCTCTAACGTTCTCTTAAACTGTTTCAATGGTCAGTTGGGTTTGTGTGAAGGCACAATAAATATTTCATGTCAGGGAATGAAAACAGTGTTTCTGCTCTTTTCTTCCCTCATCCTGGCCTTAACTTGGAAAGCACAGTGACTGTGGGAGGTCTGGGTGACCCAGTGCTGCCACCTGCTGGTCAATTTGGGGAAGTGCGAGTGCTGGCACTGCATGCAGTCCCCCGAACCGACAGCGGGTGGCAGAGTTAGGAGTGCAACACGAGAAGAGGAAGCAGCGTGTGATTTGCTTGGCTGGATTTATAGTTTTATGCTTTACAGATGTGTGTCTGGAGTTGTATTCAGGAGTTAATCTATCATGCAGTTGGAAGGGTGGATGGCTGCGTTTCTGCCTTGAAGCGCCTCCCTTTTGAACATGCAGAGCTTTCCTTCCTGCCTGGCTCCCTAGTAGTCCAAAAATGCAAATGTTTTTCTGTTTACCGTATTAAAACTAAATGTTTTCAATCCCTTTTTAATTGACTTGGGTTTCAGTGAGGGCTTTTGGCACAGAGTGAGGGAATCATGAAGGCAGATGTAGCAGAGGCTTGTGTTTGCCAAGAGGCCAATTTGTGATGCTGTTAACAAACAAATGTGTTGGGATTTTTTTGTTTTTGTTTGTTTGTTTTGGGTTTTTTTTATTGAATGTTTGTTTGCCTCATTTTCTTCTTCCAGAGTAAACGGGACCATCTGTTAATGAGCGTGAAATGGTACTACCGCCAGTCCGAGGTACCTGATTCTGTCTACCAGCATCTAGTACAGGACCGCAACAATGAGAACGGTATGTGTGTGCGTGTGTGTGTGTGTGTGTGTGTGTGTTTTACATCTAGCAAATAACACTTGGGAAATATTATCTGGTTGCCACATCCTTTTACTTAACCATACATAGCAATGTGTAAGACATCACAGTAATTGACATCTCAAATAAAGGAGGACGTGTCTGTGAAAACACCCCGCTGTCCTCGTTTCTATGGTAACGCTCCTTCAAACAAGGGCAGTGAGAGGTGAAGTGCAAATAACCCTGAGCATAATATCTCTCGGTCCCATGGCCATCCCTGGGCTAATGCATACATCAAGAAGTAATAACAGGTTAGGGCTGCAACCCAGCTTTGTGTCGAGACCACATTGATTTTAATGCACTTTAATAAAACGGTCATGTGCGCCTCTGCAGTCCTGTCAGCCTGGTAGACATCACCATCCTTCCCTCCCTCCCTTCCTCCCTGCCGTCTTAGCCTGTGTCAGGATGACAGACACTCATCCTGCTCTGTCATCATGCATCTCTGTAATGATGTTTGCGTTTTCACAGCATCTTTTCAGGGACAAAGCACTCTCTTTGCACGGAGAAGTGTAATAAGCTTGCATTAGACTCGTGCATCGATCTGATTATTGAAATGCACGTCTCAGTGCTGCAGGCTTTTAGCCTACATGCTGCTTTTTACATTCCTGTATCTGCACACGTTCACAGAGATGCAAGTGTCTTAAATATAATAGTGTAATAAGTAGCAATGGTATGCTGGTAAAATACATACATGTTATTTACCACCTGGGAGGTCCGCATGGTGAAATACCATGACCGAGGTCCGTATTCAAGGCCAAGGTCACGGTATTTCACCATATGGACTGACCTTAAGCTGGTAAATAATATATTTATTTTTTTTCTTTACCAAATTCTAACAGAAAATGAGAGCGCCCGAAAGGGAAACCATCAGGGTAGTAAAACTCGTTTTCACTGTGAACACTGTCGTTATCGCTATCCATGATGTAAAATTAATGCTATTATACCGAGAAATGCGAAAATAAATGTTGACAAAAAATCACTGTTTGTTGTTGTTGTGAATGAGCGAGTCGCCAATGGTCCGTAACCAGGGTCCGGATTGTAGGATTCCGGACTGCTCGTGAGCCAATCACAGCGCATGATTTGATGGAAAATGGACTGTGAAAAAAAAATTAAATAATATTGGCTGGGGTTTTTTGTGGTATATCAGATATATTCCATTCAGCTAGTGTGATATTGAATGAGTCAGAGACTTGATATCACACGAGCTGAATGGAATATATCTGATATACCACAAAAAAAGGCAGCCAATATTATTCTTATACATACACATTCCTTTCGGGTATTCAACGCGCCTTTCCCTTTCAAAATTCTCTCAAAACCTTCTGTATTTAACAAAGCAAACCTGGTGGCCAAGTTTGTTGACAAATTGTCACAGCAGTTGCTTGCTAGCATGGAAGTTTTACGTCTCCGACGTGTGATGTCATGTTGTCTTGACAACCATGCAATATCATAAACCATATTCAACGCTCATTCTCCATTTGGTAGGATAAGCGATATGCGATATGCGAACAATATTGCATGCTATCAAACCAAATGAATGAACCCGCTAGAAGGGAAAAGAATACATGTTTTTATTCCATTGAAAAAGTGTCCTATATGTCTAATAATTTCACTCTGATGAAGTCACTCCCAGTGTTTTCCCACTGACTGGACACGCATTGTCAAAATGCCGAACTGGTACAAAATTAAAACTTAAACTTCATATCTTCACACAACTGTGTAATATCTTCTATTTATTTTTTTTGCGGTCCAGTTTCCATCAAATCCTGCGCTCTGATTGGCTGGCGAGCAGGTCCGTATCCTACGATACGGACCCCAGTTACAGACCTCTGGCGACTCGCTCGCTCACAACAACAAAACATTTATCTTTTTTTTTTTTTAACAAGATTTATTTATAAGATTATCAAAAATCTTGTAAATTTTTGCCAGCATTTCTCAGGTGAATAGCATTAATTTTACAGCATGGATAGCGATAACGACAGTCTTCACAGCGAAAGCGAGTTTTACTACCCTGAGGA